>CM046351.1:3244800-3675840 GCA_025403435.1 Artocarpus heterophyllus
TATTATTATGTTCACGGGGAAACGAATATTATACATTTTAATCTGTCACTTTTAATGGAAACTATATGCATTTCGAAATGCCAATGTTCCAGAAAAAACCACTGAGTGGGTTGGTGCAGCGGTTTTTGTTGTCTTAAACTACAAGAATGCGACTGCGACTAAATATGTTATGTAGCATTTGATGTGTAATGGCCAAGCGTAACCGTACCTTTTTTCGAGTATACCAAATTGGGCCCTTTCTATCTATGATGGGTCCCAAAACTGCACATGTTTCAAGGAATAAAAACAAGATGACAATAATAATCTTTTTAAAAAGCAAAATATATTTAATCGATCTTTTTCACGTGCCGATCCGACGAAACAAAAAAAAAGAAAAAAGAACTAGTAGCTTCATTTTCCTTTGGTAGCATCTGGTAGGTGGTGTCTTTTCATTTTTGTGTGTAAAGTATGGAGAAAATTTTGTGGTCTGCTTTAGTCTTTGCGATTTATTGCTGATTCCAACAGCACACTCCAAACATAAGTACTGTTTCAGTGGGGTGTTGAATGATATTCCAAAGGTGATTTGATTTTTCAGAAAAGAACAAATCACGTTGAATAAAGGCTGCTTTAAAGTGTTGATCTTAAACATTTCAAATGCACCAAGAGCGAAACTGTGTGGTACTGCACACCCATCCAAGAACACGACTAAGGAATCGCCAATCGCCACTAATAATCAGGAATACTCATCACTTGGCATTTTCGGAGCGCGTCTTTAGATCCTAGAGATTGTCCTTGATTTGTTTGAGAAACTATCCTGTGTCTTGTTGCTATCTTGGATGAGTTTCTTTGACAATTTAACATGATATTTTTTTTTTCTTTTAAACAAAAAAGAATTAAGTACTCTATTCTCTGATACATTGGCCCGTCAGGTGCTGCACCATAAGTTATATTGGGAATGTAGATAATTGTATAACCATATGTCTTTATTTGTAACCACATGCATATCCACCGATAAATCCACACAAATTTTATATTTTAAAGTGCTGATATAGAAATGAGTGTTGTTCTTTTCAACAAATAGCTAAAATTTCTATGGAAATATTCGTAAATTTTGATATTTTTATGGGAATATTAATTTTCATAAAAAGTGTAGTGTTAAATGATAAAATATCATCAGAATTTAATAGAAATTTTATAAGAATATCTACAAAAATATCATTAGTTTTATATTAGTTTTTTAACTTGTGAATGTACTAAATTCATTTTTTATTTTATATAAAAAGTATTCAAACTCTATGTCTTGGTGGCAACTTTGTTTAAAACAAGAAAGTATATTCCATCCAAATACTTCGACTTCTTGGAAGCTCTTTATATTGATATTTTCTAATCTTGTATTAACTTTCAATGTAGGATATTTGGATTAGGATGTTTACAAATAGGATGTTTGTCCCATTATCGACGATGGCGCGGAAGGAGAAGACGAGGTGGGAGAGGAAGGGGAGGATGGCGACATTGTCAGAGAAGGCGGCGCCAGCTTGTCTCACGACCTGTGCCATGCTCTGAAGGTTACTTAGCCGTCGATGGTGGTGGTGGTCGTCGCTTATAGCAGAAAAAAAATCTTTTTTTAATTTATTTTTTGCATCTTAAATTAATTTTTATCTTCTTATTGCTTTGGTTTTGTTGATGTAGAGTTTTGAACTGGTTTGGATTTTTTTTTGGGATCCTTTTTTTCTTTCTTTGTGTCTGGTTTTTAGAGAGAGAGGGATATGTGTGTGTAACAACTCAAAGAGAAATGAGCTTGGTAAGAGGGGAAGGGGTGAGTGCTAGGTTCACGCACTGCTTGTGGAGCTAGCAGTCACCCGCTTGGAAAAGGTCTTTTTTTTGCTTAATTTTATTTGAGGATAACAGTCTTCTTATTCTTAAGGCTTCATTTGGCAATCTAATTGAAACTTATTAATTTTGACTGGTAAAATATAAATCTACCGTGTAAAGCTCTCACATGTTAAAATATAAAGTAAAAAATTGTTATAATAAAAAGCACTCGTATGTTATAATATTTTGGTTTTAACTTATAATTCTAACTATGTTACTAAACTCTCTACGAGTAGTTTGTACCAATACATTACAATTTACCATTCCAAAAAAAAAAAAAGAACATATCACACGAGTCAAGAATTATGCTTTGAGATAAATAAATAAATAAATAAAAGAATTTATTGATTATATCACCAGTCCCTCTAATGTAAGAGGTCAAAATGAGCAACATAACTTAATAGTCATTAAACTATATAGAGTGTTTGGAAAGTGTGGTTTTCACTAATAGTCTGAACAATTTTGGTTAGAGAAATACTAGCAGCATTCTCTTTTTCACTCTACATTCAAAGTGTGGTTAATAGAATTCTCTAACATGATAAATTACATGTTATGTTACACATTTAAAAACAGTTTTTATTCATGTCACATTTGAAAAAGTTGTGCCACATTATTAGTCATGTTATTTAAGTTGTATTACACTAAAATATTTGTGACATTTATAAAAAGTGAGTTTTAAAATGCAGCACATATGAAAATTCCCATTTGAGCATCCATGCTCTTTGAATAAATTCTTTAAAATTTGGCGTGTATATATGTATATCTGGTGTTAAAGCATTGTCAGATTTATTCAAGGATAGTGCGGTGTTGAGAAGTGATTTTAATACCAAGCGTCAAATTTTAGCATTTGTAGTACTTAGAAATAATCTAATTACAAAAAAAAAGGCATCTTCTTTTACATGTTAGCAAGACAATATAGGCTTCATTTGTTCTTTCAGGAAAAGAGGGGAAAAAGAACAATTAATTACTGAATCCTTTTTTTCTTAAAAAAAAAAAAGTTACGCCTATTATTGAAATCAAAACAAAAACTACATATATTGTATTGCCCATGTTCCACTACAAATCTAAATGAAGTTTTAAGGTGTTTGGCAGGGTGGTTAGAACTATTTTTTACTGTAGCATGCATATGAGACCTTTACACTATAGCAATTTTTTTTAATATTATTTTTATTTTTATTTTTATTGTTACTGTAGCCTATAAGAGTTTTACACTATTCATAACTGAGATTATGGTTAGGATCGAGCTTGTTAAATAGGGCTATAACATACTTGAACAGTCATATGTGAACTTTTCTGACTCACTAATAGGCGGTAGTGATCTGGAACTTCAAGGTGGCTAAGGTTTTGACGGGTTGTTTGGAGTTTTTGAGGCCGGTCTCTTTGATGAAATACTTGGAGTTTTTGAGTTCAAAGACGATTTTTTATTCCGCGTTATGATTGAGGATGAGTGTTGAATGGTTAAAAAAAATTCTATCGGATTAGTCGAGAGTGCAATCCTTAAAACTTTCCACTAATTCAAGAAAGAAACTGTTGAAGAGATAAACAAAAAGTGATTTAAAAACAAATGGTTATTATATATTCCATTGAAGAAGAGTTAATTTGAAAGCAGTTAGAATATTTTTTGTTCAAAGAAAAAGGATGAACTCATATCTTTCATTAAAAAAACGAGATGAATGACATGGAGTTAAGGAAATAATCTGAAGTATAGAACCCCACCTTAAAACGCATATCTTGGAGTGTTTTTTTTTTAAAAGGATATCTTCGAGTTTTCAATTGAGGATTAATTTTTTTTTTTAATTAACTGAAGGATTTTTTCTTTCAAAATCTTACTAGAAGGAAAGGCATATAGATAGACTCTGCATTTTATTTGATTCAAATTTTGAATGCTCTCTTCCTTATGAATAATATATATATATATATATATATATATATATATATACACACATACATATAACAGTTTTTTTTAAGATTGAAATGGTCAATAGATGGAGGTTTAAATCCCCATCGGACGTGAAGGAAATTATGGAAATTGATGTGGATAATGTCTAAGGGAATAGAGTATTTAATATGAATTTTTTAAAGAAATATTTTTTAAAAAAAAAATATTTAATATGAATTTTTTCAAAAAATAATAATACACACCCGATCTAAAGACCATGGATTATAACATAAAATAAACTATTAACATACGTTGAGACTGTTTAAAGGTCCATACTTAATTAAAAATCCAAATTTCTTAATGTATAAGATTTTCAACACACTTCACACACTTGAAAACGTGGCTAGAATCACATAAGAAATCAGTTTGAATTGTAGAAACATAAAAACTTTGACTTAACAAAAAGCAAATGAAAACTTAGTTTGACAATAGATGCATCCTTTGATGATATCAGTTTCTTATAGTCAAATACTCACACTGACTAGGTCTTTTTTCACAAATAGAAAATATATCATTTTACCACATAATACTATTTTTGATGATATTAGCTTTTGTTGTAATTATTAATCCCTGAAAGTTGTAAGAGCAAACCTTTAATATTAAAATATCTTGAAAATACAATGTTGTAATGGTAATAATGTGATTGGATTGGACTAAACAGATTGGCCAGTGATAAAAGATAGACATAACCAAACATTTAGTATTTAGATAACACATAATTAAGCTTAATTCGAGGAGCCATAATTGTTTGAATTGATGTTTAGTAAGACATCTAATTCGAACTAAACTAATAGTTCAAATTAAGCTAAAGTTTTTTTTTTTTTTTTTTTTGAATATGAAGGTGGGGAGATTCGAACTCTACATGTTGTGGTGTAGTCAGGTATGGTATTACCATTAGACTATGCCTACAACTGCTTCAAACTACAGTTCTAGATACTTATCTAAACACAAATTTATGATCAAATTTTTTATTCAAATTAACACTTTAAATTGCATATCCAAATGCTAGTTCAAATTGCAATTTAAACTACATATAATTTGGATATTTTTCCCAAATTAGGAAAGTTTAAATTAACACAATTCGAACCACTGGACTAAATGGAGGGCACTTTATGATAAAAAAATAAAAAGAATATTTATCTTTACCTCTATTTTAGGTTATTCAATGTTTTTAATTTCATCAAATATATACCTTTCGGTGAATGACATCTGCTAAGGGGCAACTTGAGGAGCTAGAGTTACAAGGCCCTTTTGTCATGAAGTGCATGAGGTTTATTTTGCAATCAATTTAACAGCGATACGTTAAATGTGTCCAATTGCAACTGTTTAGCACGTTGAGGTAGTTAAGTTCCAAGATTAGAAATTGGAAGCAGGGCATCTGCTATGTAGGTGCTCTCTCTCTCTCTCTCTCTCTCTAAACCATTTTAATTTGTTAATTTTTTTTTTCATTTATTTGTTTATCTGAATCTTCCTAACCTTGGTGTTTGCACTTCTTAGTGGAGCCCATATTGGAATTGATTCCATATGCTGCTTTAACGATGTTGAGGATTCATCTTCTTTACCTTTAAACGGTGGATTCCAAATGGATGAAAATGCATAAGAATATATACTTTGAAAATGAAGATGAACAAATGATCATAAGAATATGTACTTTGAAAAAGATCATAAGAATATGTACTTTGAAAATGATCATAAGTATATATACTTTGTGAAGATGAATCCTCAACGTCCAAATGGATGAAAATGATCATGGTAAAAAAAACATAATACCAAATGGATGAAAATGCATAAGAATATATACTTTGAATGACTCCTAACTAGCATAACAAAAGGCACATAGAATGTATCATTTTCAAAGTATATATTCTTAAGACCAAAATGGATGAACAAAAATAAAATTTCATCCATTTGGATACCAAAATGTTTGGTTGCAAAAGAACTTATTGCGCCCAACTATGTGGCAACAGAAAACATTTAATTTAGTCGTAAAATAGTCGTTTGGTTGCTTTCAACACTAATGTTTTATACTTTTAGTGTGACACTCGTTATTTTTCTAACGGGTATTATGGTAATTAAATTAATTATTAGTGTGCTAATTAAAAATTTGTTTCATTTAAAATCCATTTCACAATATTTATTTCTACTTATTTTTAATTTTTTTTTAATTTCCTATATTTATTTAGTATATTTACTAAAATGCCATGGTAGGCCATCCTTTATTATCCTTCACGTGTAATGGTTAAAAAGAAAATAAATAAATAAATAAATAAATAAAAGATAAGACTTGAATCAAACAAGTCACATGCCTTGGTTCCCCACAAAAGGCCTTATCCCCTTTCTTTTCTTTCTTTTTCTAAGTCTCCCAATAAGGCTATTCACTCACATGTCCAAAGCCACTAACTCCTAAAACATATCAGACAACTCATTTTCCTCCACATTTCACACCACTCACCCTTTCTCTCCCTCTTTCTATTTTGTCTGTTTCCTTCACCTTCTCAATCTGATCAAAAAGTTCCATCTCAACTCAAGATCTCTTTCCTGAAGCAAAAAGTCAAGCCTAATAACAATTTCTCAAGGAAACAAGGTAGAGTTTTTAACCAAAAGCTCAAATTCTTCTCTACCTTCCCTTTATTCCAAATTACTATGTTCAAATTATGTAATTGTTCTTCATTCGTGATCTGGACTTGTGCTTTTGTATGCATGCAAATTGAATTGTGTTTGTTTTGGGTTTGAACAATTTCCTATTTAGATCATGTTTTTGTAAAATTCTGTAAAAATCAATGTTTGAGAATTTTAAACATGTTTTATGCATAAAAATTTAAGGAAAAAGATTTACATGTTTTATTGGTATGATAATCTATGGTTTCTATGTATTTTTCATGGTCTAGGATTTGTTAAAACAAGTCAGACTGAGCTTTGAGGCTCAAAATCTTTAAAAATAGAAAACTAGGGTTTTTTAGATTTTACCTTGATCAGCAGGCTGGACTCTACCAATCGGCAGGCCGAGCTTAACTAGCAGGCTAATCGGACAATCCAAATTCATATGTTTTTCACCGTTTTGTGTTACAAAATGTTTCAAAGATTTCATATAAATGATTACGGCACACTAATAAGAATAGTAGAATAGATGGTAATCAGTGTGACTATGGATTAGGAATTGAGTTAAAGTATGATAATTTTATGCGTCGTAGGATAATGAAGTACTTGAAGCTTACGTGGTAAGCTTGGTATTATGAGTTGGAAATAATTAGCATGGTATTCACTAAGAGGTAGGGATTCTATTACTCATCTTTTGTAAGGTTTTGATAAATTAAAATTTGGTTGTTTATGTTGCAATATATGTATATGATATTTTGAATATATATGATTATATCCATCACATGATGATGTGGAAGTCGTCCTGTATTATACAGCGAGGAACATAATGATTTGACATATGTTGTTGTGAATTGAGAAGCATGGTTAAGAAAACTAACTTTATAAATAACAATTGAATATAGAGAAATGGTGAGACATAAAGAGGGCGGCGGTTACGTCCTTGGGCATGAATATCCTAAAAGGTAAACTAGGGAAGAGGTGATGACACTCCTTAGGTCGAAAGTCCCAGAACGCATTATATAGAAATCGACTTAGCGAGGATTCGGCATTTGATATCCCCTCATCGGAACACCCTTGGAATGTTTGGAGGATGGTCAAGCGCGCCCACTTAGGTTTCGATGAGTTGAGTAATACTCTATTGAATGTAGATACCTAGGAATAATGATGGATTGTAACAATTGTATATATATATATATATATATATATATGTATGAAACTTAGTAATGATTAACTATGGTATCCACGGATTATGATAATAATAAATCTCATAATTTGGATAATGATGAAAACTAACCATGCAGGTTTAATGTGGTAAAGAATAAAACCTTAAGGTGAGTAATGGTTTCCCTACTGAGTATGTTGTCGTTCATTCCCTCATATTTTCATTTTTTTAAGACTCACAATGTGTGAGGTGGTGACAAGATACATAGTTGAAGAAGCTATATAGTTGATTACAATAGAATTGTATCATTTGTTGAGAATGTTCTTCATGGAAATGTAAGCATCGTTTGTTACTTTTTGAAACTGTATTAAGATATACTAGGGGTTGGAATGATGATGATGACAGTTTTACATTATTATATTTAAAGGTGCTACATTAAACTGTGGTTTAATTGTTGTTTATATTTTTATTTTGTTTTGAGAGTTTTCAATTAAGTCCTGGGTAAATTTCTTTTGATGTTTTATTTATATTTTCTAATCTTTATTTTTATTTATTAAAAACTGTTAATCCCTACTTAAAGGCGTTATATTTAGTGACCAAATTATCAATATTCGCTATAACACCTAAACATTAATTAAGTATGATTAGTAGGTAAAATGGTGGATTAGTGTACCTTAATGTAATTTGAATTTAATTTAATTATTTAGTGGTATTTTCAAATTAATCCCATTTTTAATTATTTTTTTGTTATTTTGAATTTTAAAATAAAACAAATTACCTAATGTCTAACATGTCCCATTTTGAAAACCATGTGCGGGACATGATTTTACTTGAGAAAAACCACCATGCCTTTCTCTATTTATTCTCTCCTTCACTCTCAATTTCCCTTACTTTCTCTATCTTTCCCCTACCTCTCGATGCCTCTCCTTCTCTCTTCTCTTTCTCAATTTCATTCCAAAAAATTTGAACTCAAGTTCGATCTTCAACTGAGTTGGAAGCCTAGGAGCACGATTAAGCCTCCACAAACTCGATTTGAAGCTCAAATTCGAGGTTAGTTACTCCATGTTTCAAAATTTCAAACTTTTCCTCAAATTCTTTAATTTTCTTTATATGTTAAAATTCGAGTTTCTTGAGCTTAGAAAATCTTCAATCTAGGTTTGTAGGACCCAAATCATCATGAATCTAGGCTTGATTGGACAAAACTCTAATTAAACAAAGTTTTTCTTTTATTCTCATTTTTGGATTTATTTGAAAATCTCTATGTAGAACTTGTTTAAAAGTGTTTAAAAGTGTTCTAATATGTTTTTCTATCATTTATGAACATTACCAAAGCTTGAGAACTAAGAAAACAGGTTTAAAATAAGATTTCAAACTCAGGGAGGCTAAGACTCAAAATCTAGAATTCTAGATATTTTGCCAGATTGGCAAGTCGACTATGAACATCAGCAGGCTAGATTCATGAGTCCGGCATGAGGAGTCATCTTGTCGGCAGGCCAAACTTGGAGCAGTTAGGCAGGCCGGCTCTATACGGTCGAGAGGCCAAATTGTGGAAGTTCGGCAGGCTGGTCCAGGGAGTTTATCAAGCCGATCGGGCTTTGTAAAATTTATTGTTTTCCACCAATTTTCACTGTTCAAAAACCTAGATAAAGACTTTGAGTTTGTGATATGGTTTTGTGAATGCTAAAGGCCTACTAAGACACTATGAGCTAGTATAATAATGTCAAATACTTTAAGGTAGACATTGATGAACTTATTTTACCTTTAAGGTTGTTCGTAGTTCTGTGGAGCTAACGTATAGCGGGTCGAGACTACGGTATTAGGTTTCTGTACTAGATATCAAAATAGGACTCTAGACCTCCTTCTTTGGTAGCCATGTTTTAAAAAGGATTTTGGCCACAAAATGTTTTCTTTCAAAGCGATTTCAAGAAATGATTGAGATGAATTTATGAGTTATTTTCATTATCTGTTTAATAATGAAATGATCATAATGAACTGAATAATGAATGTAAATGAGAGTACTCGGTAAGATGATATCTAAAGAATGATATAAAACTAGACGTGTCACTAGTACCGTTTAAAATGATATATTAGGGCATGATGCCATGCTCAGAGATTGAGTCATATAGAGAGCGACCTTGCGGCAGGTCCCAAAATCCAATTAGGTCACTACGGTGATAATAAGATTATTTCTAGGTAAATGATGGACTAAATGGTAAGATTAAATTTAATAAGTTTTATTTAACTACTATGTTTTTATAATCCACATGCAAATACTAGATTTTTTTTTATATTTACATTAATGTTTTCAAAGTTTAGTCCTATTGAGCCATTCGTTCATATTTTTTATTTGTTTTAAACTTTTCCCCGTTCTAGGTGAACTTCAGCTTAGGATCGATTGGGACGCTTCTGGTCGGACACTTGAGTCGTAGGGATTTTGTTAGGTCATATTTTTACCTTAATTCAAGGCATGTAATATTTATAGTCCTTATTTCTTTCATATTAGACTATGGCTGTAATTTATTATTGTCGGTACTGTATGTGTATACAAATGGCGGTCAAGAGAGACCCGGCTCTTACTTTTTGGTTTCTATTATTATTTTATTTTATTTTATTTGCTTAAATTTAGAAATACTTATCCAAAAGTTTTAAATTATCATGTTTTTAAAATAACCTGAATTATTTAATTGGTAATCTTATTTAAAATTTGGTTTAATTAATTTAATTTAACTACCTTGTCACTACCCAGATTGGGGTACGTGACATTTGTTGACTAAAATATTGGTTGCAAAAAATCAGTTTTGTTGTGAGCAAACTTCAATTGCAAGAAAACTTTTAGCAACCAAACTTTAGCAACTACCTAGCTAGTAACCAAAAAATTGGTCACAACAACACTTTTTGTGACCAACAAAACACATATTGCACCAATTTTTAGGTCGCAACAAACCTTTTTTCTTGCAGTGCTCAAATATTGTGTGGAAATAAGCAAGTACAGGTTAGACAAAAAATACAGGATTTAAAGACATGTTGAGACTATTTGATATTGTTTTTAAAATAGGTAAAAATATTTTTGTTTTGAAAAATAAAAATTTTTTAAAAATTATGTTGAGAGTGTTTTTAAAATTTTTATCTCGAAAAACGTATGATAACATTTTTAAAAGTTTTGAGAACAAAAACAAACGGGTCGTTGTAACTACTACATGCAATTATCTAGCCATGGGACCCAGAAAAATTTGAGAGAAGTTTTGAATAATTTAAACTTGTTTAATCTTATCAACAAGGTCTACAAAAAAGTACAGCGGAGTAAAAAAATCCACTGACTTGCGGAAAACACTACAAAACCGCTGTTGGTTGTTTATCTTATTTCGATTATGCTTTTGTTGTCGTCTCCTATGATCTAACTTACTATTTTTTAATTATGTCGTTTATACTTTTGTTGTTAGGTACTCTGTCGTTCTTGAATTCTTTTATCATTTTTCCTTGCGGAGTGTTTCCAAGATTTTCGTTTTGTTACTCATTTCCATTATACTTTATTTTGCAGTCATTTCGAAGAACTTTGTCGTTTTTTGTATTTTAGCAAAATTCTTTTGTTGTTGTTTGACCCTTTTTTACCCTTCTTATAATGTTGGTTTCTCCTTTGTCGTTAATACTTTTGTCGTCGTTTTTATATTTATTTTTTGTTTTTTTCACGACATTTACTTCCTTTTGTCGGTTATCGTATACCTATTAATGTTATTTCCCAATTTTTTGAAATCATACCGTTTCTTTTATCCTATTGTCGTTTTCAGGATAAAGTCGTTTTCTTATCTTTTTTTCCTTTACCTACGGGGTAAACTCATTTTCAGCGCCCGAACTACATGCAAAAACCTATTTTGCTCTCCGACTTATAAAATTTCCCATAACCAGTCCTTAATCGACTAAATAGTCCTTCAATTCATTTGACTGAGAAAACCTCAATTTAAAAAGGCTCGACTTCCTTCTCAATAATTATGTCATAGCATATAAAAATATAAAATTAAATCCTACTAAACCATCCATAGTCCTCACGTGCCTTTTTTTTCATCAAGATTTTACAGTTAGATAGACAAAATGTCTAATATGAGCAAATCAATAACTTGTTTTGAAACATTTTAGAAGTCACGGATCAAAATGAGATTTTCGCCTAAAGATTATGGACTCGTATATTTTTATGGCATCACTTCCTTGTAGAGATCTACTCGTCTTCTGAAATCGTTTTTGCATTAACATTTTTTCACCAGATGTTTGTCGATTTTCCAATATATGTCGTTTCTCTAAATTTCGTCGTAATCAATACATTGTCGTTTAATCTAGATGTTGCCATTTCTAAGTAGACGTCGTTTCCTTCATATTTTTGCTCACAAAAATCAAGTGGTTCGTCATTTATGTTGTCGTTCTCTTGAGATATATTATCTATTCTCACTTTAAATTGTTTCTATATGAATTCTGTTTATTTTCATGTTTAAGAAGGCCTTTCCAAAACAAAAGAATTTTCATTGGAGGACACAGAATTGAGCTGTAAAACTTTAGATTACGATGCAACAATAAACTTTACTTGTTTAGTTCAGTTCTGTGTTTTTATATCTTTCTGTAAATTGGGTTGATTTTAACCACCTATTGAATTCAGCATTTAGATAACGCGTCTCATGTCTTTTTTAAGAATTACAAATAAGACAAAAGCTACATTATTGGAATGACAAGTTGTAACAACCACATTCAATTCTATCTTCCTTGGACAACAGAGAAATTTCTTCCTCAATAATATTTCTGATAGTATGATACTCCTCAACAAGCCACTATAAAATCTCCATCATAAATAACAAAAAGAGAACCATCCCAACTTTCGGCTTTTCTCGCTTTTAGGAGCAGCCAGAGAAGCTGATGACTGTGATTTTGAAGAAGAAGAATTGGAAGTGCCAACAACCGTACCAGATGATGTGAAAGAAGGACATTTTGCGGTGTTGGCGGTGAAGGGTGAGGAGAAAAAGAGGTTAGTTGTCAAGCTTAAGTGCTTAACTAGCCGTACATTTCTGAGGTTGCTTGAGCAGGCCGAGGAACAATATGGATTCGAACAAACTGGAGCTCTTGTGGTTCCTTGCAGACCTGAGGAATTACACGAGATTTTAGGAAGACATAATGGATTTAAGACCATAATTGAAGAGCAGAGTTGAGTATGCCTTAATCTTTCATTCATTTATGTAAATGAATTCGTGTTAATCTGTTGTTCTCTCGTTCCTTTATGTAAATGAACCATCCATGCTAATGTGTTTTTCTTTAATCATTATAATTCGTTTTTAAGGATAGCGTCTCTCTATGTTCATGTTGCTTAAATTAACACGTTTAAAGACATTCGGACTTGTATTTTTCTGTTATTGCTCTTCGTCTCACACTTCCAGTGGGATAACCCGAATCTTGCAGCGTCTTGAACCTTGAAAGAGCACACCTCTTAATTTGTTAAGTGGTGGAGCCTAATTATTGTCCCAAACTACACAAAGTGGATGTCATAGCTCTTGCATTCACAACGAACTACCATAAAGCTTGCGTGTAACACTACTTCACACAATCATGCTGTTCCTTTTAGCCGCGACTTATTTCTTCCTTTATGTATTAAGGTGAAAGATGATTCAGTTTGTGATCATAGTTTTCAGAAACTGAATTATAGAACTGCATCAAACATCTCATATGTGTCTTAATTAACATCACGCACATTTCTTATTAGCACTTTTCGGAACTTAGGATACAGAACCAGCTTCATGATATGGTACAAAATTTTGCAGTTGAAGATGGAAGAACACATGATTCTTTAACATGGCCATTTTTGGAGTGAGTTTACCTCGGAGCAATTATTTGGACCAACATCCTTTCTCATGTAATTACTTCTCAGAGCAATATTGCAAGCTGCTTCTTTTTCATGCAATTTTGAAGTCACTATTTGTAATCAAATATAAGAAATTATATAAGCATTCTAGCTGGGGTTTAGGGAAAAGAAATCCTATTACAAGTGCACATTTCTTGTCTGTCAAATTTTTGCAAATTTTACGGCATATATTTTCAGAGATAAATATCTCTGTACTTGCAAATCGACAGCAAAAATGTCTTAGATCAATTGACTTGGCTGCTAGTTACATTAAAATTGGTCACATTTCCCTGTTAAAGATATCCCGTAATGTGATCAACCATCGCAAAATTATCCAAAGTTTCCATGAATTTTATGAAAGTACTTTTATCTAAGGTGGGGCAAGCAAAATTTAATCATAAATGACAATGTCCTGTATTCCAAATTCCTAGAGTTTCAGCAATACCTTGAGAAAGGCTCTTCTCCTGCAAATGTACTAGATATTTTGCAACAAAATAACCTCATTTCATCGGTCCTTATCATACCAAACTCAAGTCACCGAAGCGTCTAATATTGTCGCTAATAATAGCTAAATTTTTCTTGTTTAGTTCAGCTAATTCCCAATTATCTTTATTTCCACAGAAAAATTCTTTCCCATTATGTGTTTAAATATAGCCTGCAAAATGTAGAAGTACAGGTGAGACAAGAAATGCAACATCATTGAATAAGACTTTGTAACAACCATATTCAATTATCTCTTCATTGGACCCCTGGGGAATTTCTTGTGAAAAAACATGATCGTAAGTGTCAAGTGATAAGCTTGTCTAATCTTATTAACAATCTGTACCAAAAAGTACTACGGGGGAAGAAAGAGCCACTTATTTTCTAGGAGAAACCGCAATACATCTCCTGTCCATTACATTGGTTTTCCGAGACTAAAAAACACAGCATTGAGAGACAAGTTGCAACAACCACATTCAATTATCTCTTCCTTTTCCGCGTGGTTAAACAATGCTCAACTATCTAGCCACTATAAAATCTCCATCACAAATAACAAAGAAAACCATCCCATGTTTTAAATCATATGCAGCTCGTTTAGTCTTATCATCAACAATCATGTGTAATCACAAGTATCACGGAGAAGAAAGAGCTACAACTTTCCTTACTCTTCAGCTGTACATTGGAAAAGTTCAAAAGCGCTTCTCTCTTTTAGCGGCAGCTAAAGAAGTTGTAGCTAGTGAATCTGAAGAAATGGAAGTGCCAACAATAGTACCGGATGATGTGAAGGAGGGGCATTTTGCGGTGTTGGCAGTGAAGGATGCGGAGAAAAAGAGGTTTATTGTCGGGCTTAAGTACTTAACTAGCCCGTTTCTAAGGTTGCTGGAACAAATTAATTTTTTAGTGGCTTTATATGGCGGTCAATTGAGAACCGCAGTTAAAGCTTTTTCTATTAGGACTCCTCCGTCTTATGAGGATTGAATAATGACTTTAGATGGCAGTCGATTAAAAAGTACCATTAAACCTATCCTTTTTGGCGTCAAGCCCCACTTTAGATGAAAGTCGATTAGAAAGCACCATTAAACCTTTTTTTTTTTTCACGCCAACCCCTGCTAAATGTAACCTTGCCAAATTTATTCATTTTTACACGGCGGTCATTTTCCCAACCGCCATGAAATATCAACAATAAAATTCCCACCATCCCCAAATCACCAAAGATGGTGTTTTTTTTTGTTAAACGTCATCTTTAAAGTGCATGCTATTTACTATCTTGTAGTAGTGAGGCCGAGGAAGAATATGGATTCTAACAAACCGGAGCACTTGTGGTTCCTTGTAGACCAGAAGAATTACACAAGATTTTAGGAAGACTTGAGATTTTAAGACCTAGTTCTGAGGAGCAGACTCACATATTTCTTAATCTCTCATTCATTTATGTAAATGAATTCATGTTAATCTTTTGTTCTCTCATTCATTTAAGTAAATGAACCCAAGCTAATTATGTGTTGTTCATTAATCAATATTTTTATTGGGTGGATTCTTTTTATATGTATGTAGATCACATTAGCTATTACTTCGCTTAATGTCCCATTTATAAAGGAGATAACCTAAACATCTGTTTCTTGACGATCCAAAAGAATATATATATATGTGTGTATGTGTGTGTGTGTGAAAATACGTGAAATGCACAGAAATAAATAAAAAAAAGGAAAGAAAAAGAGTACTTTCCCTTATCTTTTCTAAAGATATTTCTGTACTTGCCAATCAACGGTCCAAAAAATACATGAAAGGATCATCACTTGAATCAACCGCTTCTACATTGGAATTTAATATATTTCCTGGTTAAAGAAATTACCTTATCATGTAAACCATTGAAGAAATGTTATTCAAAAGTTGCCAAAAATAAAATTGCCAAAGGTGGGGTCAGCAGCAAAGGGTACCGCAGTTGTATTATCCACTTGCCAAAAAATGTTTGATATCCCCTTATGCAAAAGAGGAGTGCTAGCAACACTCTTTTTCTTACTATCTTTTACACTCTGTTTATTTACTGCCTGATATGTAGAATCCACTATCTTTTTTTGTTTAAATAATAATATATAATATTAGTAGATTCCACGTATTGGACAGTGAATAGAGAGAGTATAAAAGGAAGTAAAAAAGAGTGCAGCTAGCACTTCTCTATGCAAAAACAAAAATAACAACGTGTAATGTTCTAAGTTCCTCAAGAGTTTCAGAATTTACAGTAACCATAAGATCCCAAAAGCACAGTTCCTAGTTATAGCAAATATTTAAGCTGATGGTAATTGAAGGTTATGGCTCTAATCGATTTCTTGTTCTTTTCAATATCAACAAAATTGCCTAATTTTCCCAGTCCTCGTTTCAAATTTAGGATCAAAACTCTCATCCCCCTTACTAGCTTAATAATATGGACAGTCAGACCTGCATTAGAAGCTATTGTTATGCATACTTTTTGTTTTGATGTAATTTTAATCAGATTCTATGAAAAAAAAAAAAACATGCATTATTCATATGAGATCCTACTGTAGGGCCAGTATAAGTTTACTTGTTTATTTCAACAAATCCCAAATATTTATCTTTCAATAGAATTTTTTTTTTAAATCACCATTAAGGTAAATCATATGTTCTAATGCCATGTGCAACTAAAGAAATACAGGTGAGACACAATTGCAAGATTGAATGACACTTTGCTACAACCATGTGCAATTATGCCTCTTCATTGGACCCCAGCTATTTTTCTCAAGAAAAACATCTTAAGCGTCAACTGATAAACTTGTCTAGTCTTATCAACAGTATTGTGCACCAAAAAGTACTACGGGGATCAAGAAGGCACAGATTGTTGTCGTTTTTGTTTTTATTATGTCGTTTATCCCTGTGTTGTAGTTTCCTATGCGTTCATTTCTTGTTTTCATTTGTCGTTTACCGTCATGATGCTATTTCAAGATTGTTGTTGTTTTTAAAGTTCATGTTATTGATCCTTTTGACGTTTTAATGTTCACTCAGTTTTATGATCTTTTTCAGATTGTTCTGTTCTGTTTTTCTTATATCGCTTAATTCTTTTATTGGTGTTTTCAAGAATACTGTCGTGTTCTTTGTTTATGTCGTTTGTGTTTCTTTTTTCCTATATTCATCTGTAACTGTTTTCCCAAATTGTTGTTGTTTTCCTTGTTATTGTCTTTTGGTTTTTCTTTGTTGTTTTATTCATTTATTTATTTTGTAGTTTCTCCTTTCGATGTCGTTTACACTATAAATGTCGTTTTTTTTCCTCTTGCAGCTTATCTTTTTATTGTCGGATTTTTCATTCACATCCTTGTTCCACTCGTATTAAGAAGTCTTTGTTTTGTTTGAAATTGACTCTATTATTTACTATAAAAGCAATCATTGCTCCTCCAAAAATAAATAAATAGATAAAGCAATCAATACGTGAATGCTCATATGGATTTGATTTTTTTTTTTAATTTTTTATAAATGCTAGTTGTTCATGAGATTTGAACTTGTGATCTTCTCTTTAGCAGAAGGCCAATGACCGCTTTTGGATGTTGACTGGAGTGGCTAGTCAATGACCTCAAATGAAAGAGAGACACAGATTTATAATAGTTCACTTCCGATGAGAAGGCTAAGTCTACTGTAGCATCTTGAGGTTTGACTATGATATTAAATGTATAATTACAATGGAAAATTAGAGGTGGCAATCCCATATTTACAGGGGATGATTTAATTCCTCTCTTTGCTTCCCAATTTTTGAGTGGATATGCTGTTGACTGGAGAAGGTAGTTTCCTTGCTATATTCTAATTGACTTTCCTTTATGCTTGTTCTGCTAATTTGGGAACCTTTCAATTCCATAATGATCCGGTGCCCTTATTTTCTGATTTGGTGGATTTGATATTAGTCCTCCTAGAAGCTTTGCCTCCTTCAATCGTCCGAGTTCAAAGGTCGAAGTTAGGCCCGAGCAAAACATGGTCAATGTCGTGGTTGGGCTCGAGTTCGGGTTCAATTTCAGGGTTGGGCCAGGTTCGACGGGGTGGTTAGGCAAATTGAAACCCCAAAACCGCTTTTCTCTTCGGCTTTCCAAGAGTTCTCGTTTTTGTTTTCTTATGTTGTTTAGCCTTTTGTTGTTGTCTCCTTCAAGCTCATGTCCTTTGTTTTCTTTTATTGTTCATCCTTGTGATGAAGTTTCCAAGATTGTTGTGGTTTCCAAAGTTCATATCGTTGCTCCTACTATTGTTTTCAATACCAAACCGTTTTATGATCTTTATAATTTTGTTCTCATATATGTTTTTCTTATGTCGTTTATTCCTTTGTTGTCGTTTTTATTGGTTATGTCGTTTATTTTAATGTTGTTGTTTTCCTGTTTATGTAATTTGTTTTTCTTTTGTTATCTTAAACATTGTCGTTGTTCTTTGTTCTTTTGAAGTCGTTTATATTATTATACTGTTGCTCTGTCGTCTTTTCATTCATGTCGATTGGTACATTTGTCTTTGACTCTTTTTTTCTTGTGATATTGTCGTTTCCCAAATTGTCGTCTTCTTTGTCGTTTTTTTGTGCCACTCACAATTCTCTTTCTTAAGGTTTGTTTTTTACGATGTTAACTTTTTAAGGGTGGAAAAAATATTAAATAAAAAACCCCTTTCACAGAAGCGACAACGTACATGCTCAAATCTGAGTATGTTTTCACGTTTTCTTTACCATTACTATTAATTGTTTTTCTACATGTCGGTGTGGAAGATTAGTTTTTTCTTCACTACGAGTTTTCCTTGTTTTTTAGAAGCACAAAGAGAATGTGGGTTTTAATGGGGATCATCACGCGCGAAACATATAGTACTCTTTCCTTTGGTTGCATGTTTTTTTGTTTTGTTTTTTTTTTTTGGAGGTATTTTGGTTGCAGTTACTAATATGTTGAATGGAAATCATTTGAGCTTTCTGAGATAGTCTGGAAACGACAAAATGTGATTTTAGGCCCCTCGTCGTTTTTAGAGTGCTTTCAATATTTTTTTTGGTCCGTTTATTGAATTTTAACTTTTCAAGGATATTTAGCATCTTATCGAGATGGAGTCCTTTTCCAAGGGAACAACACTTTCATATAAGAGCAAGATATTTTTCTTTCTAAATATATGTCGTTTATTGAAAATTGCTTCGTCGAAACAAATTATTGCCGTTTCACCAAGTTTTTGCAGTTTTTTAGTTGATGTCGTTTTCTTTCATTGTTGATCAAAAAATTATGTCATACATGTCGTTTCTTAAAAATTGCTTCGCTGAAATACATTGTCGTTTCATCAAGATTTGCAGGTTTTTAGTTGATGTCGTGCTCTCACATTGTCGTTCAGAAAATTATGTCATCATTATCCAGATATTATCGTTCTCAGAGTACGATGTCTTTTTTTTTTTTTTTTTATGGTTTTGGTCTATTGGGAAGTAAAATAAGTGGCACATTGTTTTTGAAAATTTCTGAAATACGTCGCGTGCCTCGCTTGTTGTTGTTTTTTATATTAATTATTAAATTAGTAATTCATCAAGATTTGTCGTTTTACTTGAGTAATTGTCATGCTATAAATTAATATATTGCAGCCAATTCGTTCTGGTGTTATTTATTAGTTGTGGTTTCTCTTTTTACCCCCTTTCTAAAGGGGATCCATTGATTTATATTTTTTTCCCCTTATTTTTCATGATTAAAACGCTCATAGCTTAAGTAAGAACTAATAGACCGATTGGAAAATAAGTTTGAATTGAAAATTTCAACTAAAACATTGTAGCATATAAGAGAAAACACCATTAAAAACTGAGTTTAAACCACGATTTGAACCGTGACCACCAGACGGCATATAAAAGAATATACCGTCTATTAGTTTCTTTTGGCCTTCTCTGCCTTTTTCAAAACTACTTCGTTGAGATGTACCATAGATTTCACAACTCTGTAAACATAGTTTGGGAAAGAAAAAAACAAGGAAATCCTTTAGACGGAGAGTTTTTTTTTTTTTTTTTTTTTTGCCTCCAACTTCAGATAGCACGTCGATACACAACTCGGAATAATAAGTCAGACAAAATGCAGCAATGAGTGAGAAGTTGTAACAACCACATTCAATTATTTCTTCCTTGGACCCCAGAGAAATTTCATCCTTGTAACTGTATCCTTCCCCAAGCCACTATAAAATCTCAATCACAAATCAAAAATAGAAACACCCAAATTGATCTCGAATCATAAGCAACTTGTCTAGGCTTATCATCAGCAAAATCATGTGTGATCAAAAGTACTGCAGGGAAGAAGCAAACCCAACTTTCCCTAGCTTCAGATTTTCACGGGAAAACTGCAAAAGCGCTTCTCGCTTTCTCATGGCGGTAATTTCGATGAAGAAGAAGAAGTGGAAGTGGAAACCGTAGTACCAGATGATGTGAAGGAAGGGCATTTCGCGGTGTTGGCAGTGAAGGGCCTTGAGAAAAAAGAGGTTTATTGTCAAGCTCAAGTACTTAACAAGCCCTACGTTTCTGAGTCTACTTGAGCAAGCTGAGGAAGAATATGGATTCCAACAAACCGGAGCTCTTGTCGTTCCTTGCCGTCCCGAGGAATTACGCAAGAACTTAGGAGGACATTTTGATGGCCATCAGAGCCAGTTCTAAAACCACGCCATGTTACTTGCGCAAACCAAGTTTATAATATTTTGTTTGTTAGTCAACTTTTTACTAGTATAATTTCTCTGAGTTAATTAATATAACCAAAATCGTGAGGGTTATATGTTAGATTGCTACTTTACGCTGTTCCCTAATTTATTCTTATATTGCCTTTAATTAGACCTGAAAGTGAAAGGTCATGATTGGATCTCGATATCAGAACTATAAAGCAACATTTTATATGTATGTGAGTGTGTGTATATATATATATATATATATATATATGTTAATAAGTGCGGAGTCTAATTATTACATGAGGTAGATTGCCCTTATGCAGAGTTTGTGGGCTGATCGACCTTTGCAGTAAGGTCGATGTGGGGGAGAGTCTCTGGGTGAAAATTTTATATGTAAGTTTATTTTATATAATGATATTTTAAGTTTTTTATGCATGTATTTTGGTTGTCCTAATTTTGCTTATATTTTGCAAGGAAGTGAATTTATAATTCTCTTTATAATCTTCAATTTTATCATAATGAAAATCTACAGCGGCGGCAAATAGACGTAACTCTCATGTTAAGAGTGGACCATTATAAATACTGTGTGTTTTTTGTGTTTTATTTTTGCCAATTATTATGGCTTTTGTTAATTAGGATTAGGGCTTTAATCCTAACAATATATATATATATCCTAGTTGTCTAGGGAATGAATTATGGAGGTATATCACACGTTTGTGTATTTTATATCAGGTGAATCTGAATAATTGAGTCAGGCTCAGAACAACTGTGACATATTGTTTTGCTGATATAACTTGCCATTTTTTTTCAGCGGAACTAATTAGAAGAAAAAGACTCTGAAAACTAGCTTGATTCTAAGTGTTAGGGCAGGGGAATTTTATTTTCAATTACACAAATCAATAGTTCATACTGCAACACAAAGGTAGGATATATAAAAACAATTTTTGTAGCTTCTTAGAAAGGAAATTAAGATGCATGAAATGATATAAAATCGACGAGTAGAAAATAATGGTAAACATCTAATTTATTAAAAATTTGGACTTACTTCATCTCGGAGCAAACAATTTAATTATTGTCATATATTTTCCAGATTCAATTGATCTCTTTCATGAAATGAAATAAACGGGGTTTGAGCAAATATGCCTGAAAATTTCTGAAAAGCCTTCTTGGGACTTTTTATCACTCTGTCAAAGACGATAAATTGTTGAATAATGTTGCTTCATTTCCGTTGATGGCCTATATTTTAAAATCATTAAATCTAATTAAAATCACTTTTTTCCTCTACTTGTCATTTAACCACCTAAAAGGTGATATCCACCTGTAGGGTCTTTTTTTGGCTCCCATTAAAGAAATTGCAAAGATAGAAAACTTGTTCTCTCTCTCCACCACGTACATTGTGATTTCAGATGCCAATTAAATAGAAAACTTTTTTGGGTCCCACCTACATTGAATGGCATTTTGTACTAACCACATGCGATGTCTCGTCATTGGACCCCAGAAAAATTTCTTAAGGGAAACATCATGATATTCAAAGCAAAAACTTGTTTAGTCTTATCAACAATGCCTACTAAGAAGTACCACGGAAAAGAAGGGCCACAGGGTTTCTACGTCAAGTCTGATATTGTCGTTTCATGTTTTGTCCTTTGCTTTTCTTATGTCGTTTATCCTTTGATGTCCTTTCATCTGTCGTGCCCTGTGCTTGCTTTTGTCGTTTGTCCAAACCCATTGTTATTCTCTGCTCTACTTATGTCATTTATTTTCTTCCATTGCATTTTGAAGAATATTGTCAGTTATTTGTTTATGTAGTTTATTTTTCTTCTTTTTTGTGTAGTTCTTATTGTCAGATTCTCAAATTGTTGCTGTCTTCCCTACTCACGATGTTTCTTTGTCATTTGCAATATTTCTTTGTCTTTTTCCAGTTCTGTTATTTGATCATCTAATGTCGTTCTTCAGTATCATTTGATTTCTCCTTGCAATGTCTGTATCCACGGTTCCGCTTTTGTGATGGTCCTTTCATCGTTTTCAGTGTTCATGTCGTTTTTTTATATCTTTGTCGTCTGTTTTTGTTATGTCATCTCCAAATATACTGCCCTCTTTTCCTTTCTTCTTGTCATCGTTTATTCGTTTGTTGTCGTTTTCCCTGTTAAAGCTACTTGGTTTTCTCCTCATTTTTTTGTCTTTTCAGGTCCTTCCAAATTCACAGAAACCATAAAAAAGCACCAATCCTTGTCTTCCATTACATTAACATCTACATGGGGTTTCGGGATATAATTCTGGTCAAAACTCTCAACTTGCATCCAATATCAGCCGCCTTTTGAGAAATTCTCTAGTCCTGATAATTAATGCACCGGCTTATTGCATTTTTGTCTATTATTAGCATAAAAATAATAAAAAAAAAGCTTTACGACACTGAACTATAGTTGTGTCTAGTACAGCTAATTCCCAAATACCTTTCTGTATTAACACTTTAATTTCACCACAAAGTTTTATTTTTATCTTCTTTTTTTTTTTCTGCGAATTAAGTGAATTCTCTTTGAGATCCGGGTCTTTCCCGTGTGTGACCAAGAATGTAACAAGTGAGACAAGAGAATAATATTGAACGACAAGTTGCAACAACCACATTAAATTAAAATGTCTTCATTGGACCACAGAAATTTCTTGCTTGTTACCTTTCAGATCCCTCAACAAGCCACTATAAAATCTCCATCACAAATAACAAAGAGAACCATCCCAATTTTCAAATCATAAGAAGCTTCTTGTTTGGTCTTATATATCATCAAAAATGATTTGTACTAAAAAAGTACCACGGAGAAGAAACGGCTACAAATTTTCCTAGGCTTCGGCTTTTCATGGGAAAACTGCAAAAGTGCTTCCCCATTTTATTGGCAGCAAGAGAAGTTGAAGCCACTGATTTTAAAGAAATGGAAGTGCCAACAGTAGTACCAGATGATGTGACGGAAGGGCATTTCGCGGTTTTGGCAGTGAAGGGTTCTGAGAAAAAGAGGTTTGTTGTTAAGCTTGAGTGTTTAAATAGCCCTACATTTCTAAGACTACTGGAGCAGGCTGAAGAAGAGTATGGATTCGAACAAACCGGAGCTCTTGTGGTCCCTTGTAGACCTGAGGAATTACACGAGATTTTAGCAAGGCATGGTCAAGGAGATCAAATAGAAATACTAGGAAAATAAACCGATGTTGTTCATTCATTCATTTATGTATGTATAAACCCCCTTTAATTAATATAGACTATGATCTTTTTGTCATTTTTTAAGGATAACTTCTTTCTTTCTGTACCTTGTTTACAATATGTACGATAAAATGTTCAAAATGTATATCACGTTATTGATCTTTTTATCATATTTGTAATGACCATAAAATTAATATGTTCCCCAAAACCACGCAATGTGTACTATTCTATTCCTTAAACGGTGACTTGACGTGGTTAAGTTCTGGGACGGGGCCATAATTGTTTATGGAATTAATTTACATTTAATTCTGCGTACTTACATAGCTATCTAATTAATAGGGGGTTTGGGAACTTAGCTTAAATTATAAATTTGTAGTTGAAATCAATTTTATTATAGTATTTTTCCTCACACAATTTGAATTCAGACTAATTTTTTTAAAACTCTTAGAAGGTTCCCAACTTCATAAGTTTAGTCAGAGCAAAATAGTGATATACCCATATATATATATATATATATATATATATATTTATAATTCCTCAACATTTGAGGAAAGAACTTACCATTCTTCGTTTTCAATTTTTTTTTTTACCGATTTCATTATTCAGTCCTTTTTTCCCCTTATTGCTTACCCTTATTTAGGGAGTTTTTCATATTGATGTTGTATATCCTTTGATATCGTTTTCCAGATTTCCATCCTTCCAGATGTTCATGTCGTTTTGAATCTCTTTTTTTTTTTTTTGTGATTTACCATTTTGTTGTCGTTTAATTTAATATATGTCGTTTGTGTGTATATTGTCATTTTCTCAACACCTCGTTGTTTCTCCTTTCTCCTTTCTCTCCGTGACAATGCTCTTACGTTCTTTTCATTTTTCAATTATTTTTTTTAATTTGAGGTAAAAGGGTTCGAACTCTTCACATTTAGATAGAGTCAGGTCTGGTTTTATTGCTAAACTATGCTTACAACCACTTTTTATTTTCCTTTTAAACATTTCAAATTTTCAAATAAATAGACTAGCTAGAAAGAGAGAAAATAAGAGTCGGCGAGCGGGAAGCCCCAGTTTCTGTCTTTAATTATCTTATAAAAAGTATCAAACCTTATTTGAACATGATATTACTATAAGCATAATATCAAGTCGTTAAGTGGTTTTAGCAAACCAAAACAAACAGAACAAAATAAATACCCAATGCAATGTTGTGTTTAATCAAAATTTTAGGATGCTGATTGGTGATTATGATCAATTGGTAGGTATATTAAAATCAATAAGCGAATGTGGAATATAAAATTTTTCCAGCGCTATGAATGCAATGGCATAATTTTCTTTCTTGAAAATGTGAAAAAAAGTGTAACGAAGCTAATGATAGAAAGATAATCTAATATGATGCTAAACCAAAGATAATGCAATAGAACATCTTAATTGACATAAGACACAGAATAACACTATATGGGCTGGTACATTTTATATAATACGGCACACCAAACGCGTCCTCGACTTAATGCAGGTTCAAACAACTACATATTAATTATACAACAACATAAAATGGGCAAATTTCTAGGAAGAAGCTTTGCCTTCATCTATAGCACATTTTTCACTCTCTGGGAAATACGGCACGCCAGGTCTGAATGAATGTTAATAAAAGAGTTATGACAGCACCCATTTGAGCTATGAAGGCCCAGGGGTTACCAAAATATTCTTCACGCACTTGAGCCACCCAGACTGCACGCTTTTCTGTTGCAATGCTCTTCAATTTTAATCTTGATAAGCTCATAATCGTCAGGACTCCTGAAAAAGCAAGTTGAACCTATCATATTGAATACTTTAGCCACTTCTTCGTCGCTACTAAGACGATTCCGGAGTGCTCTCGCTGCCCTTAGGTCTTTTGCATCTTGTTCTGTATCAACGAGTATATCCATAAAGTGTACGTAAGAAGTTACCCTCTGTTTTTCATCATCGTTCAGCCACGTTTCATAGGCTAACAAGTTCAACAACTTATGCACGGTTGAGTGGTTCACGATCAATGTAGGAAGTTTAAGTTGACCTCGAATACCAAAGCAATGAGTACTGAAAGAGACAGATTTTAAGCCACTTGAACTGCTAGGCTTTATCTTTATTCCGGATGATTTAAGTTCCTGGACATTGCGAAAATGTTGTGCATCAATTTGACGAAGAACCCAATCAATATCTAGTCTCGGTTTGCAAAAACTGAAACGCTCGAGACAATTCTTTGGTTGACTAAGATAAGAGAACAAACGCAACCAAAGCACATCGTCGTGATCACGACCCTCATTTTCAATATCGTAGACGCTGCCGTGTATGCACACTTTCCAGAGAAGGTCAAGAAGGTGAACTGGCTTTATTTTTTCAAATCTTTTAGCCAACCAACTTGGACGAAAGTTGATTTCGTTCTCTGCCATCGAATCACAAATGTTGTTCTTATGGACGAAAAGGAGGACGGCAAGACTATAAGGCAAATCTGTACGCCATTGGGTTGGGCGGAAGGAATCCTCTTTCTTTTTGTCGCCGCTCAAGTCCATCAACAACTCAAGGACTTGAAACGGGATTTGGTTTTGAAACAAAAACAAATCCTGTTGGATCCAGGATTCCTCAATGTTATTAATCTTAAACTCTTTTAACTCGCCACAAATATTACTCTGTATGAACTTTAGTATTGCACACCCATTTAAGAACAACAACCCGGCTAGGACATCATCACTAATACCATAAGAAGGAATATGCTTCCCCTCACCGAAGCACTCCTTTAGAGCCTGGATCTCCTTCTTGATTTTCTGGAGTAAATTTTCCGATGACTCGCCTCTATCTTTGATGAATTTCGCAGCCAATTTAAATTTAAGTTCGTCTGTGTCATTTTTGACATCAAACTTCCTTGGCTTATAATAGTACTCTGATATATCTTCATTTTTCCGGGTGATGCTCTTCCAAAACATATCTATTTTTTTCCGACTCGTCTGATCTTCATCTTCTTTGGCACTCTTGCCTTTTTCTTCTTCCCTGAGTTTAAGTAGCAGGTCCTTCTCATACGGAGTAAACTTTAATTTATTTTGGTCATCATCGCTTGTGCTTGAATATCGAGTACTCACTCCCTGATGTTTTCTCAGCTTGCAGGATCTTCTCATCATTCATGACTTCCAGTTGTAATTCTCCAGCCATATTTGCTTTTTGTGCCTAGTCAAAAATGCAAAATAAAAGGGCTATATATAAATATACATATATATATTGGCACTACTATAGCATTCAACTAAACGTACAAACATTTATATTATATTTTAGCACTACGAAGTTCCTTCCTCTTTTTCAATTGAAAAAAATTAAAACATCTAAACCTATTTGTCTTTGTGTTTTCCAAATAATATGGAATTGTATTAGCATCAATCGTATTAGAAAGACTAATATGCATTATTTAAAAAAAAAATCTCACTAGTACTCTATGAATTTTAGATTAATTCCTACTTTTTCCTCCCAAATAACTTGAATTAGTATCATTTAACTCTCTACAAATTTATTTAAAAAAAGAAAAAAAAAAAGGGAGGGGGGGGGGGGGGGGGGGGGGATTACTCTCTACAAATTTTTGTTAAAAGAACAGAAAAAAAGGGGTTAAGTGTTGCAGATATAGAGCCAAATCAAGTCGACACCCCAGCAAAAAGAAGAAAAAGGGAGAAAAGCAGTCCTCGGGAGGCAGAGAGCCAGCGCTGCGGCTCTGGCAGAAGAGCGCCGCGGCGCTGGGACAAGGGAGCCTAGGTGCCAAGTGGAGAGCGCATAGGCGCCAACAACAAAAGGCCGAGGCGTCGAGTGGATGGCGCCTAGGCACCAGGTGTATTGCGCCTAGGCGCTGCAGGGGGCGCCACAACGCTCATTTCGAGCTCCGCGGCGCTGACGCGTTGTGATGCGCGATATTTTTTTAGTCATAGTCGACACTCAAAGGCCCCAAAAACGGGAAACTACTAGGGTTTCTCATTAGTTGCTATTTTTCTCTTCCTTTGGTTATAAATAGACACAACGTGGCTAGGAGAAAAATTCCCACAGGGTGCTAGATAGAAGAGAGTTTTGGTAAGCACAATTTGAGAGTGTGTGAGAAACTTCTCTTGTAATCTGTAATCTCCTTCATCATAGTGAAATCTGCAAGCGGCAGAAACAGGACGTAGTCTCAATTTTGGACGAACCTGTATAAAATTTGGTGTCTCTTTTTCTTCTTTTTTCCTATTTATTTTCTGCAATTGTTCGTTCTTGCGATCCTTGAAATTAGGAGTCGCCTAATTTCCCAACAAATGGTATCAGAGCGGAGGTTTTGATCAAGAACGATGACTGGAGAAGAAGGTATGGCAGCCGGTATCACCAAATTTGATGGTTCAGATTTTTCCTATTGGAGGATGCAAGTTGAAGACTATCTCTACAGCAGGAAACTGCACTTGCCCTTGAGTAATAAGCCCGAAGGCATGAAGGATGAGGAGTGAAATCTCCTTGATAGACAGGTGCTCGGTGTGATCTGTTTGACCTTGTCAAAGAACGTTGTTCACAACATTACGAAGGAGACTACTACAACAGGGATGATGAAGGCTCTGTCGGAGATGTATGAGAAGCCCTCAGCCAATAACAAGGTACATCTCATGAGGAAGCTTTTTAATTTAAAGATGCCTGAAGGTGCCTCGGTTGTAGAGCATTTAAACAGTTTCAACACCGTCCTAAACCAATTGGTCTCGGTAGAGATTAAATTCCATGATGAGATCAATGCTTTAATCCTCTTGGCCTCGTTACCAAATAGTTGGGAACCCATGAGGGTGGCCATTACAAATTCGCTTGGGAATGCCAAATTGAAGTTTGTTGATGTCAGAAACTCCATTCTGGCGGAAGAAGTTCGCAGGAAGGACTCAAGTGAAGCCTCTTCATCGAACTCAGCCCTTAATGTTGATAATAGGGGCAGGAAACTTGACAGGCAATCCAACAGGGATAATGGCAAGAGATGCAAGTCGAGGAATAGGAGAAGCAAGTCTAGGAATGGTAGGACCCTGGAGTGTTGGAATTGTGGGAAGACTGGCCACTTGAAGAAGAACTGCAAGGCTCCAAGGAAGAACGAAGACAAGACTAATGACGCAGCTAACGCCGCCACTGAAGAGCAACATGATGCCTTAATCTTGTCAGTTGACAGTTCTTTTGATTCGTAGGTGATAGATTCAGGAGCATCATTCCACACCACTGCACACCGTCATGTCCTGGAGAATTATGTTGTCAGAAATCATGGTAAAGTTTATCTCGCTGATGGAGAACCTTTAGATATTGTTGGCATTAGAGATGTCAATTTAAAAATGCCTAATGGGTCTATGTGGAAGATTCATAAGGTGAGACATGTTCCTAAACTAATGTGTAACTTGATTTCGGTGGGGCAACTAGATGATGAAGGACATAAAGTGACCTTCGATTGTGGAGGTTGGAAAGTCACTAAAGGAGCGATGGCTATTGCTCGGGGACGCAAGGTTGGAACTCTCTACATGAACTCTAGTTGCAGAGATACAATAGCAGTAGCTGATTCCGCTGCCAATACCGAGCTATGGCATTATAGGCTCGGTCACATGAGTGAGAAGGGTATGAAGGTGCTTCACTGCAAAGGAAAACTGCCGGGTTTGAAAACTGTTGATCACAGTTTGTGTGAAGCTTGCATCTTTGATAAATAGAAGAGAGTCAGTTTCTCAAAGATGGGTAGAGAGCCTAAGTCCAGGAAATTGGAGCTAGTTCACACAGATGTATGGGGGCCTGTGCCTGTGACTTCCCTTGGTGGCGCTAACTATTATGTGACGTTCATTGATGACTCAAGCAGGAAGGTATGGGTTTACTTTTTGAAAAACACATCTGATGTCTTTGATGCTTTCAAGAGATGGAAAGCCATGGTGGAGAACGAAACAGATTTGAAGGTAAAGTGCTTGCAATCTGATAATGGGGGTGAGTATTTAGATGAAGATTTCAGGCGGTACTGTGTTGAGAATGGAATAAAGATGAGGAAGACCATTCCAGGGAAACCACAACAGAATGGGGTAGCTGAGAGAATGAACAGGACTTTAAACGAGTGTGCCAGAAGCATAAGGTTGCATGCAGGGCTGCCAAAGATGTTTTGGGCTGAGGCAATTAATACAGCCGCTCATCTGATCAACATAAGTCCATCCACACCATTGAAGTTCAAGCTACTAGAAGAAGCCTGGAGCCATAAAAAGATTAATCTCTCTTACTTGAGAGTGTTTGGTTGTGTTTCCTATGTTCACATTGATTCTGCTGCTAGAAGTAAAATGGATGCCAAGTCAAAGAAGTGTTTTCTGGTTCGCTATGGTGGACTTGAGTTTGGTTATCGTCTCTGGGAAGACCAAAGTCGAAAGATTATCAGGAGCAAGGATGTGATCTTCAATGAAGGTGTTCTGTACAAGGATAGAGACAACACTGACTCTAGGGGTTCAGGTTCTGAAGATAAGAAGCCTGAGGTGATTCCATTGAAGGATCTTCCTGAAGTGGAAGTGGAGAATCCAGAGGTTGAAGACCAAAAAAATGTAGCTCCAGAAGGAAACCAGAGGACTCCTGTCACACCAGTCAAGAGGTCTAGCAGGACTATAAGACCACCGCAGAGATACTCCGCTACTCTGCATTATATTTTGTTGACCGATAGAGGTGAGCCAGAGAGCTATGATGAAGCGGTGAAGGCTGAAGATTCGATTAAGTGGGAGTTAGCCATAAGGGACAAGATGGATTCCTTAATGTCCAATCGGACATGGCAACTGGCAAAGTTACCACATGGCAAAAAGGCCTTGTGCAACAAGTAGGTATACCGGGTAAAAGATAAAAGTGATGGCAACAAACGGTATAAGGCAAGATGGGTGGTAAAAGAATCCAGAGATATGCTCACCAAGACGGTTCCGATTGAGAAACTGAAGTTGTGCGCAACTTCAGTTGGACTTCTCCAAGAGGCGTGAGAAGTCGTTGCCGCTGCAGTGGGAGACATGGTGATTGATTAGTCTCCAAGTGGGAGATTGTTGCAGATGTGGAGCCAAATCAAGTCAACACCCCAACAAAAAGAAGAAAAAGGGAGAAAAGCAGTCCTCGGGAGGCAGAGAGCCAGCGCCGCGGCTCTGGCAGAAGAGCGTCGCGACGCTGGGACGAGGACGCCTAGGCGCCAGCAACAAAAGGCTGAGGCGTCGAGTGGATGGCGTCAGGTGTATTGTGCCTAGGCACTGCAGGGGGCGCCGCAGCGCTCGTTTCGAGCGTCGCGACGCTGACGCGCTGTGATGCGTGATATTTTTTGAGTCAGAGTCGAACTCAAAGGCCCCAAAAACAGAAAACTACTAGGGTTTCTCATTAGTTGCTATTTTTCTCCTCCTTTGGTTATAAATAGACACAAGGTGGCTAGGGTTGTGTGTGTGTGAGATTGAGAGTGGCATTATTTTGTGTGAGGCAAAATTCATGAGAACTCCATCGTTGAGAGAGAAAAATTCCCACAGGATGCTAGATATAAGAGAGTTTTGGTAAGCACAATTTGAGAGTGTATGAGAAACTTCTCTTGTAATTTGTAATCTCCTTCATTATAGTGGAATCTGCAAGTAGCAGAAACAAGACGTAGTCTCAATTTTGGACGAACCTGTATAAAATTTGGTGTCTCTTTTTCTTCATTCTCCTATTTATTTTCTGCAATTGTTCGTTCTTGCGATCCTTGGAATTAGGAGTCGTCTAATTCCCGAACATTAAGTGTTCAGCCCCCTCTTTTTCTCATTTCTTTTTAACAAAATTCTATGCTACAGGATTGAGTGGGACTAAATTAAAATTAACATGAAAAGCAGGAGTTTTTAAAGTTTTGAGGACTACAGTGAAAATTACAGCAAATAGGAGGAGCACACGTGAGAACTAACCAAAAAAAGAGATTTAAAAACAATCATAATTATCAGGAAGATAGTATCGAATGAATACAGCAGTGAGCGTCCCATAAAATTCAAGAAAACAACAAAAAATGTTACCTTGAAAAGAGTTTAAAATATTCAGTTGATCGGACTGGATCAGCCTGAATGCAATTGCAAGGAGGAGAGGTTGCAAAAACATAGGGATAAATTATTAGTAAACAGGATCGAAAAAGATGAAAAAAAAAAAAAAAAGTGAAACGAATAGATTTATTTATAAAACTTTCACCAGTGAATTTATACATATATATATATATATATATGTACACACACATACATATATAGGGCATGTCTAGGGTTCTTACCCATTATAGGTGATATTAAACTTTGATCATTTAATATTATCGTATATTTTGTTCTAATAGAGTATATATACTATATTCTCAATGTAAAGACATCAAATTAAAAAAATATGAAAAATTTAAAATGGTTTTGTTTTTTTTTTAGAAACACTGCGACTGATTAATTTATATATAATTAAATTGCGACTCTAGTTAGGGAGGTTACACTTGCAAAGATAGACTACTTATTAACTGGAAAAAATGGGACAAAAGTGAGAGACAAAAACGAAGTGGAAATAGGATTAATTTCTAGAACTTCACCATCGAGTTAACCCTAGAAAATAAGTGGTCAGACTGTCCTTTTTTGCTATGTCATGAGCCTAAATATTCACAGATTCCCACGGTTAAAAAAAACACTTAAACATTATAAAACTAGATTTTTTTATTTTATTGACAAAAAATCTCACTATGTGCTTAGTTAGTCAAATGAGTTTATTTATATTACGCATCTTTTCAATTCATTTAACATTAATTGTAGAGTCAAAAAATTAAAAAAGAAAAGTGAAAATGCAAACAACTATAGCCCGGAGCGTGTGACGACGTTTCACTACTCCCGGAAGGAAGAAATGATAAGCTAATTGCGTTCTACTTGTATTAATTAATTTAAAAGAAAATTGTATAAAGTAACTCACAAAAGTTCAATTTTTGAGCTGACGAGACCAGAATCTTGAGCAGGCATATGTATCTACCAGGCAGTGAAATGAAGCGGCTGCAATAAATAAATAAATTAACTAAGGGTATATTTATCCACACTTTTTATTTTACTTTTCATACTTTTTTTAATAAATTTTTTATTACTATATTACCTATTAATAAAAATTACTTTTGAGGAAAAAAATACTTGTTAGATATCCCACCTTACAAAATATTTATGACATTTAAAAAAATTATTATGCCTTACTTTTTCATAAGAATAAAAATAGCCCCACCATCAAAGAGCCTTTCTACAAAAAAAAATATGTGTTTTATTTTTCAAAATTCTTATTTTTTATTCAATTTTTATTGTTTCATATATACTAATTATATAAATTATTGTTGGTAATGAACTGTGCTAATTGTTTGATTTATAAATAAGTCTTTATGAATCCTGAGTCATACTATCATTATAGTTTCTAATAACGTAATCCATAATCTGGTTCGGTAAAAAGAAGAACGATACAAAAAAAGTTCAATTTAATAAAAATAAAAAGTATCCTTCTCCTTTTTTGTCTGAAGGAAGTACAAATTGTTTGATTTCCATACAAACCTTACGAATCATTTGATTTGCATACAAACCTTAAGAATCATGTGTATATTATCTTTATAACAAATCATCAAAAGTGTGGCTTTTTTTTTTCCTTTTTTTTCCACTTAAAAGGAATAACATTTGGGAAAAAAAATTGTAAGTTTGGTAACTAGTTGGTGGGTGGAAAAAGAAAAAACAATACTATAGTGTAGGGACTTTTTAGTATTTTAAGAAAGGTGTAACAAGTAAGATGAATAGTGATTTAAGTAAGGGTGTGTAAAAATTAAAATAAGGGTGTCAATAGATATCCCACTAACTAATACGTAAGACATAGTTCAAAAATTTTCAGATTTTGATTAAATTTGGTCACTATTGTCATACTTTTTAATTTAACAATAACGATCTAAAACTGGTATGAATAAGCCCCCGTCATTTGAAAAACGGCATAACTATATTGTCACAAACAGAGTTATTAAATTTAAAGACAAAAATAAATAAAATAGAGAATTAGATTCTAGAACTTTGACCACAGAGTTAATTACACTAAAAGTTAAATATTGTAACTAGGGCAGCATTTTATTTATTTATTTAAATATTCATGATAAACAAGAACATCCCATTTTGGTGTTCTTCAAGTGGAAATAATTGTGTGTGAGGGTGTGGGTGTGGGTGTGAATCACCCAAGAAATCATTTCACCATTTCCCAAATGAAACCAAAGAAATCCTAGAAAGACAGACAAAATACACATACACATACACACGCAGAAAGACTTAGGGAGAGGGGAACAGACCTTTTGGGGAGAAGTTTTCCTTGGAGGGCGAACTTGGAATAGGCGTTTATTCCAGTGTTGCTGTTGTTTCGCTGGACACAGAAGAGGAAGGCTAGTGAAAATAGAGGTTGGGACAAGGAGTTTGCTTTGGAAAAGAGAGGCACTATTAGTGTCCTTGAAAGCAAATCAAGAATGAAAGAAAACCATGCAGAGGACAGTCTCCCTACAACAACAATCTCCCGTTTTATATACGTCATAGATTGTCGTTGAAACCACTAACATTTGGATACGAGAATCCAAAATTTCCTGAAAAGTTTTATTTTTTTTTTTTTGGGTTGTTATTCTCTTGGGAGTTTAGTTTAGTTAAAAAAAATATTTAAACAAAGTCCATTTAAGAGAAAAAAGTCTTTACCAAGATAATTAGACAATAATTCTAGAGGTACACAGTAAAAAAAAATGTATTCGATGGTTATGAAAAAAAATCAGCAAGGACACATTTGAGAAGAATTTATTTATGCGGGCTAGTTAAAAAGAAAATATTTAGCAGCACAATATTTGGGATTAAAAAAATGTCTAGGCAATAGCACGTCTGAGAGAAATTTCTATAAGATTATACAAGGAAAAAAATTTTGACAATGCACATTTTAAAAGCATAAGATTTTAAAATATTTTAAAAAGTAAATTGATCAAAATACACATTTCAATAAAAAAAAATTGTATTTTGATAGATATATTAAATATGCGCGCGCATAAGATATATTTGTGTAAGGAAACAAATTATATTTCAATAAGAGCATATTACAGAATGATATTTATAAGATAAATAGATATTGAAAGCAATACCACAAATGAAAAAAAAAATGCACATATATATAATTATAATTAGTAAAAATTAGGAAGATTACTTTTGAAAAAAATTTATGGCTACGTTAGGCTTTTGCAATTTCTTTGGAGTTTGCAAGAACGACTAATCAAGTGTCCAAGCCCATGTACCATTTCAGTGGGGCGCTGTTAATAAATGATATGTTTTTTCATTCATCGATGTTGTTTCCAATAAATGTGGAAGCAATCGATCGCTGCCAAGTTGCGCCAACCTATGTTACTAGTCGTACCATGAAAATTTATGGGCATGTGGATCGTTATCCGTTCCAATTAAAAGTTTTGTAGTAATTATTTTATGAATTAATGAAAAAAAAAAAAAAGAAGAATGGTAAAAGTGTAGTAAAGTGTAAAATAGTATTCTATAGGTATGGTTGTTTTTTATAAGAAACTAAGATGAGACGTGGCAAAAATAAAAGATAGAAAGCGACAAAAATCTGAGTTTAATTTTTATATATTATAATAAAATAGGTTTAAATTGAAAATTTTCAGTTGAAACTACGTCACTAAACGCCATCAGTCTCATTACTTAAAAAGCAACAAACGTTCGAGGGTATTCCTATTATACACATAAACAACAAGGAGACCATTTAACACAATGATCCATATACTAAAATACTGCAACCAACTAGGTGACCTAGTGACGAGGCATGGGAATCTTCAATCATACGGCTCTGGATTTTCCCAAGGAAATTTCGAATTACCATCTAGATAACTGTAATTGAAATATTGAACAAAGTCATCCCATTCAACATCACACATCGTTTATTAGTATTTGACATGCCACTAGATTGTCTATGATATTTGAGATATTTCTTTAATGTTCTTTTAGAAATATTAAAGACCCACAAAAGTTTGTTAATTAAAGGATTTAATAATCAATAAAAATAAAAATTAAATGATTTAATAATCAACAAAAATGTAAATTAAATGATTTAAAACCTTGTAAAACATATGTTATTACGTATTATCAAATACCTTTAAACTTAACATTTTGTTGGTCCTTAAGAAAAGAAAAAAAAAACTAAGATGAAAAATGTTGATTCTAATGCACAATTCTTAGTTCTAAAAAGTTTTAGTGATTTGCACAAAAATATCATATATCTTAAAGTTTGTTGACTCCTAATATCATCGTTAATTCTAAATGATGTTGTTGTTGCCGTCATAAATGTATTTTTGTCATGATAAGAAGTAACTGAATGTGAAATGATATTTTAGTATTGTACATTATTGAACAAGCTAAATTTGAACTCCAAAAACATGACATCAACATAGTAATCTCATTCAGGTGACATCAACAAAATGTAGGAAATTTTTAGCCACACCTTGACAACCACTTTTACGAAATCATCATGAATTGCAAAATCCAACCTTCACGACCACACAAACGATCCATGTTTTTCACTAGAACCGACATTTATAAGCAGCTTCAATTTTCCTTTATTAGAGGTTGCGCTGTCAGCATTTAGTAAAATGGTGAGGTCTTTTTCTTTATTACTGGTTAGAAACACTTGCTATGCGAGTGCATATTATATTTTTTAGAAAATAATAATCTATAATAAACATATAATATAATATAATATAATAAACAACACATTCTAAAATGCATAAAAGAAAAAATGAAGAAGGGATATAATATTATACAAAAAGAAAAAGGAAAGAAAATACAGGGGAACAGGATGAAGGAAAGACAAAGAAAAAGAAAAGATGGTAAAAGTTTAGAAAATACAAAACAAAAAGAGAGGAAAATTGAGGGAGCGAAGCGGTAAAAGTAGTTTTCTCACTTTTATATATATATAATAGATTATTATATTATCATTTAGTTACTTGGGAGTTCGGGCTATGGTGTTAATTCGAAGAAAAAAATTTATGGCCCTGTTAGTCCTTGTAATTTCTTTGGAGGTTGCAAGAACGGCCAAGGAAGCGTCCAAGGTTATGTACTATTTCAGTGGGGCGCTGTTGTAAATGATATGTTTTTTCTTTCATTGATGTTGTTTCCAATAAATGTTAAAGCAATCGATTGCCCACCTACGTTACTAGTAGCACCATGAAAATTTATGGGCATCTGGATCGTTATCCGTTTCAACCAAAAGTATTGTAGTAATTATTTTGTGAATTAATGAAAAAAAAAAGAAAAATGGTAGAAATGTAATAAAGTGTAACGTGATAGCCTATAGCTATGCTTGTTTTTTTAAGAAGAAATAAGAAGACACGTGAGAAGAGTAAAAAAACTAGATAGTGACAAAAAAGATGATCCAAACGTTTTTATTATAACAAAATAGGTTCCAATTATAATTTTTTGCTGGAATCACGTCACCAATCGCCCTCAGTGTTATTACTTAAGAGCAACAAACGTTGGAGAGTATTCCTATTCTACACAGAAACAACAAGGAGACCATTTCACACAATGATCCCTGTACTAAAATACTGCAACCAACTAGGTAACTCAGTGACGAGGCATGAGAATCTTCAATCGTGCAGGTCAGGATTTTCCCAAGGAAATTTCGAATTATTATCCTGAAACTTTTTTCTAGCATAGAAAGTATAAGGAGTATCAATCATGTTAGTTCATTGGCATTTTACTATTAAAACCCTAAAAACCATGTTAAATGTAAAATTTTTGTGGCATAGTTTTGTAAATTGATGTTTTGGAAATTTGGAATTGTGTAGGTGGATATTCTGAACTATTTCTACGTGAAATTCCTAATTTTTTGTTTTGAGCTTTGATTTTATCTAGTCTATTTCTGCAAACATTAATTATTTTTTTTAAGGAATTGATTTGGACTGTAATTGAAATATTGAACAAGTCATCCCATTTAACATCACACTTATCGATTATTAATATTTGAAATGCCACTAGATTGGCTATGACATTTGAGATATTTCTCTAATTTTTTTTCAGAAATTAAATTGGAAGAATTAATTCAAAAGAGATAAAAAAAAAAAAGACGAGGGTAGTTCTAACTTCTATGCTGGGGTATAGGAGTTTTAAACCCTTCGATTCTAATCAAATGTTGGAGAAGAGTGAAGCATCACAAAGCTAACATAGAACCCAAGTCATAAAAACAAGTCATGCAAAAATGAAATGCAATCAATCAGAGTAAGTCACACAGTAATCAAGCAAAATTGTCAACTTTTTCACATAGATAAATGATCTCATCAAAACAAATGCCAGAAAATCCAAACAAAACTGTATTCCCTTCTATGAATGTACTATTGCTTTGTTTAGCAATATCGTTTGAACTTATTAGCCTTAACTACTATAGTGAAAAGCTCTCATAAACTATAGTATTTTAATTCTAACTTATTAGTTCCAACCGCGTTCTAAAAAAGACTATGTATACTCAAAAAAATTATCACTACACCAACAAGCCAATGCACCTAAAACTAAGCCATTCATATTGTTCTTTTATGCATATTCAAGCCCATTTTAATATAAGATTCTTTAAAGGACAATAACTGGATTACAAAGCACAATAAAGAGAGACAGTCGTATATTTGCTTAAGACCTGAGAAAATACTGGCTCGTCATGCATCCACCGCTGCCGTTTGTCCCGCTCATGTCGTTTGTGTTTCTTTTGTTGCCTTCAATCCTTTTATTGCCGTTTTCACTATTAAGTCTTTTTTTTTTTCTTATGGCGTTTCCCATGCTATTGTGATAAATCTTTTTGATATCGTTCCCCTGATTGTTATGACGCCTACGTCGTTCGTTTTTTGTCGTTTTGAATCTTTTTCCTGCGGTTCATCATAAATTTAATGCCAATATATACATTTAATATCTAGATTTGCAAATTATTATATATTGTTCATTGGTAGAATAAAAAGAAAAACCTACGGGTAATGAATGGAAAGATCGAAAAGTTAGAATAAACAACCAAAAGAAGAATGAATCAATAAACACAGAAAAAGAAGAATGAATCAATAAAGTGTTGCTTGATCTTCTTTGGGAACTTAAAGCTTTTTCTTCGGATGTTGTCCTTTTCAGAATCACGTCGTTAGTAAAGATGATGCTCTCTGTTTCCATCCACTGGTGTTGTTTTTCTGTAGATTTTGTCCTTTAGATATCGAATAAACCGCTAACTTTTTTCACATATTCTCCTTCTTTCTGGGGATAATGTTGTTTTTCTCCAGCTTTTATATGCCATAATGAATTTTTACATAATTTACCCATTAAGCATATTGTTGTATTTGAGGTTATAGATTTATCTAAACCAACATGCGAATATGTATATATACAATTTGTTTTACCTTATCAAATGCACACAACATTAACGCGTTAGGAAACACAAATTTCTAACTAATACATAAAACAAAGCAAAAAACTAATTCACAGCATGTGTGTGTGTGTGTATATATACATATATATATTATATGAGTATGTGTAACATCCTTAACTAGTTTAGTTTCCAACTAAACTTACTTAGAAGATAACACTTTATTAAGCATTTTAATAATCCCACACAACTGAAAAGAAAATATAGAAAAACATGGGTAGTTGTTAGATTAGATACTAGCGTCTAATATTTATAAACATCCCATCAAGTTTAGCTTTATAAACTAGTGAAGAACTAATTTTAGTGAAGCCACATGCACTTCATATCAGCAGTTTCCAAAAGAGATTCAACTCGCCTCGTTTCAACCTTATTTTCATCATCACCTGTGTCATAAAAAATAAAAAAAATAAAAAAAAACTGTGTGAGTTAAAAGCCTAGTAAGCAAAACATAAATAGTTACTAAACTAACCAAAATATTATTTATCATTTGACATACATTTATTCAACTTAAGATGGAAACAAAACCATGAAACATGACAAATATCGGGTTACAGAATCCTTAGTCATTCTTTATTTTCAAGTTTGGCCAAACACATTGATTACGTTGGTTTCAATCATGTTCCTCTTGGGACCCATCGGTGAGTGTCATTCAATCCCATTGATACTGTATTCTGCACATTCTCACCTTTTTTTTTTTAAAAAAAAAAAAACACAAGTCACATCTACATTTAACAAATCGTAGAACATTAAAAATAGACCATAAAATTTTTCTACACACAATGCTTTACTTCTATTTTTCAAACTTTAAATACTTTTCAAGAACATAAGTTATTTACATATTTTCTCTATAGAACATAAATATGTGCAAAGTAAGAAAAACATATATCATATACTTTTGAATTTTGATGACACAGTAAGTAGAATTCTTACTTACCCTTTCTAAAAGTTGAACTATAGGAGAAGAGTTGAGTTCACCATTCCAAGAAGGCCCCGTTGTGCTTGTCCTAAAGTCCCTTTTTAAACTACTTTAAATTTTTAACTTCCACTTATAAAGCCATAATTTACTAGTTTGGTATAAATTCAAAGCATGTAACTATTAAGAGAAACATGTCCAAAAACACATCTAAATAATCAAAATCGTCACAAAATATCAACATACACATTATAGCATCATAACAAACAGTTTTGACTATTTAAGATCCTTGTAAAATAGATTTTATGCACAATCAAATCTATTGCATAATGACTGTCCATTAAAAATTCCTGCAACAAGACCCTAACTTTAAAAATTCACTAAAATTTTGTTAAGGCAACCATGGCTGAAATTTTGTACAAAGCAAGGTTGGCATGTCCACTATAACTCCACAAAATTCCAGCTTTAAATCCAAAGTATAAATTCAGAAATAAATTTCGTAATCCCTACTGCTGCTACTAAATTTCAGAAACTTCAATCAGGTATTTTCACAAACATCTTATACGCAACTCAAAACTATGCATAAAAACTAAGCAAACATCATTCCAATCTGCCCTTGATTAAAGTTATTAAACATTTCTATATCATAAAAATACCAACAAAACTAGGTCACAACATAAATTTCTTCATGCCTCTCAAAAATCATCAAAACACCCATTTCCAAGAGCACAATCATGTCTTAAAATTACCAAGCAAAACCACAACCAAAACCACCCAATTTCAAGCTTCAAACAAGTAAAAAGTTCATTAAAAAACATCAATTTATACTTACCTTATGCATGCTATAAGATTCGGAGTCCAAAATTGTTGAAAAACTCCAAAAAGGAAATCCGAGAATGAGGTTTAAAGATAGTTTGTTCTTGCATTCTTTTATAATTTTAGAGGGCTAAAAGACTGCGTTTCTACTGTTGTTTTGGCTGCATTCTGTTTAGGTAACAATGCTCAAGAAGATGAAGTGTTTTTTTTTAAGCGACTAGTGTGTGCAACGTGTGCGGGGAAAAGAAAAGAGTGAAAACCAGGTTACATCAGATTTTTGACAGCTGTAAAACAAGTTTTGGCACCCTTTGATGCAAGCAATAAGTCAAGTTTCAATTAATTATAAAAAAACCCCAGAAAACTCAATTTTTGCACTAGAGCCACAAAAACATATTTTCATTGCAAGAAAGTCCATAGAAATATTTATAATAACCCTCTAGAAGTGTAATCTAATATTTCAAAATACCAATTCATATGTGCAAATGTTATTGGGACCAAACACAACAATTGACTTCTCTTCTAGTGAGTGCCAACTCTTTCCTGTACAGTTACTTAAAACCACATAGTTAAATAATCTCAATGACATTTCTAATAACAATTCATTTTATGTAAAAATGACCAAAATGGCTATAACGAAAGCACTTACGAAAGTTAAATTCAGGACAAAATATGCATGTCAAACTTTAAAATTATTTTAACTAGGTTAGGCATTACAGTATGTACATATTAAGAAGAAGAATGCTACATATGGTATTCTCCTTACTATAATAATAGCGTAATACGCGTGGCCTATAAATAATTCTACATCTAACTCTAACTCCATCACAAAAGTGTTGAGTTTAAATTTCTCCCCCTAAAGTTAAAAAAATAATGATAAGTGTAGCATAATTTTCTTTTCTTTTCCTTTTTTTCTTTCTTTTTGAGAATGTGAAGACAGAAAATGTGTAGAGTTAAGAGTGAAGAGAGAGAATGAGTCAATCGATAAAATGTGAAAAATAGAGTCAGTCACTAAAGAGAAATCGAAGACAGGTAATGATAAAAAGAGAATCTAATATGATATAACAAACCAAACGGCTTAGTTATTTTAACATACTCACGGCATAAGATTTACTTTAACATATACACAACATAAGATTTACTTCAACTAGTTTAGGACTTGAAAATTTTCAAAAAAGATACTTTACCTTCATATATAGTTCTCACTTTTTGGGATAGATGGCATACCAAGTCTGAACAAATGTTAACAGAAGAGCTATTACAGCAGCAACAAAAGCCACGATTGTCCAGGGGTTACCGAAATGGTTAGTCAACACTTCAGCTATCCAGATCGCATACTTGTTCCTGTAATGGTTTTCTATTTTATTCTTGATCTCCACATAACAATCTTGATCCTTGGACAAGAAAATTGAGTCTGTCATATTAAATAGTTGAGCTATTGCTGCGTCACCAAGGTTGGGATTCCGGAGTATTTTTGCGACCCTTAAGTCTTTCACATCTTGTTCGGTATCAATGAGCAAATTCATAAGGGCCAAGTAAGAAGTTGCTCCATGTTTGTCATCATCGTCTAGCCACATTTCGTAGGCTACCATGTTCAACAATTTACATATCGTTGACTCCTTCATGGTCAATATTGGAAGTTTAAGGTGACCTCGAAAACCAAAGCAATGAGTATTGAAAGAGACGGAGTTTAAGCTCTGTGAACCGCTAGGCTTCGTCCTTATTCCAGACGATTTTAGTTCCTGGACATTTCGAAAATATCGTATTTCTTTTTGCTCGCCTAAAATAAATTTTAATATCGCAGTTAACGTCATTTCAATACGAATATCTTCGGATTCTCTTTTATATGGCTTGTTGTCTGCATTTTCAACCTTCTTAGAAAGAGTACTTTCATATTCTCTTTTATCGGGCTTGTTGTCTGAAGAGTACTTTCAGATTCTCTTTCATCAGTACTTTCAGATTCGCTTTTATCGGGCTTGTTGTCTCCATTTTCAACCTCCTCAGAAAGAGTACTTTCAGATTCTCTTTTATCGGGCTTGTTGTCTCCATTTTCAACCTCCATGACACTGCCAAATATGCATACCGTCCGAAGAAGGTCTAGAAGGTGAGCTGGCTTTTTCTTAATGAATAAATTCTCATGTTCATTGTCGGAATCCTTAATCGGCAAATTCTCATGTTTATTGTCGGAACAAATGTTGCTTCCAAGGACGAACCTGAGGAGTTTTCTGTAAACTTCTTCCCGCGAAGCTTCATCGTTGATGTTTTCCACCAACAGACTAAGGACTTCAAAAGGGATTTGATTTTCAAGCAAAAACAAATCCAGTTTCATAGAGGTTGCTTGAAATTTTTTTATTTTGAAATCTTTTAAACTCCCAGAAACAGAACTGCACATGAACTGTAGTACTGCACACCCATCCAAGAACAACAACCTGGCTAGAGAATCATCGTCATTACACATAGGAATCACATCCTTACCGAAGCACTTCTTTATGTCCTTGATTTTGTTCTTGATTCCTTCGAATAAAATGTCAGCCGTCACTTCGCTAGAGTTAATGAATTTCCTTGCCAATTTAAGCTTTAGTTCTCTTTTTGACAATTTGGGGTCATTAGCATGAAGCGGACCAATTGAGATCTGCCTTGGCGTGTAATACTTTTCGCTATCTTTCTTTTCCCGCATGATCTGTGGAACTTTATGTATCGTCGCCTGAGGCTGAGACGACTGTGCTTCAGCTTCTTCCCTCTTTGGCTCTGCTAGCAGCTTCTGATAATCTTGGATTAGCTCCCCAACACGGTGTTTTGTGAGACCTTTAACTCCTTCAGCATTCTCGTCGTTTTCTATATTTATTTGTTTAGTTTGGTCATCATGGCCTGTGCTTGCTTGACCCCCTGGTGTTTTCTGGTCTTGCAGCTCTTTCAAGATATCCACACGTATTTCACCCGCCATATTTATTACTTGTATCTGGAAAAAAAAAAAAAAAGAACAGGTCATCATAATTCATGGGTAATTGTGGAAAAATACCTTCAGAGAGAAAAATAAGAAAACTTAAAAAAAATAAAAAAAAATAAAATTAAGTGTTTTGACCTCAAAAAGGTCCTGAATAACGAAGAAATGGTTTTTTTTTTTTTTTTTTTTTTGTAATTACCCACATAAAACACGTACATTTGTATATTTTAAAATATTTTATGTAACTTGTGCATGTTGTGTATTCATGTCAATTTCTGAGTTAAGTGTGTTGACACAGAACCTACTCATTCATTATACGTGTTATATACGTCAACATAAAATTGACATAAATATTAAACAAGTCACCTAAACCCAAGTCACCTAAACCCATTTACTTTCTGTCATTTTTGTGTTGTATTATCGTATTTTGTAGCAAATTGTTGGCCCCAAGTTATGTGAATCCTTATCGATTTGTCCTCTATGGTCATATCTATCGACTTATTGCTGGTATCTTGTTCATGTTGTCAGAGTCTTTTAAGCTTTTTTAAATTTAATAACTGCAACGCCTTTTTTTTTTGCCTAGGAGTTGGTTTGTAATACTAAAGGTGGTCTTTCCATCAACTGATTTTACTTGTGTGTCTCACCTATTTAAGGTAGTAATAAGCAAGGTATGTGTCGGTGTGTGACTAGATTTATTTTTATGTTGTGTTACTTGTATCCTTAGTATTTAAGGTTTGATCTTGATCAACTAGTTTTATCCATTGACTGTAGTGGTTTTTTACAATAAACTTTGGTCATGCTCTATTTTGATATGCCAAGTGGTTATTTTCTCATTAGGTCTCGACACTTGTGATTGTCTATGTACTACATTTATCTTTATTATTGGATCCAGTTACTATTCGAGGTCAAATTTCCTTGTATCGATGATCATTTGTAACTATTTTTTAATATGTATCTTGTTTAATTTAAAATGAAATTTTACCATAAAAAAATTCCGCTATTAATTAGTTAAGAGGGGAAAAGAAGAAGATAAGAGAGGATAAAATACATTATACTAGTCTTCCTGACATTTAGGTCCAAACGTTTATTAAAAAAAAAAAAGGTCCGTGCTTCAATATTATGACTTGACACTACAAGAAAAACTACATTTAATGACATATTATTTGCGACATGTAGTTTTTGAATGTCGTTGAAAAGTACATACAACGACATCTACAACAAAGATGTCATTAACGACATTTGAAACAATAATTAACGATATCTATATAGATGTCGTATTAAAGGTCTCCTTTTAACGACAATAGTTTAATAATTTAACGAAAAGTAGGAAATGTCGTCAAAATCTTGGAGATTCCACGACACCCCTTATAGACGACATCTCGACCAACATCGTCTATAAGTGGTGTCGTAGAATCTCTAAGGCTTTGATAACATTTACTTGTCATTAAATAATTTAACGACACTAAACTATTGTTGTTAAAAGGAGATCTTTAACACGACATCTATATAGATGCCGTTAATTATTGTTTCAAATGTTATTAACGACATGTTCGCTGAAGATGTCGTTGTATGTACTTTTCAACGACATTTAAAAACTACATGTCGTAAATAATATGTCGTTAAATGTAGTTTTTCTTATAGTGTGATGCCATTAACGCCATACAAGCAAAATTTTATGACATAAGACTAGCTAGTTGCCGTAGTTTACTTCAATTATTATGTTTATGGAAAACGATTTATATATTTTATTTAAGATAATTTCTTTGCTTGGAACTAAAAAAAAGATTTAATATTCTGCGTATGTCTTTTTGTCAAATCTAAAGAAAAAAAAAAGTGATTTTAAATAAATCTAACGATTTTAATATATTCCACTCCTATCTGAAAAAGTGCCCTTTATTCAATCAATGGTTCCACCGCCATACCAAACACCCTTTTTAGTGTGTTCTCTGCCAGCAGCTTGTAAGGTGGTTTTTTCAGTTAAGTTTGGATAAGAATGATGAGAAGAAACAAATAATATTAAAGAGCACTAGACAATTAAGTTCGCATCCTCTAAAACGCTCCTACCATACCAAGTCCACAGCTCAATTTTTTTTGAATTGATGATGCCAAGAGTCAAAAAAATCTGAAAAAGGAAAAGAACATAAAGGCTCAAAGGCCCAAAGAAAACATGAACACCACCCCAAACATTACCACTATTTGAGAAGGAGTCACTACAAGAAAAATTACATTTAACGATATGTTATTTATGACATGTAGTTTTTTAATATCATTAAAAAGTACATATAATGACATCTTCAACAAAGATATCGTTAATAACATTTGAAACAATAATTAACACATCGATAAAGATGTCATACTAATACTCTTCTTTTAGCGACAATAGTCTAGTGTCATTAAATTATTAAACGACTAACACCAAAAGTATGTCGTCTTTGTTGTTTTTATACGAGATCGTATTGCATGTTGTGAAAATATTAAACAATTAACGCCAAATATACGTCACCTTTGTAGTTTTTTTAACAGGAAATAGATACAACTACAAAAAACAACGGCATCCCAGGGAAAACAGGATGATATAACAATAATAATAATAGAGTCTTTTAAAAAAAAAATAAATAAATCCTATTTTGGGGAACATCTACAGCATTTGAACCGTTGAAAACAAATCGCATGGTGGCTAAATGATGGGTTCTACAAAGTGTTATTTGTACATTACTATAAAGAATAGTTTCCGTTAGTTTTTTTTTTTTTTTTTAAATCCTTTACTCTTAGATATATATAGAGAGAGAGACAAACATAGAATATAAATAGGTGTTTCTACTTTAGAATCTTATTAATGTTTCTTTTTTCTTTTTTAATTTTTCTTAATAGAAAGGTTATTTACTATTTTATACTTCATGTTTTAGGTTTATTTAAAAACTATTTTATCCCACATATTAGGTATATCACGTGGAATCATACCTCAAAAAAGAGGTCTGAGCTTCAGTTGAATTGATCGTATTCTAATGCAAATCGACTTTGGAGGTTGCAAGGATAGACGAATTGACTGGAGAAAAATAGGAAATTAGAAATTAGAGACAAAAATAAATGGAAAATAGATAATTAGTTTCTAGAACGTTGACCACCAAATTAATAACACTAAAAGTCAAATATTGTCACGAGAGCAGTATTTTATTTATTTATTTATTTATTTTGGTGTTCTTCAAGTAAAAATAATTGTGTGAGGGTGTGGGTTTGGGGGGGGGTCTGAATCACCCAAGAAGTCATTTCTCCATTTGCTAAATGAAACCAAAGAAATCCTAGAAAGACAGACATACACGTACACACGCAGAAAGGGTTAAGGAGAGGAGAACAGACCTTTTCGCGAGAATTTGTCCTTGGAGGGAGAGCTTGGAATAGGCGTCTTATTCCAGTGTTGTTGTCGTCTCGCAGGACACAGAAAGGGAAGGCCAATGAAAATAGAGGTTGGGACTAGAGTTTGCTTTGGAAAAGAGAGGCACTATTCTTGGCCTTGAAAGCAAATCAAGAATGAAAGAAACCCATGCAGAGAACAATCTCCCTACAATAACAAACTCCTATTTTATAGAGGTCATAGATTGTCGTTGAAAGCACTCATATTTGGATACGAGAATCCAAAATTTCTTCAAAAGTTTAGTTTATTTTTTTGGGTTTTTATTCTCTTAAGAGTTTAGTTTAGTTAAAGAAAATATTTAAACAGAGTACATTTAAGAGAAAAAAGTCTTTACCAAGATAATTAGACAATAAATTATAGAGGTACATATTTTTTGGGGGTTGTGAAAAAAATTATTTAAGCAAGTACACATTTGAAAAGAATTTGGTTTATGCATATATAAAAATCATAACTCTGTTTATATGTAAATAATCTTACATTAGAAGCCTAGTTTGAATCAAGCAAAAAATTGCTCATAACAAGTATATATACACATATGCATGTACATATATATATATAGAGAGATAAACATAAAATATAAATAGGTGTTTCTACTTTAGAATCTTATTAATGTTTCTTTTTTCTTTTTTAATTTTTCTTAAGAGAAAGGTTATTTACTATTTTATGCCCCATATTTTAGGTTTATTTAAAAATTATTTTATTCCACATATTAGGTATATCACGTGGAATCATACCTCAAAAAAGAGGTCTGAGCTTCAGTTGATCGGATCGTAGTCTAATGCAAATCGACTTTGGAGGCTGCAAGGATAGATGAATTGACTGGAGAAAAATAGGAAATTAAAAATTAGAGACAAAAAAAAATTGATAATAGATAATTAGTTTCTAGAACGTTGACCGCCAAATTAATTACACTAAAAGTCAAATTTGTCACTAGAGCAGTATTTTATTTATTTATTTATTTAGTTTATGGGCATCTGGATCGTTACCCGTTCCAACTAAAATTATTGTAGTAATTATTTTATGAATTAATGAAAAAAAAAGGACGAGTGGTAGAAATGTAATAAAGTGTAAAATAGTAGCCTATAGCTATGCTTGTTTTTTTATAAAGAAATAAGATGATACCGGACAAGATTAAAAATAGAGAGTGAAAAAAAAAATTAATCCTAACGTTTTCATATTATAACAAAATATATTCGAATTGAAAATTGTCAGTTAGAAGCATGTTACCAAACGCCCTCAGTCTCATTACTTAAAAGCAACAAACGTTTGAGAGTATTCCTATTATACACAGAAACAACAAAGAGACTATTTCACACAATGATCCATATACTAAAATACTGCAACCAACTAGTTAACTTAGTGACGAGGCATGGGAATCATCAATCATACAGGTCAGGATTTTCCCAAGAAAATTTCGAATTACTATCGAGATAACTGTAATTGAAATATTGAACAAAGTCATCCCATTCAACATCACACATCGATTATTGGTACTTGACATGCAACTACACTGGCTATGACATTTGAGATATTTCTTTAATGTTCTTTTTGAAATATTAAAGACCCACAAAAATTTCTTAATTAGAGATTTAATAACCAATAAAAATGTAAAATAAATGATTTAAAACCTTGTAAAACATATGTTATTATGTATTATCAAATACCTCTAAACTTAACATTTTCCTAGCCCTCAAGAAAAGAAAAGAAAAGAAAAGAAAAGAAAAAACTAAGACTCAAAAATGTTGATTCTAATGGGCAATTCTTAGTTCAAAAAAGTATTAGTGGTTTGCACAAACAATATCATATATCTTAATGTTTGTTGACTCCTAAAATCATCGTTAATTCTACGTGATGTTGCTGTTATTGTAACAAATGTATTTTTGTCATGATGAGAAGTAATTGAATGTGAAATCAATTGATGATATTTTACTATTGTACATTGAAAAAGCTTAATTTGAACTCCAAAAACATTACATCAACATAGTTATCTCATTCAGGTGACGTCAACAAAATGTAGGAAATTCTCAGCCACATCTTGACACTTACTTTTACGAAATCATCATGAATTGCAAAAATCCAACCCTCACAAACGATCCATGTTTTTCACGAGGACCGAGATTTATAAGCAGCTTCAATTTTCCTTTGTTAGAGGTTGCGCTGTCAGCATTTAGTAAAATGGTGAGGTCTTTTTGTTTATTACTGGTTAGAAACACATGCCATGCGAGTGCATGTTGTGCTTGTCATACTTTTGCGAATGTAATAATCTATAATAAACATATAAGATAAGATAAAATAATATAATATAATAAACAAACAACACATTCTAAAATGTATAAAAGAAAAAGTAGAGAGAGGATATAATATTATATAAAGAGAAAAGAGAGAAAATACAGGGGAATATGATGAAGAAAGAAAGAGAAAAAGAAAAGTTGAAAAAAGGATAGAAAATACAAAACAAAAAAAAAAAAGAGGGAAATTGAGGGAGCAAAGCGGTAAAAGTAGTTTTCTCACTTATATATATATATAGATTATTATATTATTATTTAGGTCGATGGGGGTTGGGGCTATGGTTTTGATTTGAAGAAAAAAAATTTATGGCTACCTTTGTCTTTTGCAATTTCTTTGGAGGTTGCAAGAACGACTAGTCAAGCGTCCAAGATTATGTACTATTTCAGTGGGGCGCTGTTAATAAATGATATATATATTTTTTTCACTGATGCTGTTGTCAAATAAATGTTGAAGCAATCGATCGCTGCCAAGTTGCTGCCTACCTACGTTAACAGTCACCCTGAAGGTTTATGAGCATTTCGGACCCTTATCTATTCGAATTAAAAATATTGTAATAATTATTTTATAAATGAAAATAAAAAAATATTAAGGGTATGCTCTTTCTTCTTCTTTTTTTATCGTCTTCTATCTTTTACCATCGTCATGTGTTATCTCATTTGTTTATATAAAACAATATAACTATGGATCACTATTTTACACTTTATTAAATTTCTGCCATTCTTTTTTCTACCAAAAAAAAAAGCACAGCTGTAGATCATTATTTCACATTTTATTATATTTTTGTCATTCTTTTTTTTTTAACCCAAAAATGAAGTTTGGGTGAGATTTTTTATGTGCTTCTTCTTCAACTACACCGTAGAGTTCCCTTTAGTAAGATACATTTTCATTTTTTCAATTTTTTTTTTTTACATTTTTTGTCTCTTTACTTCCGCGTGAATGTTTATTCCCAAGTGTATATTTCCTGTCTTTACTTTTGACTTGTTTTAAAACTTTACACGAAAAAATAATAGACAAAACTTGAAGATTAGTATCAAAGAATATTGTACTTGTCAATGATTATAATATGATTTCCAATCAACTAATTCTTCAAGTACATTGAAGAATTATTAATTTGGCTTGAAAAGAGCCACAAAAAGACTAGCATAAATATTAAAAAATATAGAGTCAAATTCAACGCGGTTCAAAATATCACTATACGCAAAAATGGGCATTGAAAGGGAGATAGCAAGCCACCCTCTTGGGGGGTGTGGAGGGCGGAGCCCTCAAACCAAAATTTTAATAAGAAAGAGTGAGAGGAGGAGAAAAACAAGAAAAATTACACATTGGATTTGAGACTGGCGCGCAAGAAAGGGCGCGCGGCCGTGCAGTGGAATAGAACCCATACGTGAGGGCATTGAAAAGGCACCATGGCCACGAGTGGAGTGAAGCAAATTTTGTAGCACAAATGAAAATTCGCGTGGCTGCACTAGCTGAAGGGTGTAATGACCAAATAAATTTATTAATAAAATCTAATATTTACTTGGGTTTAATTAATGAATTTACCTTTAAAAATTGTATTTTTGTAAAAATTGTGCTAATATATAAATAAGCGATATTAATAAGAAATTCCACTACAAACGTGATGCAATGTTAGATATTGTTAAGACAGATTTTATAAGTTTAAATACTCAAGAATTTGTAAATAATATCTATAAAATAAATTTTATATCACAATTAATTATAAAATTGTGATATAAATGGATGAGTAATTAAGGTATAAATAAGATAGAGAGTCTGCCAAAACCATAAACCAGTGTAAAAAGGAGGCCAAATGCGGTATAAGTATATTGCTCAGTGAAAACACAGATATAGAAAATGCTATGTTTGGCCTCTAAAAATACATCAAAGGCAAGTAAAATATTTTATACAGTCTAAGAATATATTTTTGCACTGATTTTACTACTACAGTATAAGAAAGATAATATGTGGAGAAAAATTTCATAGTGTAAATTTTTGGGGCCCACTCATTAGAATTTCATTGGGCCACATGCCATGAAAGGTGGCCCAATCACAGTATGCCACATTGGTAGTCCAAATGATTACTTGAGGAGTCACCAAGTGGGATAAACATGAATTAAATGTGAGGTTAGCCAAAAATGTTCCCATTTTCTTCCTCCAACCCCACGGCAGCCATTGATGAACCTTCCCAAAAATTTTTCAACTTCACATCTTTGCAAAATTAACCCCAATTAAGTTCAAGAAGCAAAACTCAAGGAATTTCATCAAGTTTTAAGGTAAAAACTTAAACTTTTTTCAAGATTTCTTAGTGTTTTTTTCTTAGGTGAAAGAAGGAAAGTTAATTCAAAGTATTTTTGGATGAAAAATGTCTAGGAAAGAGTTTCAAAGGAACCCTTGGAAGGCTAGAAGCACAAACTATTATTTGGATAAGTTTTGATTCTTTAAATTTAAAGTTTGGTGATTTTTGTTTTTATTTTTGTTATTTCAAAAAGCATGGGGATTCTTAACCAAATTTTTGGTTAAATTCCATAGATATCTGATTTATGGTATGTTGATGTTGTGAAAATTAAGGGTTGAATGTGCAAAATGGTAGTTTATGTAAAATAAGATATTTTGTAATTTTAGTGTTAGTTTTGCAAAAATGATGAGTGGGCATGAAAATGGTTTGGACAAGGGTTGGAACTGCCTTCACGGGGGTAGATATGCTATTTAAAAATAAATTTTTACAAAAATGACCTAAGGACTAAATTGCAAGAAAAAGTTTTCCCTCGGTAGATTTGAAAAATATCCAAAAACACCCATGTGCAGTGAGAATTTTGAAAAAGTTAAAACACGAAAGTTGTAGATCTCGACGAAACTATTAAATATTATAGACAGTTCGTCGAAAATCTCAACCATTTGTGAGATTTTAATTTTAGAAGAATTTGTTAAAATTAGAAAAAAATTTAAAATGGCAAAAATGTCATTTTTTTCAAAGGATTTTGAATATGGTACTTTGAGCAAAAATTTTCCTAATGAAAAATAGAAAATTTTGGTTTAAAGAGATTAATTTCAGTTCCAAGGATAAAATTGTCAAAATTTTCAATTAAGGGGCAAAATTGTAAAGTTTTCCTAAAATGAGGTATAGATGTAAAATAAGGAGATCCGACCCACTAAAGTATTATTTTAAAATTAATACGCAATTATTTCTGCTAAAATAGCGAAGTCGAGCTCGGGAAGTTAGTAGGCCCATTAAGGGTAAAATCGTTATTTTGCCATTTTGCCCCAAGTAACCCGAACCACTCTGAAATGTTTCAAAAAAGAATGATTAAAAAGATTCCCGTCCTTTGTTAGAGATGATACGGTAGAATAAGATAGGAGTAAGAAAACCAGGATTATCGAAGTTGTGTATAGTATACAACTCAATTTAATAACTAATGAGCGTTTTGTTTTGAGACATATAGGAAATAGTAAAAGTTGGCTAATAGCTTTTTAATTGGCCAACAGGATCCTAGAAGTATAGGAGAGAGGGAACTAAGGTTGACTTGCCCAGCATTCGAATAAACTAAATACCCATGCCATATACTATATGGAATTAGAGGTATAGAATGTGATGTATGTATATGTATACCTGTATATATATCAAAGTGGATACCTATGTATATGCTATAATATGAATACCTATAAGCATATTGGTGTGTACCTATGGGTATACAAGATAAATACCTATGTGTATATTAATATGTACATGTGTGTGTATTAATGTGTACTTGTATGTGTATAAAGTATATACCTATGGGTATTATACTGTACAAGAGTATTTATGTTTGCGTATAACATGTGATTATTACTTCATGCATGGTATGACAACCATAATAATTAGACTGGTAAATATATCACCAGAAAGTAAGGAAAGTGTCGTATTGACTCCTGACTCAAGGGGAGTTTAAGGATATAATATGGTCACGGTATTACGTAGACCTATGTGCGCAATGGTACGAACACTTGGGCCCTAGGTAAAGATAAGACATGACAATGATAAAGAATGTTCTAAGAAAGCATAACTAGATCACGCATTTTATTGAATGTGCATGTGGGCTGTATTGGGACTTACAGGGCATCAGCTCACTAAGTATTTCATGCTGTAAGTATTCTGACAAGAAGGTCAGAACAATTTCATAGTTGAGCTAGCGGAGGGATGAGTAGTGTGTAGAATGAGTATGGATTCTGCCACAGTTATATTTCCGCTGTAGTATGTTTTAAGTTATTTTGAAACGTGCGTATAAAGGTTGTAATATATTTAAGTAAGACAAAAACCTCTCTTGAGAGTACTTGGCAAATAGTGTTGTAAAAGAAAGTTTGCTTATGTAAATGTATGTATATGTTTGTGTTTCAAAAGATGCTAAAATCTGTATGTGGAAACAAAAAAACTTTTTTTCTAAGTTTTTGCCTAGATGTAAGTAAGAAAAAGGATTATCACAGCCCGAGAAAGGCGGGTTGTGACAAAGGGTGCAGTTACGCATGTGTCCAAGCTTGACATGTGTTTTATGTGTTTTCGTTTTTTGTTACCTGTTGTGGGATATCTCGACAGTCCAAAACCCAAAGGGCAAGGTAAAGGCCCAACATGGCCCAAATGGAATCACAGTCCAGATAACCCTAGAGCTCGTCTCTCTAGAAGGAAGTCGAGATTAAATTGATCTCATGTTATCCGTCCATTATTGTACCCCCACTTTCAAAAAGGTAGGAATGGGTGAGGTCGACGATCAAAACAATACGCCTGGAAACGAAGCCACTAGCATAAGATTCAAGGTACTTTTGAGCATGTTGAAACACCATGCGTGGATATTATGGTTTGGCACGAAACATAAAGATTCTTGTCTCTATTATTGTTATTTTAATCACTCTCCCATAATGCCTCAAGGCTATATATGGGAGAGATAGAGACAAGTGAAGGGGCTTGACTCCAAACCATTGTAATCATAGAAAATATGCCTCCCCTTTCACCGAACCACTTTCTTCTCCTACCAATTTTGGTTAATTTGTGTTGTTTGAGAATATCTGAAAAGAACAAAAACTACAATGGACGTAGCCCATTTATGAGTGAACCATTATAAATCAATGTTTCCATTCTTTGCCTGTTCTTAAATTTTTACTTCATCAAATAGTGCGCACTATGAGTGATTGTGAGGATTATTGTGAAGATTATTGTTGATTAATTTCCAGCATCAACAATTGGCGCTAGAAAGAGGGCCTTCATCTTTGAAGAGTGGACCACCATTACTGAATAATCAATAATCATCATGGTGACAACTCGTACCAATTGTATTGGAGCCAACACCAACAACTCCATCACCTAAGGAGGTGCCAAATCCGTTGGAGGTGGTAGATGAGCAAGGAGAGGAAGACAGCCTTCGAGAACCACTTTGCTAAAGCAGAAGGTGGACTGAATGAGTAGGCTTCTTAAGCAAATCTCCGTAACCCTGATTGGTCTTCAAGATGGTAACCCTTCAAGTGATGACATGGAAGACTTAAGGGACCAATCTGGTAGCCAGAAAGGCAGCCAAGGCAACCTTGAGGGAACCGACGAGACTAAGGGTCGCTGGCAGGGGAAGACTAATTCAAGAGATAGCTAGGAACGAAGGGGAAGAGCAAAACAAGCTCGGCTTCAAGAAGTCGGCCTATCAAATTAGGAAAGACGAGACACGGGTCGGCCTCCTCTCCCTCCCAAACGTGGTACTAGACCAAAAGCATCCACAGCAAACGCCGTAGGTGACTTAAGGGATCAGCCCAAGAAAAGATTTAAGGGAACACTTACGCAAGAAAAGAGTTACGTCTATGGGGAATGATCCCAACATGGTTGACCAATCGATTGAAGACCAACCATCAAACAGCCAACTGGTTGATTCAAGCATAATAGCTCAGTAGGTGAACTAACAAATCTAGATAGTGTTGGGAATCCCTGCGGATGAGATAAAGCAACTGGCAAACCACATTGGGAACTTGAAGGAAAAACTCAACATACACCATGGGGAGGAAATAACCTATAGACCCCATTTGCGGCTTCCATTATGGGGCTACCTCTTCCAAAGAGGTTTAAGCCTTCCCAGATGATGTCGAATGAGGTACTCACAGATCTAGATGACCACATTTAGATCTATGAGTCATAGATAGAATTCTATAGGGTTCCATAAGAAATCATGTTCAGGGCTTTCAGTCAAACCTTCTCAGGCCCAGTAAGAAGATGGTTTAGGACATTGAAGGCGAGAAGCATAACCTGTTTTCAGGATTTGAAAGTGGCCTTCCTCGACCAATTTGTGAGGGTAAGACCTCTACCATCAGCCAAAGAGAAACTAAGTTTCCTTACTTAAGGACCAAGTGAATCCTTGAAGGATTGACTTGTGAGGTTTACTAAAGAGGTAGCTACAATGGGTGGAGTCTCAGAGGATATCGCCCTAATGGGGGCCTTAAGTAGCATGCAAACGGACATTCCCTTTAGGGATAATCTTGACCGAAAAAGACCCAAAACATACCGAGAATTCCTAGAGAGGGCGAGAGGTAACATTAACCAGGAGGAGGTCAAAGGTTTGGCCTTCAAAAAGACAATGAGGGGTAGCAGCAGTAATAATGCTCAGCTTCCAAGGGATGGAGGTAAAAGTAGAGCTGGCTTCTAAGGGCATGAAAGCTCAAAGTTACCTATCTATGACCCTTCGCCAGGTTCCTCAAATTGAGTTGTTATCACATATAACGGAAGCGACAGAGATAGAAAGGTGACAGAGATAGAAATGCAACAAAGGGCGACCTCAACAAAGGTACGGCAACTACCATAGCCTCACTACCTTGATTGATGACATTTACCATTAGATCAGTGATCAACCTTATCTCCAATGTCCCCTACCATTGAATTCAAATCCCGACAAGCAAAATCAAGCCAAGCATTGTAGGTTCCATAGTGATGGATGACATTACACCATTGAGTGTACGAGCCTGAAAGACGAGATGCAGAGGCTCATTCATGAAGGTCGGCTATAGAATATAGGGCAAACAAGAGCCGAAGGAACAAAAGGGCGAATGGTCGCCCAAACAACAAGAGGAATGATGCATCTTGGTGCAAGGGAGATCTGTGGCCAAATAAAAACAAAACACCCGTAGGTGTGATCTGTACAATCTATAGAGGACTATATGCTGGTAGAGATTCCCAAAGATTCCAGAAGAACTATGCCCAAGAGGCAAGAGAGAGCTCCAGAAACATGTACTGGAATGTGTTAATGAACAGGCCAACTAAAACACCAAGGTATGAAGGAACAAGAATTACTTTCTCAAAGGCAAGAAGCAACAAGACGCTAACTTTAAAAATTCACTAAAATTTTGTTAAGGCAACCATGGCTGAAATTTTGTACAAAGCAAGGTTGGCATGTCCACTATAACGCCACAAAATTCCAGCTTTAAATCCAAAGTATAAATTGAGAAATAAATTTCGTAATCCCTACTGCTGCTACTAAATTTCAGAACTTCAATCACGTATTTTCACAAACATCTTATACGCAACTCAAAACTATGCATAAAAACTAAGCAAACATCATTCCAATCTCCCCTTGATTAAAGTTATTAAACATTTCTATATCATAAAAATATCAACAAAACTAGTTCACAACATAAATTTCTTCATGCCTCTCAAAAATCATCAAAACACCCATTTCCAAGAGCACAATCATGTCTTAAAATTACCAAGCAAAACCACAACCAAAACCACCCAATTTTAAGCTTCAAACAAGTAAAAAGTTCATTAAAAACATCAATTTAAACTTACCTTATGCATGCTATAAGATTCGGAGTCCAAAATTGTTGAAAAACTCCAAAAAGGAAATCCGAGAATGAGGTTTAAAGATAGTTTGTTCTTGCATTCTTTTATAATTTTAGAGGGCTAAAAGACTGCATTTCCACTGTTGTTTTAGCTGCATTCTGTTTAGGTAACAATGCTCAAGAAGATGAAGTGTTTTTTTTTAAGCGACTAGTGTGTGCAACGTGCGTCGGGAAAAGAAAAGGCTGAAAAGCAGGTTACATCAGATTTTTGACAGCTGTAAAACAAGTATTGGCATCCTTTGATGCAAGCAAAAAGTCAAGTTTCAATTAATTATAAAAAAACCCCAGAAAACTCAATTTTTGCACTAGAGCCACAAAAACATATTTTCATTGCAAGAAAGTCCATAGAAATATTTATAATAACCCTCTAGAAGTGTAATCTAATATTTTAAAATACCAATTCATATGTGCAAATGTTATTGGGACCAAACACAACAATTGACTTCTCTTCTAGTGAGTGTCAACTCTTTCTTGTACAGTTACTTAAAACCACATAGTTAAATAATCTCAATGACATTTCTAATAACAATTCATTTTAAGTAAAAATGAACAAAATGGCTATAACGAAAGCGGTTACGAAAGTTAAATTCAGGGCAAAATATGCTTGTCAAACTTTAAAATTATTTTAATTAGGTTAGGCATTACAGTATGTACATATTAAGAACAAGAATGCTACATATGGTATTCTCCTCACTATAATAATAGCGTAATACGCGTGACCTATAAATAATTCTACATCTAACTCTAACTCCATCACAAAAGTGTTGAGTTTAAATTTCTCCCCCTAAAGTTAAAAAAATAATGATAAGTGTAGCATAATTTTCTTTTCTTTTCCTTTCCTTTTTTTCTTTCTTTTTGAGAATGTGAAGACAGAAAATGTGTAGAGTTAAGAGTGAAGAGAGAGAATGAGTCAATCGATAAAATGTGAAAAATAGAGTCAATCACTAAAGAGAAATCGAAGACAGGTAATGATAAAAAGAGAATCTAATATGATATAGCAAACCAAACGGCTTAGTTATTTTAACATACTCACGGCATAAGATTTACTTTAACATATACACAACATAAGATTTACTTCAACTAGTTTAGGACTTGCAAATTTTCAAAAAAGATACTTTTACCTTCATATATAGTTCTCACTTTTTGGGATAGATGGCATACCAAGTCTGAACAAATGTTAACAGAAGAGCTATTACAGCAGCAACAAAAGCCACGATTGTCCAGGGGTTACTGAAATGGTTAGTCAACACTTCAGCTATCCAGATCGCATACTTGTTCCTGTAATGGTTTTCTATTTTATTCTTGATCTCCACATAACAATCTTGATTCTTGGACAAGAAAATTGAGTCTGTCATATTAAATAGTTGAGCTATTTCTGCGTCACCAAGGTTGGGATTCCGGAGTATTTTTGCGACCCTTAAGTCTTTCACATCTTGTTCGGTATCAATGAGCAAATTCATAAGGGCCAAGTAAGAAGTTGCTCCATGTTTGTCATCATCGTCTAGCCACATTTCGTAGGCTACCATGTTCAACAATTTACATATCGTTGACTCCTTCATGGTCAATATTGGAAGTTTAAGGTGACCTCGAAAACCAAAGCAATGACTATTGAAAGAGACGGAGTTTAAGCTCTGTGAACCGCTAGGCTTCGTCCTTATTCCAGACGATTTTAGTTCCTGGACATTTCGAAAATATCGTATTTCTTTTTGCTCGCCTAAAATAAATTTTAATATCGCAGTTAACGTCATTTCAATACGAATATCTTCGGATTCTCTTTTATATGGCTTGTTGTCTGCATTTTCAACCTTCTTAGAAAGAGTACTTTCATATTCTCTTTTATCGGGCTTGTTGTCTGAAGAGTACTTTCAGATTCTCTTTTATCGGGCTTGTTGTCTCCATTTTCAACCTCCTCAGAAAGAGTACTTTCAGATTCGCTTTTATCGGGCTTGTTGTCTCCATTTTCAACCTCCTCAGAAAGAGTACTTTCAGATTCTCTTTTATCGGGCTTGTTGTCTCCATTTTCAACCTCCATGACACTGCCAAATATGCATACCGTCCGAAGAAGGTCTAGAAGGTGAGCTGGCTTTTTCTTAATGAATTCCTTAATCGGCAAATTCTCATGTTCATTGTCGGAATCGACATCATCACAAATGTTGCTTCCAAGGACGAACCTGAGGAGGTCACTGTAAACTTCTGTCCGCCAAGCTTCATCGTTGATGTTTTCCACCAACAGACTAAGGACTTCAAAAGGGATTTGATTTTCAAGCAAAAACAAATCCAGTTTCATAGAGGTTGCTTGAAATTTTTTTATTTTGAAATCTTTTAAACTCCCAGAAACAGAACTGCGCATGAACTGCAGTACTGCACACCCATCCAAGACAACAACCTGGCTAGAGAATCATCGTCATTACACATAGGAATCACATCCTTACCGAAGCACTTCTTTATGTCCTTGATTTTGTTCTTGATTCCTTCGAATAAAATGTCAGCCGTCACTCCGCTAGAGTTAATGAATTCCCTTGCCAATTTAAGCTTTAGTTCTCTTTTTGACAATTCGGGGTCATTAGCATGAAGCGGACCAATTGAGATCTGCCTTGGCGTGTAATACTTTTTGCTACCTTCCTTTTCCCGCATGATCTGTGGAACATTATGTATCGTCGCCTGAGGCTGAGACGACTGTGCTTCAGCTTCTTCCCTCTTTAGCTCTGCTAGCAGCTTCTGATCATCTTGGCTTAGCTCCCCAGGACGGTGTTTTGTGAGACCTTTAGCTCCTTCAGCATTCTCGTCGTTTTCTATATTTATTTGTTTAGTTTGGTCATCATGGCCTGTGCTTGCTTGACCCCCTGGTGTTTTCTGGTCTTGCAGCTCATTCAAGATATCCACACGTATTTCACCCACAATATTTATTACTTGTATCTGGGAAAAAGAAAGAAAGAACAGGCCATCAGAATTCATGGGTAATTGTGGAAAAATACCTTCAGAGAGAAAAATAAGAAAACTCAAAAAAATTAAAAAAAAATAAAAGTAAGTGTTTTGACCTCAAAAAGGGCCTGAATAACGAAGAAATGGTTTTTTTTTTTTTTTTGTAATTACTCACATAAAACACGTACATTTGTATATTTTAAAATATTTTATGTAACTTGTGCATGTTGTGTATTCATGTCAATTTCTGAGTTAAGTGTGTTGACACAGAACCTACTCATTCATTATACGTGTTATATACGTCAACATGAAATTGACATAAATAATAAACAAGTCTCCTAAATTCATTTATTTTGTGTCATTTTTGAGTTGTATTATCGTACTTTGTAACAAATTGTTGGCTCCAAGTCGTGTGAATTCTTACCGATTTGTCCTCTATGGTTATATCTCTCGACTTATTGCTGGTATCTTGTTCATGTTGTCAGAGTCTTTTAAGTTTTTTTAAATTTAATAACTGCAACGCCTTTTTTTTTTTTTTCTTGTTTGCCTAGGAGTTGTTTTGCAACACTGAGGGTGGTCTTCCCATATTTTATTTGTGTGTCCCACCTGTTTAAGGTAGTAATAAGCAAGGTATGTATCGGTGTGTGACTAGATTGATTTCTATGTTGTGTTACTTGTACTCTTAGTATTTGAGGTTTGGTCTTTATCAACTAGTTTTATCTATTGGCTGTAGTGATTTTTTACAATGAACTTTGGTCATGCTCTATTTTTATATGCCAAGCGGTTAGTTTCTCATTAGGTTTCGACACTTATGATTATCTATGTACTACATTTATCTTTATTATTGGATCCCATTACTATTTGGGGTCGACACTTATGATTATCTATGTACTACATTTATCTTTATTATTGGATCCCATTACTATTTGGGGTCAAATTTTCTGGTATCGATGATCATTTGTAACTATTTTTTAATATGTATCTTGTTTAATTTAAAATAAAATTTTACCATAAAAAAATTCCGCTATTAATTAGATAAGAGGGGAAAAGAAGAAGATAAGAAAGGATAAAATACATTATACTAGTCTTCCTGACATTTAGGTCCAAACATTTATTAAAAAAAAAAAATGGGGTGTGTGCTTCAATATTATGACCTGATGCCATCAACGCCATACAAGCAAAATTTTATGACGTAAGACTAGCTAGTTGCCGTACTTTACTTCAATTATTATGTTTATGGAAAACGATTTATCTATTTTATTTAAGATAATTTCTTTGGTTGGAACTAAAAAAAGATTTAATATTCGACGTATATCTTTTTGTTAGATCTAAAGAAAAAAAAGTGATTTTAATTAAATTTAATGATTTTAATATATACCACTCCTGTCTAAAAAAGTGCCTTTTATTTAATTAATTTTAGTGTAAATAGTTCGGTTAGTCACCAATCTTTTTAAAACGTTACAATTTGGTTCTTGAATTTTTTATTTAACTACTAACATTTAAAAAAAATGGTATAATTTGGTCCCTAACCGTTAAATTTGGTTAAGGAAATTAAAATTAAAACATAAAAAGGTTAAATATATATAATATTAAAATCAGATTTTTTTCAATTAAAAAATCAATTTTTTTAAAAAACAAAATCAGATCCAGTTCTTCCAAAAAGCAAATCAGATCTAATTCCTTAAAAAAATATCAGATCTTTTAAAAAAATTAAAAACCCTAAAAATAATAAAAAGTAGCCAAAAAATCAACAAAATATTCCTTTAACTCTTCACCTCCCCGATTGTCCGACAACCACCTCGTAGCCCACCAGAGGCACCCCACCCCTTCCAACTTTTACCTTACCTACGCTGACAACCGTCGACAAGCCACTTGTAGACAATTGCTGCCAACCGGAGACACCTTAACTCTTCCCTTGCCTGCATCACCAACCGAAGACCCCAAACCTAAACCCACCTTTATCGATCCCTTCTGTCGCGAGCCCAGACTGCGAATGAGGGCCAAGTATGACGAGGAGGGGGTAGACGGCAACGGGGTGGTGGGTAAGGTCTGGCCTGGATAGACATGATGGGAAATAGGTGCATCGAGTTTCTAGGTGCAAACAACTTCAATGTTTTCCTTGAAGGTCGTGTCAACTTCTTAGGGCGGCGGAAGCGAAGGCATCGAAGCGGAAGCTGCTACTTCAATGCCAAATCAGCATAGTTGTAGCCTCCAGTGATAAAGTGTTTGAAGTTTCTTTCGTTGTTTTTTTAGAGGAAGTTTTTGGTTTTTTAATTTTCTGGTGAATGTAAAAAAAAATATTTTAGGGGTAATTTAGTAATTTTGATTAAAAATGGATGCCCAAAAATTTTTTCTGTCCAAACTTAACGGTTAAGAACCAAATCACACCTTTTTTTTAAAGGTTAGACCTAGTTAAATAAAAAATAGTTGAGGACCAAATTGCAATTTTTTAAAAAAGTTGGGGACTAACTAAGCTATTTACCCTTAATTTTAACTTAGGAAAACACATTTTTTTAATGCCAATCTTCAAGACAAAACCAATGATCCATCTTCTTCACATTATAGTTATGAGAAAAGACAAACCAGCTTTCCTTTCCTTTGTCTCGCCGTGTGTTTGGCTAAGAGTGATTTACACCACTAACTTAGTTATAAACAGTGTAAAGTTTTCACATGCTATAATAAAAAGAAAAAAAAAGTTGCTATAGTGTAAAGCTCTCATATTCTACAGTAAAAACAGTTCTAATTAATGGCTCCCACCACCATGTCAAACACCCTTTTTGGTGTGCTCTCTGCCAGCAGCTCGTAAGGTGGTTTTTTCAGTTAAGTTTGGATAAGAGTTTTGTGGGCTTCTTCTTCTTCTACTTCTTCTTCTTTTTTCTTTAATGAATGATACGAAGAAACAAATAATATTAAAGAGCACTAGACAATTAAGTTCGCATCCTCTAAAACCCTCCTACCATACCAAGTCCACAGCTCAATTTTTTTTGAATTGATGATACCAAGAGTCACAAAAATCTGAAAAAGGAAAAGAACATAAAGGCTCAAAGGCCCAAAGAAAACATGAACACCACTCCAAACATTACCACTATTTGAGGAGGGTGTTTAGTAGTGGTGGGAACCACTCAGTTCCCACCACAATCTCAGTTATGAACAGTATAAAAGCTCTCACATATTACAGTAATAATAAAAAAGGGTACTATAGTATAAAACTCTCACATGCTACAATAAAAGTGGTTCCCACCACCATTCCAAACACCCTAGAGGAGTCACTACAAGAAAAGCTATATTTAACGATATGTTATTTATGACATATAGTTTTTAATATTGTTAAAAAGTAAATACAACGACATGTTCAACAAAGATGTCGTTAATAACATTTGAAACAATAATTAACATATTGATAAAGATGTCGTATTAATGCTCTTCTTTTAGCGATAATAGTATGTGTCATTAAATTATTGAACTACTAACACTAAAAGTATGTCGTCTTTGTTGTTTTTATGCAAAATCGTATTGTATGTTGTGAAAATATTAAACAATTAATGCCAAATATAGGTCGCCTTTGTAGTTATTTTTTACAGGAAATAGATACAACTACAAAAAACAACGGCATCCCAGGGAAAACAGGATGATATAACAATAATAATAATAGAGTCTTTTTTTTAAAAAAAATAAATAAATCCTATTTTGGGAACATCTACAGTAGTGTGCACTTGCGGCGCGCATTTGAACCGTTGAAAACAAATCGCATGATGGCTAAATGATGGGTTCTACAAAGTGTTATTTGTACATTACTATATAGAAGAGCTTCCGTTAGTTTTTTTTTTTTAAAAAAATCCTTTACTCTTAGAGATATTAATTGAACAAAAGAAAAAATTGCACCCCCCAACCCCACCCCACAAAAAAAAAAGGGGGTGGGGGTGGTGGGGGCTGTGGCGCGCTCAATACATGCACCCATTAACTAATACCTAAGACACAGTTAAAAATTTTTCAGATTTTGATTAAATTTGGTCATTATTGTTATACTTTTTTAATTAAAAAATAAAGTATAAAAAGCCCCCGCCATTTGTAAACGACATAACTATATTGTCACAAAGAGAGTTATTAAATTTAGCAGGAACAAAAATCTTTGATCACTTGTTTGATTATTTCTTAATTACAGGAAACCAATGCCCCTTTACGTCCATTAACGAAAACCCTGGCAAGGTTCCACGAAGAAATGGAAAAAGAAAAAAAAGAAGAAGAAGAAGGTGAAGTATGATAAGAGACAAGGATCCAAACATTGGACCATAAATAAATATAAAAGCAATGTTGGACAGTTGAAGATGCATTAGAAGACTTGTTTGAATCAAGCAAAAATTGCTCATAACAAGTATATATACACATATGCATGTATATATATAGAGAGAGAGAGACAAACATAGAATATAAATAGGTGTTTCTACTTTAGAATCTTATTAATGTTTCTTTTTTATTTTTTAATTTTTCTTAAGAGAAAGGTAATTTACCATTTTATACTCCATGTTTTAGGTTTATTTAAAAACTATTTTATTGCACATATTAGGTATATCACGTGGAATCATACCTCAAAAGAGAGGTCTGAGCTTCAGTTGATCGGATCGTAGTCTAATGCAAATCGACTTTGGAGGTTGCAAGGATAGACGAATTGACTGAAGAAAAATAGGAAATTAAAAATTAGAGACAAAAATAAATAGAAAATAGATAATTAGTTTCTAGAACGTTGACCACCAAATTTGTTACACTAAAAGTCAAATATTGTCACTAGAGCAGTATTTTATTTATTTATTTATTTAAAATTCATGATAAACAAGAATATCCCATTTTGGTGTTCTTCAAGTGGAAATAATTGTGTGAGAGGATGTGGTTGTGGGTGTCGGGTGGTCTGAATCACCCAAGAGATCATTTCTCCGTTTGCTAAACGAAACCTAAGAAATCCTAGAAAGACAGACAAATACACCTACACACGCAGAAAGAGTTAAGGAGAGGAGAACAGACCTTTTAGCGAGAAGTTTTCCTTGGAGGGAGAGCTTGGAATGGGCGTCTTATTCCAGTGTTGTTGTCGTCTCGCTGGACACAGAAAGGGAAGGCCAATGAAAATAGAGGTTGGGACTAGAGTTTGCTTTGGCAAAGAGAGGCACTATTCTTGGCCTTGAAAGCAAATCAAGAATGAAAGAGAACCACCCAGAGTACGATCTCCCTACAATAACAAACTACCTTTTTTATAGATGTCATAGATTGTCGTTGAAAGCACTGATCGTTGGATACGAGAATCCAAAATTTCTTGAAAAGTTTTATTCTTTTTTTTTTTTGGGTTGTTATTCTTTCAAGAGTTTAGTTTAGTTAAGAAAATATTTAAACAGAGTACATTTAAGAGAAAAAAGTCTTTACCAAGATAATTAGACGATAAATTATAGAGGTACATAGTAAAAAATGTATTTGAGGTTTGTGAAAAAAAATATATATATTTAAGCAAGTACACATTTGAGAAGAATTTATTTATGCGGGGTAGTTAGTAAGAAAATATTTATCAGGACAATATTTGGGATTAAAAAAATGTCTAGGCAATAATAGCACATCTGAGAGAAATTTTTACAAGATTAGACTAGGAAAAAACGTTTAAAAATGCACATTTTAAAAGCATAAGATTTTAAAATATTTTAAAAAGTAAAGTGATCAAAATGCACATTTCAATAAAAAATTTGTATTTTGATAGATATATTAAATATGTGTGCGCATAAGATATATTTGAGTAAGGAAACAAATTATATTTCAATAAGAGGATACCACAGAATGTTATTTATAAGATAAAAAAGCAATACCAAAAATGAAAAAAAAAATGCACATATAAATATATATATAATTATAGAATGTTATTTAGGAAGATTACTTTTGAAAAAAATTTATGGCTACGTTAGTCTTTTGCAATTTCTTTGGAGTTTGCAAGAACGACTAATCAAGTGTCCAAGATTATGTTCTATTTCAGTGGGGCGCTGTTAATAAATGATATGTTTTTTCTTTCATTGACGTTGTTTCGAATAAATGTTGAAGCAATCGATCGCTCCCAAGTTGCTGCCTATCACCGTGAAAATTTATGGGCATCTGGATCGTTATCCGTTCCAACTAAAAGTATTGTGGTAATTATTTTATGAATTAAAGAAAAAAAAAAAGAAGAATGGCAGAAATGTAATAAAGTGTATAATAGTAGCCTATAGCTATGCTTGTTTTTTTATAAAGAAATAAGATGATACCGGACAAGAGTAAAAATAGAGAGTGAAAAAAAGATTGATCCTAACGTTTTCATATTATAACAAAATATATTCGAATTGAAAATTGTCAGTTAGAAGCATGTTACCAAACGCCCTCAGTCTCATTACTTAAAAGCAACAAACGTTTGAGAGTATTCCTATTATACACAGAAACAACAAAGAGACTATTTCACACAATGATCCATATACTAAAATACTGCAGCCGACTAGGTAACTTAGTGACGAGGCATGGGAATCATCAATCATACAGGTCAGGATTTTCCCAAGGAAATTTCGAATTACTATCTAGATAACTGTAATTGAAATATTGAACAAAGTCATCCCATTCAACATCACACATCGATTATTAGTATTTGACATGCCACTACATTGGCTATGACATTTGAGATATTTCTTTAATGTTCTTTTTGAAATATTAAAGACCCACAAAAATTTCTTAATTAGAGATTTAATAACCAATAAAAATGTAAAATAAATGATTTAAAACCTTGTAAAACATATGTTATTACGTATTATCAAATACCTCTAAACTTAACATTTTCCTAGCCCTCAAGAAAAGAAAAGAAAAGAAAAGAAAAGAAAAGAGAAAACTAAGACTAAAAAATGTTGATTCTAATGGGCAATTCTTAGTTCAAAAAAGTATTAGTGGTTTGCACAAACAATATCATATATCTTAATGTTTGTTGACTCCTAATATCATCGTTAATTCTACGTGATGTTGTTGTTACCGTAATAAATGTATTTTTGTCATGATGAGAAGTAATTGAATGTGAAATCAATTGATGATATTTTGCTATTGTACATTGAAAAAGCTAAATTTGAACTCAAAAACATGACATCAACATAGTTATCATTCAGGTGACATCAACAAAATGTAGGAAATTCTTAGCCACATCTTGACAGCTACTTTTACGAAATCATCATGAAATGCAAAAATCCAACCTTCACGACAACAAAAACGATCCATGTTTTTCACATGGACCGAAATTTATAAGCAGCTTCAATTTTCCTTTGTTAGAGGTTGCGCTGTCAGCATTTAGTAAAATGGTGAGGTCCTTTTCTTTAGTACTGATTAGAAACACATGCTATGCGAGTGCATGTTGTGCTTGTTATATTTTTTCGAATATTATATTTTATAATAAACATATAAGATAATATAAAATAATATAATATAATATAATAACACATTCTAAAATGCATAAAAGAAAAAATAGAGAGAGGATATAATATTATATAAAGAGAAAAGGCAAAGAAAATACAGGGGAATATGATGAAGAAAGAAAAAGAACAAGCAACAAAGGAAAAACGATAGAAAATACAAAACAAAAAAAAGAGGGAAATTGAGGGAGCAAAGGGGTAAAAGTAGTCTTCTCACTTATATATATATATATATATATATATATATATATATATATATATAGATTATAATATTATTATCTAGGTCGTTGGGGGTTGGGGCCATGGTATTAATTTGAAGAAAAAAATTTATGGCTACGTTAGTCTTTTGCAATTTTGTTGGAGGTTGCACGAACGACTAATCAAGCGTCCAAGATTACGTACTATTTCAGTGGGGCTAGGTTAATATATTTATATGAAACAATATAACTATAGATCACTATTTTACACTTTATTACATTTTTGAAATTCTTTTTTCCACCTAAACAACAAGCATATAGTTATAGACTATTATTTCACATTTTATTATGTTTTTGTCATTCTTCTTTTTTTTTTTTTACCCAAAAATGAAGTTTGTGTGAGATTTTTTATGTGCTTTTTCTTCAACTACACCGTATAGTTCCCTTTAGTGAGATACATTTTCATTTTTTTTTTTAAACATTTTTTGTCTCATTTCTTCCGCGTGAATGTTTAATCCCAAGTGTATATTTCCTGTCTTTACTTTTGATTTGTTTTAAAACTTTACAAGAAAAAATAATAGACAAAACTTGAAGATTAGTATCAAAGAATATTGTACTTGTAAATGATTATAACATGATTTCCAATCAACTAATTCTTCAAGTACATTGAAGAATTATTTTTTTTTTTTGCTTGAAAAGAGCCACAAAAAGACTATCATAAATATTAAGAAGTGTATAGTCAAATTCAACGCGGTTCAAAACATCACGACATGCAAAAATGGGCATTAAAAGGGAGATAGTAAGCCACCTTCTTGAGGGGTGTGGAGGGCTGAGCCCTCGAACCAAAATTTTAATAAGAAAGAGTGAGAGGAGGAGAAAAACAAGAAAAATTACACATTGGATTTGAGACTGGCGTGCCCTAGCGCAAGGAGGGGCACACGACCGTGTAGTGGAATAGAACCTAGACATGAGGGCATTGAAAAGGCACCATGGCCACGAGAGGAGTGAAGCAAATTTTGTAGCACGAATGAAAATTCGCGCGGCCACGCTAGCTAAAGGGTGTGGTTACGCACGTGTCCAGGCTTGACGTGTGTTTTATGTGTTTTCGTTTTGTGTTACCTATTGTGGGATATCTCGACAGTCCAAAACCCAAAGGGCAAGGTAAAGGCCCAACATGGCCCAAATGGAATCACAGTCTAGATAACCTTAGAGCTCGTTTCTCTAGAAGGAAGTCGAGATTAAATTGATCTCGTGTTATCTGTCCATTATTGTACCCCCACTTTTAAAAAGGTAGGAATGGGTGAGGTCGACAATCAAAATAATGCGCCTAGAAACGAAGCCACTAGCATAAGATTCAAGGTACTTTTGAGTATGTTGAAACACCATGCGCGGATATTATGGGTTGGCACGAAACACAAAGATTCTTGTCTCCATTATTATTATTTTAATGACTCTCCCATAATGCCTCAAGGCTACACATGGGAGAGATGGAGACGAGTGAAGGGGCTTGACTCCAAACCATTGTAATCATAGAAAATACACCTCCCTTTTCACCGAACCACCTTCTTCTTCTACCAATTTTGGTTAATTTGTGTACTGTGTTTGAGAATATCTGAAAAGAACAAAAACTACAGTGGACATAGCTCATTTATGGGTGAACCACTATAAATCAATGTTTCCATTCTTTGCCTATTCTTAAATTTTTACTTCATCAAATAGTGCGCACTATGAGTGATTGTGAGGATCATCGTGAAGATTATTGTTGATTAATTTCCAATATCAACAATTGGTGCTAGAAGGAGGGCCTTCATCTTTGAAGAGCGCACCACCATTACCGAATAATAAACAATCATCATGGTGACAACTCGTACCAATTGTATTGAAGCCAACACCAACAACTCCATCACCTAAAGAGGTGCCAAATCCGTCGGAGGTGGCAGATGAGCGAGGAGAGGAAGACAGCCTTTGAGAACCACTTTGCTGAAGAAGAAGGTGGACTGAATGAGCAGGCTTCTCGAGCAAATCTCTGCAACCCTGATTGGTCTTCAAGATGGTAACCCTTCAAGCGATGACATGGAAGACTTAAGGGACCCATCTAGTAGCCAGAAAGGCTGCCAAGGCAACCTTGAGGGAACCGACTAGACTAAGGGTCACTGGTAAGGGAAGACTAATTTGAGAGATAGTTGAGAACGAAGGGGAAGAGCAAAACAAGCTCGGCTTCAAGAAGTCGGCCCATCAAATCAGGAAAGATAAGACACAGGTCTGCCTCCTCTCCCTCTTAAACGTGATACTAGACCAAAAGCATCCACAACAAACGCTATAGGTGACTTAAGGGATCAGCCCAGGAAAAAAGATTTAAGGGAACACGTACGCAAGAAAAGAGTTATGTCTATGGGAAATGATCCCAACACAGTTGACCAATTGACTGAAGACCAACCATTAAACAGCCAACTGGTCGATCCAAGCATAATAGCTTAATAGGTGAACTAACAAATCTCAATAGTGTTGGGAGTCCCTACAGACGAGATAAAGCAACTGACAAACAGCATTAGGAACTTGGAGGAAAAACTCGACATACACCATGGGGAGGAAATAACCTATAGACCTCATTTGCGGCTTCCATTATGGGGCTACCTCTTCCAAAGAGGTTTAAGCCTTCCCAGATGACGTCAAACGAGGGACTGCACGGATCTAGATGACTACATTTAGATCTAAGAGTCATAGATAGAATTCTATAGGGTTCCATAAGAAATCATGTTTTGGGCTTTCATTCAAACCTTCTCAGGCCCAGTAAGAAGATAGTTCAGGACATTGAAGGTGAGAAACATAACCTACCTTCAAGATCTGAAAGTGGCTTTCCTCGACCAATTTGTGAGGGTAAGACCTCTACCATCAACCAAAGAGAAACTAAGTTTCCTTACTTAAGGACCAAGTGAATCCTTGAAGGATTGACTTGTGAGGTTTACTAAAGAGGTAACTACAATGGGTGGAGTCTCATAGGATATCACCCTCACGGGGGCCTTAAGTAGCATGCAAACAAACATTCCCTTTAGGGATAATCTCGATCGAAAAGGACCCAAAAATTACCTAGAATTTCGAGAGAGGGCTAGAGGTTACATCAACCAGGAGGAGGTCAAAGGTTTGGCCTTCAAAAAGACAATGAGGGGTAGCAGCAGTAATAATGCTCAGCTTCCAAGGGATAGAGGTAAAAGTAGAGCTAGCTTCCAAGGGCATGAAAGCTCAAAGTTACCTATCTGTGACCCTTCGTTAGGTTCCTCAAATTGAGTTGTTATCACATATAACGGAAGCGGCAGAGATAGAAAGGCAACCAAGGTCGACCTCAACAAAGGTACGGCAACTACCATAGCCTCACTACCTCGATTGATGACATTTACCATTAGATCAGTGATCAGCCTTATCTCCAATGTCCCCTACCATTGAATTCAAATCCCGACAAGCAAAATCAAGCCAAGTATTGCAGGTTCCATGGTGATGGAGGACATTACACCACTGAGTGTATGAGCCTGAAAGACAAGATGTAGAGGCTCATTCAGGAAGGTTGGCTGTAGAATATAGGGCAAAAAAGAGCCGAAGGAACAAAAGGGTGAATGGTCGCCCAAACAATAGAAGGAATGATGCATCTCAGTGCAAGGGAGATCGGTGGCCAAATAAAAACAACACGCCTGTAGGTGTGATCTGTACAATCTATAGAGGACTATATGCTGGTAGAGATTCTTAAAGATCCTAGAAGAACTATGCCTGAGAGGCAAGAGAAAGCTCTAGAAACATGTACTGGAATGTGTCTGTAATGACCCGCCCTTACGTGGTCGTCACTTAACTTAAACATGTCCATGAACTTAAATATACTTACGAATAAAGTACAGAAAGTTGCGGAATAATTTTTTTTTTGTTTTAATGGATTCTTGTTGTTGAATCCTTAACATGAAACCTTAGAGGAAGTAATAACTATTTTTCAAATCTTAATAACAAACGAATTCTTATAACTTAACTTTTGAAGTTTAAGATACTAATTTCTTAAAGCTTTTCTTTTAAACTTTCATAATGATTTCATAAAACATATTCATAAATTCGTTTCTTACTTAGTGTAAAACTTCAATAATCCTTTGTAATTCTAAATGAACTTATAATTTTCTTTCTTACAAATTTCGTGCATTTGTTGCATTAACTATTGCAACATTTTTAAACTTTAAAATCCTCTGGACCAAGGTTGCATAATCACAAGCTCGATTTTTAAAACATAATTACATAAATTATTTACTTATTCATATGCACATAATTTTTGTAAAGTGTAAGCATACAAAATTTCGTAAAATAAAACATGCATAAATTCGTAATAATAATGCAAAAATATTACATTGTGTGAGTGGTATCCATTCCCATCTTCACCATTCGTCCGCCACTCACCACTGCCCATCAAGTGTCGCTGACAGGTTTTTCTTACCTATAGCATGAACATACTTAAATGAGCTTTCGTTCAGCAAGTAGGAAATTAGCCTCGCAAAACATAATTAAAAATCATTTTAATAAAAATATGCATGAGTATTTTATGCTTGCTTATCAACTTGATTTATGCTCAATTATCTAAGCTGTAACTTATCTTCTTACTTTGGGCCCGAGTGATCGTATCGGTTGCGCGCGAGTCTTGGGAAGTTAGGGTTCGTGAGGTCCCAACGACACCAAGATCATTCATTTCTTTAACATGGAGCCTCCCCATGGGTCGGGAGGTTGGTACGACACCCTTAACTTGTCTCATAAGTTTCACTTGTCTTATTGTGTGTATGCATTATGATTTATCACTACAAAACATCACAATTTCGTAATTCATGAATCGTAACTCATAATCATAGATGAATCATAAATCATTATCATACTTCACTTGAAGGTGATTAAACAATATAATTTATATATTGCATACATCACACATTAATCATATCATCATCATCATAGCATTTCACATCATTTCATAACATAGCATATCACATCATAACTTATAACAGTGTAATAAATCACTGATCATGCATTTTCATAAATTTTATGAAAATATTTAAAATTAATCTATTTTTAAAACTATTCATACTGTAGGCGAGATTCCTACTTACCTGTATTAGTGAAGTAGACTCCCTTATCAATTCAGAGTTCCTCTTTCTCTACTGAATAAATCTGTATAAACACCCATTAAGAGTGTGTGAGAATTTCCCTTTTTAGGCTATTAAATCTTAGCATAACCATAAGAATTTGATCATTTTGTTAGATCACAAATTCCTTTATCAACCGGTCATGAGCTGTCCCATTTCTATTATAAGGATTTATTTTACTAAATCCTCATAATATTCAAGCTTTTCCTTAATTGCCATTTGTTCATATCTATGTTGATAATTAATTAATTTCACAATAATTAATTAATTATCCATCGTCATTTATACCGTGAGACATTAATCTACTAAACTAGTCACTTTTAAATTTATGATTCTTATCTCAAGTCCTAATTGGGCTTGTTTTAAATCCATTTAATGGGTTTGTAATTATTTTTAAACTCGTAAGCCCAAAAATGACATCATAACGTCATATATATTTTACCGATAGATTGTGTTCCGCATGGCATTTTAGACTGAAATGGGTGTTGGACCCATGCCTAACATTGTGGCATTAAGGTTCTATCGTATCGGGATTTTATGCTTGCTGAAATAATGTTCAATTGAAAACTATTAAAGTTTATCTTTGAAATTCTTACCCATTTAACTTGGAATTTCAAATAAAAATCGCTCTATAAAATAATACCTGAAATTGTTAACCCAATAAATCTTGAGCTTATATAACCTTTCAAAAGTACTGCAATTTCTTAATTTAGTGAAAAGTCAAAACTTGAGGTCACGCGATCTTGTTTGTAAAAACTGGTACCGGTGGAGTAATTTTGGAAAATTTATATGAAATCGTTTATTAAACACAAATTTTCTTTTAAAGTTTTTTCCTCGTAAAAGTCACTTGTTTTTAAATGTGTGTTTGTATAATTTTCTTGTTTGTTTTTAAAGTACCGTTACTATTTTTTCTTTGGCAAAATTGCTTCCCGGTTAAAACTTTGAAATTTTTACCAATTAAAAGTTTTGACTATTTTTATATGTCCAATTTAAAGTCCTATTTAAAAGCAGTATTTCACAAAAGTTCTCCATTTTGTTGCAAGCTTAAAATCTTATGTTTGGAAAAATTGTAATGCGGTCTCGAAACAACCCGAAACTTAAAAACATTTTTCTACGCAAAAAACGTAGTTTTTAGACTGTTTTAGAAAACTGCCGATAACTGTATTTTAAAGGCAGATTTTGAAAAAAATTTCTTCACGAAAGTTGTTCGTCTCATCAAAATATAAAACTTCTATGTTTCATGAAATGTAAAATTCGGACTCAAAATGATTCGAAATTGGCAAAACAGTTCTGGAACTGTTTTGGGCAGGTTCAATAAACTGCATCAGGCAGTTTTTTTTTTGGGCTGCCTTTTTGGCAGTTTTTGGGGACTGTTTAGGCAGTCCATAAAAATTTTTCGGTAGGCCTATTTAGAGTCAAAACTGTGTTTTTCACAGTCACGGGATTTTGTACAAAACGACGAAAACTAAAAGTCCCATGTTCCGTAAAGTTTTAAAAATCGATTCTAAGGCCTTCATTTACACGTTCAAAGTTTGTGGAAATTTTTTTTTTCCAAAAACCACAATTTACACAAGCATAATCCTAACATGCCTCGACAAACTTTTACATCACATGTAAGCACCCACTAACTTAATCAACACATAATACTTATTACAAACCATCTCAATCAAATTCCTTGAGATTAAATTAAACATGCTATTCCATGATCTTACTATTCTTAAGTCATAGTGGATTTCTCAATCATTAGAATAAACAAAACCATCTTGTACGATAAACATGATAAACGTTTTTCTTCCAGGGAATGATGACAAACATCTTTCAAAATTAATTACAATATATATATATATATATATATATATTGAAGTTTCTTTTAATTTGGTTCTTTTTTTTTCTTTTTTTTTTTTATTTGGCTTTATGATTTGCCTGCAGCTTCGTGCGCTTACATGTGGCGTGTAATATGTATGCATGGCGTTAGTCATAATATATATATATATATTTATTTATTTATATTTATTGGTTTTTAAACATGAGATTGTTTAGGAATTTGGAACTTGAATACTGCACGTGTGAGAGTGATTACAGATATTCAACATGCTTATATATATATAGTCTTTTTTTTTTTTATATACCTTAATCAACATATAAGGCATATTTGAACATTAAACTTTAAACATTCTAGACTTGCACATAAAGAAGAATTTTTTTTTTCTTCATTTTGAATTGTTGAGTTTACCTAGGGTGTAGAAGATGGTTAACTCCTTGGATCCTTGAACATCATGACAAATCTTGAGCTCTCACTAAGAAAATATCAAAGTTTAGAGTTTAATCAAAACTCCAATACCACTAACCATAAACTAGTTGAAAACCAAATTTCTTGCTTACCTACAAATCTCCAATTACTCTTATTCCCTTAAGCTTGATCTTGGTTGTGGTCTTGAGAGTTTGATTTGAATAAATCTTAGAGAATGGTGGAAGGTCACACTTAGAGAATGGTGGAAGGTCACACGGCAGTAGTGGAAAGAAAAGAGAAAGGCAAATCTTAGAAACTTTATGAGGAAAGGAAGAAATGGAAAAATCTCATTCTCACCCATGGACTTTTATAGACACTTGTTTAAGGACTTAAAAGCAATATTTTGGAGTCAATGATGAGGTGAAAATCCGGGGGGTTGTACTAGTGGTCTTTTCCCATATCCATGCTATGATGTCCTCTTATTTGCTATAGATTTTGAACATAAAGATGGCCTCATTACCATGCACGTTGCCAAACATGATGTCCACTTTTTTTTTTTTTTTTTGCCTTGATTGGTTTGTGTAGGTGGAGTGTTGGCTTTGGCTTAATCAATTGCCAAGTACACCATCATGAGGTGAAAGAGTAATAGTAGTGGAATTTTTTTTTTCTTTTTGTTTTTTTTTTTTTGGCTTTTTCCTTCCACTTGGAGGCTCCGTAGAAGTGGAGAAAAGGAAAAAGAAGAAGGCAAATGAGAAGAAATAAACTCACTTGGTGGAATAAATGGAGTCAAATGAAGACAGCAAGATTTTCTTTTTCTTTATAACTTGCTTGCTCGGTGGAAACAAATGGAAACAAGACAATCTTGACTTAATCTAAGCTTAACAATTCCCCAAAGTTGGCGCCATCATGAAGTGGGATGGGGTGTTAGGTGGAAACTTAATTGATTACCTAAGGTACAATGATGATAATGGAAGCACATTTTATGGGTACTTTGGCTTTTCTTGTAAGAAAAGCTTAAGCAGGTAAATTTTATACTGTCAGTAATAATTAACATAGCTGACAGAAAATTTTATTACTTGACTAATCCTCTTCTATTTCTCCAAATATTGTGACACACTAATCATAGTATGAACTGATATTGGGCAAAGTTTAATCGCATATCGATTTTTGACTGGGTTAAGTCTAGAAATTTATTTTAGACTTAATAAAAATCTAAATGTGACTTTTTCAGTATCTAAACTCTGTTACAACATAGTTTTTTAACAATGTCACTATCAGAGTTTGCATAGTATTTTCTGTCATTACGACTACTCGTGTAGCTTCATTTTTTACTAATTTGGCAATTAAGGACTAATTTACGTTAGAGTGTTTCTTGATACACTGCTAACTTAATATTGTACTCAAAACTTCTCATAATTAAATTTCTCAAGTTCTTTACAGATAAATTCTTCCGTCATAGTAACGGTTAAATTTATCAATTCATTTATTAAATTTCAATAGTTAATTAACTTAAATATAGAATCCATTATAGAATTTTTGGAATATTCATATATTAATTCTATAAATTCTTTACTCACGAAATTCATACATAATGTGTCGAGGAAAATCCTTGATTTAAATATGTAAATTACATTATTTAATTCTAGGATTTTTCTCGGTCATTACAGTGTCAATGAATAGGCCAACTAAAACACCAAGGTATGAAGGAACAAGAATTACTTTCTTAAGAGGCAAATCTAGGTGGATAATGGTAGGTGGATAATGGTAGTTCTATTGACATTATTTACTTAGATTGCTTGGGTAAGATGAAGATTTTGCTAGACCAAACGACGCTGAATTCTAGGCCATTGTATAGGTTCACTGGAGATAGTGTAACACCTAAAGGAACTATTAAGCTTCCGGTCACAGTTGGAGAGAAACCAAGGATTACAATCCTTATGTATAACTTCCTCATCATAAAAGGTGGGGAAAATATAATGTGGTAATAAGGAGGCCTACATTGAAAGCCTTGAAGGCCATAACTTCCATTTATCACTAGAAAATGAAATTCCTTACTACCCAAGGAGTAGGCGTGATGAAGAAGAACCAGTACAAGTCCAAATAAACCTACTATGACACTATCCATGCTTATACTAATCCTAGGAGGATGGAAATGAGAATGGTAGAAAGACCCATTGTAGAAGACTTGGATCCAAAGTTAGGGGAAGAGTTAACCAGGATAGGACCCACCGAGGATCTGGTAGAAATAACCATAGATGAGGATGACTCCACCAAAGTCCTAAGGATTGGATTAGGGCTAAACAGCAAAGAATCAGATGAACTTAAGAGGTTCCTCGGTAAGAATCTTGACATGTTTGAGTGGACCTACATTGATATAAAGGGGATATCGACCCTAGCTATCCTTAGAAGAGGTAAAAGAGGCAACCTATGAATTTAGAAAGATACGAGGCACTCAAAAAGGATGTCAATAAGCTGGAAAAGAACGGGTTTATCAAGGAATCACCTTACCCAGATTGGATCTCAAACCCCGTCCTTGTTAAAAAGCCTAATAGGAAGTGGAAGATATGCATTGACTTCAACGATCTGAATAAAGCCTACCCAAAAGACAGCTTTCCTCTACCTCAAATAAACTAGTTGATTGATGCCACTGCAGGTCATAAACTATTAAGCTTCATGAATGATTACTCGGGTTACAACCAAATCCTGAGGCATCCACGAGACCAAGAGCATACTTTTTCATCATCGATAAGGGATTGTATTATTACCTTGTCATGCCTTTTGGATTAAAAAATGCTAAAGCAACATGTCGACATCTAGTGAATAAAATGTTTGCTATGCAGATTAAGAAAATGATCGAAGTATACATAAACAGCATGCTTGTCAAGTCTATGAAGGCGAACTTCTATATTTCTTATTTGGACGAGACATTCAACATCCTCAGGAAGTACAAGATGAAGCTAAACCCCCTGAAGTATGCATTTGGTGTGGCATTAGGGAAGTTTTTAGGATTTATGGTTAGTAGGTGAGGAATAAAGGGTAACCCGGAAAAAATCCAAGCCTTGTTGGCATAGAAGCTCTTCAGAAGCCCAGGTATAGAAGCTAACAGATGTGTGGCAGCACTTAGCTGGTTTGTCTCTAAGGTGACAGATAAATGTGAGCCATTCTTTGGCATTTTATAAGGGAGGAAACCCTTTGAATGGACTGTAGAATGTGATGATGCTTTCAAAACCTTGAAGGGCTATTTAGGAGAACCTCCCCATGCTCTAAAGCTCTGCTTAAGGAGACCTTATAGATTTATCTGGCTGTGTCACCCTATGCCATAAGTTCCATGCTAATTAGACAGGAAGAGAAAACCCAATTGCCAGTTTGTTATGCCAACAAACGATTACTCAACATAAAGAAGACGTATCCTAAGATGGAAAAGCTCACCTTGGCCTTAATTATGTCGACAAGGAAGTTGAAGATGTTAACAAACTACCCCTTGAGGCATGCGCTATAGAAGCCAGAAACCTCTAAGAGACTATTAAAGTGGTCAGTCAAGTTAAGTTAGTATGACATTGAATACAAGCTTAGGATAGCTGTCAAAAAGGCAAGACCTGGCTAATTTGGTGGCTAAATTAACCACTCGACCAGAAGAACCTGAACAAGAAGTAGGAAGCAAGTATAAATATGAATTATACGTCAATGGCTTTTAAAATGAGCATGGTACAGGTGCTAGGGTTATGTTGGTAAGCTCTGAAAACCACATGATTATGGTAGCAATAAAGATTTAAATTCAAAGCCTCAAAAAATGAGGCATAACATGAAGCATTGCTTGCGGGACTAAGGCTTGCTTGCCATCTAGGGGCAAACCCCTTAAAGATATACAACGATTCTCAACTCGTCATGAATCATATCATAAATTAGTACAAGGAAAAAGACGAGACCATGGTCAAATACTTGCAAAAGGTTAAAGAGGAGCTATCAAAGTTCCAGTCCTAAGAGATCAGGCAAATTCCAAGCGTTGAAAATTGCAATGTAGTAGCATTAACTTGCTTGGCCACATTAAGGACTCTGAGTTACTTAGGGTTATTCTTATAAAAATTCTTAAATTCCCTACCATCTAGCACTAGAAACTGGTAGCCCATCAAGTGATGACCTGGAAGACCGAGGGTGGCCAGTCGGTAGCCGAAATGGTGGCAGATAAAATAGCTCTGTAGAAGCTAGTCAGAGTAGAGGTGGCGGATGAGGAAGCTTTTGCAATTATAGTGCACCAAAGGGAAAATTGGATGACTCCTATAATATCATATCTCTTAAGTGGAGAGCTACTAACTGATCCATTAGAAATTAAGAGAGCCTGCTATAGGTAGGTGCGCTATTTGTTGCATGATAATACTCTCTATCGCTCAAGTAATTCGACTCCTTCTCTTCGCTCTCCCATTAAGGATGAAGGATTGCAAGTGCTAGTACACAAAGACCCATGTGGAAACCATACTGGAGGGCAATCATTAGCCCACAAAACATTGAGGTAAGGATATTACTAGCCTACCCTAAAAAGGGATGCCCATGAATATGCCTGAAAATGTGACAAGTGTTAGCGTTATGCCAATGTGCCGAGATCTCATCCTAAAGCCTTGACGTCAATATTAAGCTCGTGGCCATTTACAAAATGGGGAATCGACATAATTGGTCTATTTGTCACAGCACCAAGAGGTCATTTGTTGACTTTTATACAAAATGTGCAGAGGACAAGGCATTCGCCATGATCACAGAGACAAACTACACAAGTATAATTTGGTCTCATATTGTCTACTGCTCTGGTGTACCCCACTCAATGGTCTCCGACAATGGTAAGCAATTTGACAATGCCAAGACAAGAAAGTTTTACGAAGACCTTGGCATCCATAAGAATTTCTCGATAGTCATCTACCTTTAGGCAAATGGACAAGTCAAAGCTATTAATATGATCATCAAGCATACGCTAAAGAAGTGTCTAGATGACCTCAAAGGGTAGTGAGCCGAAGAATTGCTAAAGGTATTATGGGTTTACAGAACCACAAGTAAAACTACTACAGGCAAGACTCCAGTCTCCCTCACTTATGGCACTGAAGCAATCCTACCAGTAGAAATAATTATACCAATCAGTCGAGCAATGGGGTATAATGAAGAAGTAAGCCCTAGACTCATGGATGCTGAGCTTGACCTTTTGGAGGAATAAAGATTTGAATCCCAAATGCATCTCACCGCTTATCGGCAAAGAACGATGAAATACTACGACAGAAAGGTTAAAGAAGAAGATATGTCATTAGGGACTTAGTACTGAGAAGGGTAACTCCCAGCATAAAGCCAAGAAATGCTAGAACTTTGGGTCTAAATTGGGAAGGACCATATAAGGTTCAAGACATCATAAGACCAGGAACCTAGAAACTGGAATTAATGAAAGGCCGACAGGTGGAGCATCCCTGGAATGCTACTTATCTATGGCCCCATTATCAGTATTGTAAATATTCCCCTGGTCAATAAAATAAAACTCCACATAGTTCTTCCCAAATTATTTGTCTTTGCATTTAAATGTGTCAAACACTAGTTCCTCTATATTTGATGTGGGGGTAGGGAAGTTGAGATGGCTTCAAGTCGTCACACCCAAGATGGCTTGTAAAGAATGTTACAAGGTAAAGCCTTAAACTATATGCCAAAAGGATTAACGCGAGGAGAAAAAAGTTCCGAAGAGCTTGGCCCTTAGAATCTCACACTCTTAAGAAAGTAAAAAGGTGCAAAATCCTTGTACCCCTAGGATAATTCCAAAAGAGTTTCACAAGGCAAAGCCTTCAACTCTACGCGGGTTAAAACGAGGACAGTCCATAAAGCTCTACTTCCAGAACCTCATGCTCCCAAGATGGCTTCCAAAGGGTTTTACAAGACAAATTCTTAAACTCTATGCCTAAAAGGATTAATGGAGGGAAGGAAACTCAATAAGCTCTACCAACAAAAGAGCCAAGGAGGCAAGCCCAAGAAGCTCAAAGAGCCAAAGAGGCAAGTCCAACAAACTCTGTGCCCAGCAAGTTTCATTGAGCAAAACCCTTAGCATATTTTACAAGACTTAGTAGGTTAGATTGTCTCTATTTGAGTTTGAAGGTTGGATTTTCTCTACATTCATATTTATTATCAAGTTTTAGCTATGTTCAAACAGAAGCCTTTGCCCAAGGCAGAATCTCTACAAGGTAAACGCCTTAAAAACATATTTTTTTAGGCTTACAAGTCATGAATCACTTAGCCTTCTATCTATGCGTTAAACGAAGGCCTATCCATAGGGAAGAATTCCTTCACAAGGCAAAAAGACTTAGAAAAATTTTGTTATTGAGTTACAAAAGTTGTCAGTTAGGCAATTATATCTACAGTCAGCATGATTTAAATACAAAGCCATGAAGAGATAGCGAAGATACTGATTGCATTAACTAGAAGAAATAATTACAACAACAATACAAAAGAGTTCAAAAAAAGAGAGAGAAATGTATAAGTCTATTTCTCACCCCCCCCTCCCAGACTCCCTCCGTAGCTGGGGCTTTTTCCTCAATAGCTGAGGCACCTTGAGCAGTAGCGGCCGAGGCAACCCCTAAAGGCGAGGCCTCAAGAACATATAAGAATGATAAATCCATGTTGGGTTGAGTAGCACAAATTAGGCCAACAATTTGCTCACCCACCGACTGGTAGATTTGATTCCTCAACCCCTCATACTCCTCCGAAGCCGTGGACTCCTCGACCGCCTTCTTCTTCTCACTAGGCAAAGATGTATACAAAGCTTGAAGTCTCTTTTCATAGTCGTTTGTTGCCTCATATGCCTCGCGTGCCTCTTTTTTCAACTCCTCAATCTGGTTGGAAAGCTCGATGATTTTCTTGCCGAGCTTGGTGGAATCCTCGCGCTTCTTTTTTAGGGGAAGCTGGGTGTTACTCTCTTGGTTTTTGGCATCCTTGAGTGCCCACTTTTCCTCATCAAGCAGAGCTTTCAGTGTTTGCACCTCATTGTGGGGGCTGGCCAATTTATTCACCTGTTTCTCAATCTCCCTATAAGAGATCAAGGCCATCATGAGAGCTTGTAAATGGCATACTTTTCGGCAGCCACCTAGTTCTTTTCAAAGGAAAACTCATATATCACTTGTAAAGTGAGGTAAAACTGTGGCGGCTGATCAAGCATGTTCTTACCTGGGCATCTTAAAGGTTACCCACAATAAAGTTCCTATTTCTAACTTAACTGCTAGACAAGAGGGGGACTCCTTTTTAGAGGGCAGAGAGGAAAAGTCTGGAATCTTGATCTTGACCCTCTCCCTTCGATGAGAGAATGACCACGTGTTGTCGTCGACCTGTGGCCTCCTTCACTGATGGGATTTAGGTTGATGGCTAGTATCCTGGGAGCCATCTGGTTGTTTTGGAGGAACACCTCAAGAAGAAGAGCCCCTAATTAGGGCCTGAGGATTCCTAAGAGGAGGCCTGATGTTCAACATGTCTGTACAAGAAAAACAATAGAGTGTAGTTAACAGAGTGAAACTAAGTCGACCGCAAAAAACCAAGTTGATAAGCTGACTCCAAAAATATATAAAAAAAAAAACCTCAGGGACCCCACCAAGGGGAGAGATAAGCTCACCCTGACCTCCTTGTATTTTCTGTCTTTAGGACGTTTGATATTTGCCTCTTTGTTTAGGGAGAGCTACCATTTGCCTTATTCTTTCCCACCTCTGCTAGTTGAGGATGGGACATTCGAAGGACTCTATAAGAAAGGAAGATAAAGGGAAAAATGTGAGCTGAATATCCAAATAAGAATAAGGTTTGATATTGTTTGAAGACTGGAAATCCTTTATATAGTGTCGACCTGATACTTTCTCGGGCCATACCCCTATTACCCATCAAGAGGATGCATGTTGAAGTCCCCCTTCAACATAAAAAATATATTTTTCTAGCCGTGACTAGAAGAGAGGAGTTCTAAACTGATAGGAGGACTTTGTCCTTATCTTAACTGTACACCCCTGCATAGTAATAACCCTTGGACGGAGACTGACTAATGATGTAACAATATAAGAACTCGTCTAAGCGATAAAGAGAGTAAAGTAGAGATGCCAGAGAATCCACATCCTTGAGAAAATGTACCAAAAATTCAGGGAGATATGAAGTTGAGATTCCAAACTCATAGCATAACCTTTTTACAAAGGGGTGCAAGGGGAAGTTTTGCTAGGTCGTGATGCACCTAGTATAGATGACGAGCTGTTGGGGTTGCATAGCGTCAACATGGAGGAATGTATTTGGAATGATGAACTCAAAGTACCGTCCATTAGTCATGCCCTCTGCAAAGGCTTTGTACACTTTGAAGTTCTGGCAATACGATGCAGTCTCCCTGGCCTTTGGAGAGATAACCTTGCTTGTGTATGCCGCCAATGGCTCGTCACGGGGTATGGGAGTCCCGAAGGAAGCCAAGCATTCACCTAGTGCACTTATAATCGGGCGAGGGTATCTTGGGTCTGGAATCACCATGGACATAAGAGTGGGGACACTGTCGACCATTTCATCAACACTATCAGTGAAGGGGGTAGTACTGACCTCCTCAATCTCCCTCAATCTCCGCGATGTCTAGGCGGTCTTGGTGGCATCTGGGCGAATTTGGGAGGAAACCTGACCACTCAAAGACTAGAAGAAGACATGATTTGATAATGAAATGAAGAAGTTTCAAAACAAACACCCTATATCGAGAGGTTAACCGAAATTCCTAAAGTATGCCTGCTTGATCCACAACTATTAACCAAGCAGTTCACGGTAGACCTAAAACTATTATAAGTTTAGCAATCGATATAAGGCCATCATGAGTGAGACAGACGAGTTATCTCTAGAAAACCCAGAGTCATTTTAAAATTTCAAAAGGTAAAAACAAACCCCAAAAATCCAAAAGGGCATCCTAAATATAGGTATGTTTCATTCTTTTAAGTTTTTCCTTAAAACTAACATGTTTTTGTAGAAAATACACCTAAGAAGTCAGAAATAAAGAAATCTTAAAACAACAGCAAATATTCAAAGAACATTTGGAAGAACTCAGAGCATTGCAAACATCAGAACTTAGAAAACTTAGAAAAAGAGTTTAAAAGACCCAGAGGACTTGTTGATTAGTTTCAACGAAGGCTTGGAGTATGAGAAGCTCTTGAAGTCCTTGATCAATAGTGAACACCCAAGAGGATCTTTGGTGATTTGTTGAAGAAATCTGGGTGGAAGATTTAGGGTCCGTTTGTTTCGTGGTTTAAATTACGGTTCGAATTATTTTACTACAGTATTTTCTCTCACAAAAATTTAAATTTTCATTCAAATACTGTATTCAAATACTCGAACCAAACGGTAAATAAGAAGAAATCTGAGAGAAAGAGTCAAAAAATTCTTGGGAAGAGAGGAGTACATGACCTTTAAGAACCATCAAAATAAGGCGTGAAGAGCTTCAAGGTCTATATATTCTCATGGAGAAGTGATCTCGAACATCAAAGCTTGGGAACCCTAGATATGACAGTCTAGGATTAGGGCAACCAAAGGTCACTAACTAACAAATTTGGGCTTAAGCGAGAAACTTTTTGATGATTCAACAACTCATATCGAAATCTCCTCAGAATGATGTGATGCCCTCTATAGGATGAGACATGTGTCCTAGCAAACGTGACTGTTTGGCTGCCCAAGGAGTTTGATGTTAGATACAGTTATGATTCTAATCAAAGGCTTCTATAGGAAGCCATCTTAAGGGACACATCCCAACTACCAGGCACGAGAGACCTGTCATATCCTCAATGGCCAAAACACGAAGCAACTTGCCAAGTCACTCCATACTTAGGTGGCAATTGTTATGGGATATCTTGATAGCCTAAAACCTAAAAGGCAAGGTAAAGGCCCAACATGGCCCAAATATAATCACAGTTGAGATAACTCTAGAGCTCATCTCTCTAGAAGGAAGTCAAGATTAAATTGACCTCGTGTCATCTGCTCGTTATTGCGCCCCCACTTCCAGACAGACAAGAGTGGGTGAGGCCGACAGTTGAGACAATGCGACTAGAAAGAAGACCACTAGCACAAGATTTGAGGCACTTTTGAGCATGTAGAGACATCATGTGCGAATATTATGGGTTGGCATAGAACACTGAGATTCTTATTTCCATTATCATTATTTTAATCACTTTCCCATAATGCCTCAAGACTATATATGGGAGAGATGGAGATGAGTGAAGAGGCTAGACTCCAGACCATTGTAATCCTAGAAAATGCATTTCTCGCTTTTTCGAACCACTTTCTTCTTCTACCATTTTTGTGAATATCAGAAAAGAACAAGAAATATAGTGGACGTAGCTCATTAACTAGTGAACCACTATAAATCTGTGTCTCCATTCTTTGCATGTTCTTAAATTTTTACTTCATCAAACAGCGTGCACTGTGAGTGATTGTGAGGATTATCGTGAAGATTATTGTTGATTAATTTCTAGCATCAACATTACCCATTCTTTATAAACATATAAATAGATAGGTTGTGTTCTTTTTCTTAGTAAAGTGTAACTTAGAAAATGAGAGTGGGAGAGATACTAGAAAAAAATTCTAGAAAGAGAGTGTGCTTTTCTCATGTAAACTGCTTTATCATCATAGTGAATTATTTTACAACGGCTAAAAATAGACATAACTCTTACATTGAGGGTGAACCTCTATGAATTTGGTATGCTCTTATTTATTTTTTGCTCTTAGTAGAATTAGAGCTTTTAATTCACAACAATAAATATATGAATGCACTTCGCTGTTAAGACAACTATATGAATGCACTTCGCTGTTAAGACAACGTTATAGGGTTTCCGAAATGCTAGGAAAATGAGGTCAAATACGTCCAGAAAATGTTTGCAAAGAAATGGTTTTGAACAAAGCATTGCCAAAATTGTAGTAACCCTTTTAATACCCCACAAAGAATAAAAGGAAAAGGAGAAATAAGTGTCCGTATTATAAGCGCTCATATGTAAATGTCTATTAATATACATGGAGGGCGAAAAATATATTTTCATGCAGATCTCACGAGAATTTTTTTTTTCTAAAGCAAGTTCTTTCTTGAAGCGAACTGAAAAATGAAATTGTATTGCGGTCGTTCAAGAAAAAGTATATAAAAAAATTCTCTCAAAATTCAATTATTGTTGAAAAAAAGAAGAATTGCAGAAATGTAATACAGTGTAAAATAGTAGTCTATAGCTATGCTTGTTTTTTTATAAGAAAATAAGATCACACGTGACAAGAGCAAAAGGTAAAAAATGACAAAAAATTGATCCTAATGTTTTCATATTATAACAAAATAGGTTCGAATTGAAAATTTTCAACCGAACCACGTTACTAAACGCCATCAGCCTCATTACTTAAGAGCAATAAACGTTCCAGAGCATTCCTATTATACACACAGAAACAACAAGGAGACCATTTCACACAATGATCCATATGCTAAAATACTGCAACCAACTAGGTAACTTAGTGACGAGGCATGGGAATCTTCAATCATACACGTCAGGATTTTCCCAAGGAAATTTCGAATTACTATCTTAGATCAATATTATAAGAGACCAGAGAGGGGCAAAAGGAAAGATATTGGAAAGGTGAAATACATTATTTTTAAACTTTACTTGGGTGAAATTACCATCTAGACATGTCTGAAACTAGAAAGCCTGGAGGGGGCAATCAGGCCCCCCAATTCCCTCAAGCCCATCTAATCTTATCTGACAGAATGATAAAATTTTAATATATATTCAACACATTTGATGCCCTCACACCTAAAAAGTCTTTTAATTTAATGAGAAAGAAAAGGAAAATAAGAAAAGAAAAGAATATACAATCTAATTTACCCTGTTCTCTTTTTTTAGTAATTTTATGTTGCAATCGATATGCAACTGCAAGAACTAAATAGTCGTTTTAATTTATCACGTAAATATTAACTTTCTTGTTTGTGTAGCATGCCTAATCTAAGTTTATCGATTATTATATTGATTTTTTTTGCCTATAAATGTAGTTCATGATTCTAATGATGACGAACTTGAACCTTACTGAATGTTGGTGAGCATTTCTAAGTACTAAAAAATATTAGTGATTTGCGCAAAAAAATGCCTATATTTTAAAGTTTGTTGACTCGTTAATTCATCATTAACCTTACATGTTAATGTTACCGTAGAAAAGGCACTTTTTGTTATGAATAAGAAGATTCGGCTACGTAATTGAATGCGAAATGAATTGATGATATTGTCGACTGTTGTACATTGAAAGAGCTAAATCTGATCTCCAAAAACATTACATCTGCGTAGTTACCTCATTCAGGCGACAACACTACATGAGTGTAGCCAATTTTTAGCCAGATCTTGGCTACTACTTTTATGAAATCACCATAAATTCCAAAAATCCAATTTTCATGACAATACAAACGATCCATGTTTTTCACATGCCACACTGACATGGAAAGGACATTTATAAGCAGCTTCCATTCCTTTTTTAAAAGGTTGCGCTTGCAGCTTTTAGTAAAATGGTGAGGTCTTTTGCTTTATTATTATTATTACATTATTAGGCGGTTGGGGATCGGGGCTATGGCATTAGTTTGAAGAAGAAATTTATGGCCGCGTTAGTCTTTTGCAATTTCTTTGGTCGTTGCAATAACAATAATGGGTAGCAGGTGTCAATAAATGATTTTTTTTTAGAAATGCTGGGGTTACTTTTTTTTGTCAATCTCTTTGATACTCTCTATCTTCTGCTCCTACCATATATCATCATATTTTCTAATAAAAATAAAGTATAATTTCAAACCATTATTTGACCTTTTTATTACAACCATTGTTTGTATTTTTATTTACGTTTTATGACAAAAAAAGAAAAGAATATATATATATATGTATGTATGTGTGTGTGCATGCATATAGCCCTAAAAATATAACTATTCAAAATGCGTATAGCCTTAAAAATATAACTATTCAAAAAAAAAAACCTAATATATATAACTCTTACTATGTGGATATATCAATTATGTGGACATGCTTTTTTTTTTAACATTATATAACGTTTATATATTACTGAACGAAGAAATTGTATAATTAAAAAAAAAAAAAAAAAAAAAAAACCATATCGGACATGCTTTTAGATATATGCATATATCCTTGAAAATATTGCAGAGTAAAGAAATTTGGTTGAAAGTCATTTATATATATCAAAATTGTTTGATGATAAATAACAAAATGCCCAATACCATTTTTTTTTTCTTTTTTAAGAAATAACATGATAAATATATTAGTGACACAGTTGTAATAAAAAGGGGAAACAATGGTTTATTGTTATACTTTATTTTGATTGGAAAATGTAATGATATATGGCAAGAGTAGAAGATAGAGAGTGACAAAAAAAGTGTCAAAAAAAGTAACCCTAGCATTTCTCTCTTTTTTTCCCTAATTATTGTTGTTTTCAATAAATGCAGAAGCTGCTGGCAAGTTGCTGCCTAGCGACATTGGTAGAACTTGTTTAAGATAATCTTGTGTTTTTACTTATTAGGCAATAAAAGAAGAAAAGTATACGCTTATATAGGCTTTCTAATTAATGTTTGAATTGTGCATGACAAAGTATTTTTTGATTTTAGAAGAGTTATTAAACTTGTTTAATTGAATAAGTCAAAAGTTTTTGTTGGTATAAAAAGTAGTTTTATTTAAAAATATGGATGAATTATTAATTTATTATTCTTAAATATAAAGTTAAAAATGTAAAAAAAAAACTTTTTATAAGCACCAAATAGTTGACTTCTTTAAAAAGTAATTAAAAAAATCAAACACTTATTCTAAATCTATCCAAACATGTAAAAAAAAAAAAAAAACTTTTAAAATAAATAAACCAAAAGCAATTTTTTTCAAGCCACTCCAAATACGCTCTTAATCACCATGAAAATTTATTACGGCATCTCAATCGTTATCAGTCCGAACATAAACTACTGTAGTAATTATTTTGTAAGTCAAACATTTTAACAAAATCAGTTTGAATTCAAATTTTCAATTCAAACCAAATTACCAACACTCTCTCCTTAACTAAAAGCAACAAACGTACAAGACTATTCCCATCATGCACAGAAACAGCAGGTAGACTGTTTCGCACATTGATCCATACACTAAAATACTGCTACCAACTCGGCAACTTAGTGACAAGGCATGAGAATCTTCAACCATACAGGCCTGGACTTTCCCAATAAATTTCGAATTACTATCTTGATAACTTTTTCTAGCATAGAAAGTACAAGGAGTATCATTCATATTATGTCATTGACATTTTACTATTAAAGCCCTGAAAACCATATTAAACGTAAAATTTGTCATATATTTTTGTAACTTGATGAGTTGGAAATTTGGAATTGTTTAGGTAGATATTTTGAATAATTTCTATGTGGAATTCCGCTCTCTTTTTTTCGAGCTTTGATTTTATTAGTTCATTTGTGCAAACATTAATTATTTTTTGTCTTAAGAATTTGATTCAGATTGTTTGAATTGAAATATTGAATAAGTCATCCCAGCCCATATCACACTTACCATTTATTAGTAATTGATGGCAACGACATTTGGGATGTTTTTTCAATTTTTTTTTTTAGAAACTAATTTGGAAGAATTAATTCAAAAGATATAAAAAGAGAGAGAAAGAGATAAGGGTAGTTCTCACTTTTATAGTGGGGTTTACTAGAGTTAGACCCTTCGATTCAAATCATATGGCACCACTAAGCTAAAATAGAACCAACATTACAAAAAAAACTACATTTAACGACATATTATTTACGACATGTAATTTTTGAATGTCGTTGAAAGCACATACAACGACATTTTTAACAAATATATCTTTAATGATATTTGAAACAATAATTAACAAAATCTATATAGACGTCGTATTAAAGGTCTCCTTTTAACGACAATAGTCTAGTGTTGTTAAACTATTTAACGACAAATTGGAGATATCATCAAAGCCTTGGAGATTCTACGACACCACTTATAGACGACATCTTGACCAATATCGTCTCTAAAGGGTGTCGTAGAATCTTTAAGGCTTTGACGACATCTCCTACTTGTCGTTAAATAATTTAATGACACTAAACTATTGTCATTAAAAAGAGAATTTTAATATGACATCTATATAGATGTCGTTAATTATTGTTTCAAATGTCATTAACGACATCTTTATTGAAAATATCGTTGTATGTACTTTTCAACGACATTTAAGAACTACATGTCGTTAAATGTACTTTTTCTTGTAGTGCAAGTCATAAAAAACTGAAATGCAATCAATCACTACAAGTGATGCTGCCATTATGGAGTATAACTTCAGGAAAGAGTGGAAACATCAAAAGTGTTGCATTTAGAATTCCAAATATTTGGTAGAAGTTTTAAGGTTTGTCTTTATGGTTGGGAATTTAGAATTCTGACAGTTAATATTTAATTTTCAGAAGTTTTAAAAGTTTAAGAGTCATAGTGTTAATGTTTTTGTATTTTTGTTTGAGGTTTTAGAATTTTAAAGGTTTTTGTTTTAATGCTAAGGCTTTGGAATCTTATAAATAGCCTTGTAATCCTTCATTTTGGAATGAAGTTTGATGAATTGGGTTTCCTAAACTAGAGATTTCTCTTTCTTTTCTATTGTTCTTGGCATTATTGACAGAATCAACAAGACTTTGATGCCTTAAATACTGTATTCTAAGAAAACAACAGGCTTAGGAAGGTTGTGTTTTTCATTTGTGACAGTTCTTTTTCTCATCCGCTTCCCCGCTGCATTAACAATTCAAACATAACCAAGCGAAATTGTCAACTTTTGCACAGAAAAGTGATCTCATAAAAACAAATGCCAGGAAATTAAAACAAAGCTGTATTCCTTTCTATGAATACTATTATTTGGCAACATCGTTGGAAATTATTAATCTTAACTGTTATAGTATAAAGTACTTACATACTATAATAGTTTAGTTTTAACTTATTAGTTTTAACTGTGTTTCCAAAAACATCTGTTATATACTCAAAAAATTATCACTATACCCAACAAGCCTATGCACCTAAAACTAAGTCAATCATGTCGTTATATGGAAAGCATAAAGCACTCTATAGTGTAAAAGAAGGAAACTTGAAGGTAAATTTTAAGGAAGTAATATTTTAGAAAATATAAAAGAATTTTTAAGGACATAGTTGAAAGTAAGGATGTATCTGATAAAATTATTACGTGACGGGGATAAATTAGACTAGAAAAAATATATATTTTAATGATATACATTTTGACAGGAAGGTACAAAACTGTGGAAGGGAAAAAGCAAGAATGCTGAGGGAATAAAGCAACGAGGTGACAAAAAAAACTACAATTGCAAGAAAAGAATAAGCAAATTAGAAATTCTAACATATATTAAAGCTTTAAAGTAAAATAGTTAACTAGGTAAAGGGTATATAAACGAATTAAAAAGATTCTTACGATGTACATTTTGGGGAAAATATTTTAATGGACAATTTTAAAAGGAATATTTATGAAAGACATATTTGATGTATAACATTTTAGAGTGTTCTAAGAAAAAATTTAAGTGGGGAAATATTTGATGTATAAAAGTTAACTACATTACTTTTTTTTTTTTTTTTCATTTGAAACCATTTTATCTATTTATTATCTTTTGGGAAAGAGGAATATATTTCTAGTCAAGGAAACATAAATCAATCTAGTCAAGGAAAAACAAATCAACTCTACTATTGATTCATAAGGCCTCAAACTGCAGAAAACCATGATCACATATAGAAAATCAGTTCCACTAGTAAATTAGAATAAAATGCTCAATAACAAAAGACGTGCACTGAATTCTTAATAATAAATACCTAAATAGGTACACAAACAATATTCAAGCACACACATGACTTAGTAACAAAACTTCTACAATCAATGAAAAATCCAATCCACCAAAATCGAAAGACTCATAGCACCAAGACCTTACAAAACACTTCTAAAAAGTAAATTTAGTAGACTAAAAGTACAATCAAACAAATTTAAAATTATCAAAGCATTTCAAATGTATCAAAAATTGTACCCTGAACACAATTAATTTGACATTAAAAAGAACTAAATTATCTTTGAAGGAAAAAAGGGGAGAAAAAGAGAGAAGACAAAAGAAGAAGAAAAAAAAGTCAAAAACAAAAATTAAAGAACCCAAAAAAAAAAAATCCTAAGTGGCTCGCTGTCTTGTTTTTATATGAATTTCCTTAATTCATGACAATGGTATTAAGCGTGCATGACTTTCTAACTAAACCAATGTTAATCTTTGTTTCATTTACTAAATCGATGTAAACAAAAGTTTTGCATTTATCTGCATTATTGCAGATATTGCTGGAGGAATATCTGACACGCTGAGAGTAGAAACTAATGAAAAGAGAGAAAGGCATATCTAATATAACGCAACAATGGAACCATTTCTTTAAAATATTTAATAATATTGAACATAATAAATAAACTTGGAAATTAATTTAAGTCTTTGATTTTTTCAAACCATAGTTATTCAATTAATATAATTAATAAGCTCAGAGTGAAAATTGAATTCAATCTCATAAAAGTGATTATGATACACAAATTGCTAGGATATTCAATCTTATTTTTATTGAGAGAAAATGAGATGGGAGAAACAGATTAATGGATAATACAAAAATTATAACAATATACAATTAATTATAACACGAAACCAAACATTTTATTCTATTCTTGCAATGCAAGTAGAGCTGAAAAATAAGGCACAGCTAATTAGCCAACTTAAACAAGATTAATTTTAAGAGTGATATAAAGAAGCCACAGACTTGGAAAATTTCTAAAAGGAGTCTTTGCCTTTGATCCGTAGCTTTTATGATCCGCTGGGATTGATGGCATACCAAGTCTGAACGACTGTAAACAGAAGAGCTATTAAAGTCAAGAGAAGGCCCAAAGTGGGCCAAGGGTTTCTGACATAAGCAGTATAAGTCCGAGCCATCCTGATCTTAGACTTTCTCGCGTAATGCTCTTCTATTTTACTGTGGATCTTCTCAAAATGATCTTCATCATACTTAGGCAAGTAAGTTAAGCCTAGCGCATTGAATAACCGAGCTACTTCTGCGTCGCTACCAAGAGCATTCAGGAGTACTCCCGATGTCCTTAGCTTTTTCACATCTTGTTCGGAATCAATGAGAAAATCCAGAAAGTTCAAATAGGAAGTGACTGAATAGCTTCCCTTATTCTCATCGCCTAAGCACGCTTCATAGGCAACCAGATTCAACAACTTGCGCACTGTTGAGTCATTCAATTTCAATGCAGGAAGCTTAAGGTGTCCGAGAATTCCAAGGCAATGAGTACCGAAAGATGCGGATTTCAAACTACGGGATTTGCTGATCTTCATTGCTATTCCAGCTGATTTAAGTTCTTGGACGCTACGAAGAGATCGATCCGCAACACGTTCATGCTTTTCTAGTTGAAGCAGAAAATATTCTAGCATATCTATAGGCTGCTGTTCTGCTTGTTTACGAAAACAGTCCAAACTTGAGATCCATTTCTTTGATTGCTCAGAATTAATAGTGATTGATGAGTGTCTATTTATGGCATCTTTTTGACCGTCAACATCCTCCATACTACCAAAAATGGATACCTCCCGAAGGAGGTCAAGAAGATGAGGCGGCATTATTTTGTCGAGCACTCCAACTAACATTTGACGATGATAACGCCGATGGACGTAATAATTGGGCGCATTTGCGAAGATGTTGTTCTCATGGACGAATTGGATAATGCAGCCCTTGAATTGGTAGGACGGGCGCCGTACTTCGTCCTTGTCGGTCGCACCCTCGTCAAGCACCTCCATCAACAGTGTGAGGGCTTTAAAGGGGATTTGGTTTTCAAACAAAAACAAATCCTGTTGGATAAAGGCTGCTTGAGTGCTGTCGATCTTGAACTTGTCTAACTCATTGAAAACGCAACTGTATACAAACTGTAGTACTGCACACCCATCCAAGAACAACAACCCGGCTAAGGAATCGTCATTATAATCGTCCTCACAAATCACCCCCTTACCGAAGCTCGTCTTTAGTTCCTGGATGTTGTTCTTGATTTTTGTGAGGAAAATATCGGGTGTCTTGCAGCTATCTTTGATGAATTTGTTTGCCAATTTAAGCTTGAGTTCCTTTCTGAAGTAATTGGAAGCATGAAGTGGACCGAATGAGATCTCCATTGGGGTGAAATGCCTTTTGATATCCTTATTCTTCAGCAAGAAAGGCCTAATTTTTTGTATCTTCACCTGTGACGACAAACCTTCGTCTTTTTCATTTTCTCCCTGCAGCTTCAGTGCTTCTAGCAATGGCTTCTCGCCTTTGATCACCGCAATTACATCTTCAGTGAGATCCATTGCTTGACTCTCTGATGCTTTATCAGCTTGGATTTCTGATGAGTCCCCATACCATTTGCCATGCGTCTTCATTTTTGTATACCTCCACAAACTAATGGAAATAAAACATGCACTGTTATTTTTCAAGGCAAAAAAAAATACATATATATATATATATATATATAGTGTACAACACTTCAACTAAATTAATGCATTCAAGCCAAAAATAATAATAATAACAACTAAATACACATACATACATATACGCCGTGTTTGGTAGCTTGTACTGTATTGTAATACATAAGATGTATTGTGTTGTGATGTAATAATATGGTATTCGATATCATGACACATTATATAAGGGGGTCAAAAATATAATCTTTTAAAAATTGAGAGATAAAAGTACATTTTTTTAAAGATTGAGGGATCAAATACACTGCAAAGTAATACAAGTACGAAAATTTACCTGGAGAAAAGACAAAAATAGGAAATTAAAAAGAAAAGCCAAAAATGAATTGAAAAATATGTTGTTATGACATTTATAACAAGTGTGTACAATTATCTTTAAACATTAAACAAATGGAATATAAATGTGGCATATTAGCTATAATATCTTAGGATATCTGTCATGGTTGGAAAAAAAAAAAAAAAAAAGAGCCTATATACAAAACAACTTTGGAACACATTGTATTCTAGGATGTCTATTGGAAACACAACTTTAATCCACTACTTAGCTTTTTCTGTCATAATAAGTGCATCATTCGTTTTTTCATCTCCTAATTATTCATTTTGTATTCCCTATGGTTTGGCTCTAGCATAATATAAGATAAAAAAGAAAATTCCATTTTCACGAAATTTTGCCTCAAAATTGATCTTTTTGTATGGTAAGGATTTTCATGAACAAAGAACTCTTGTTTTCTCGAGAAGATCGACTGAGAAAACAAAGCTTGATGAGAAATGTAAAAATTAAGAGCCTGTGTGGCATTGTTCTCTGCTGTTTTCTTTTTATTGTTTTAAAAATCAACTTTGAAAAAATTGTTATTTTATTGTTTTCAAAAAACAAAGGTATTTAGCATTGTTCTGATCAAAAACACTTTTCAAAGAACCAAAAACGTATATATTGGATCGGAAAAAAAATTCTCTCTCATAAAACAATTTTTTTCTTCATGTGAAAAAAAAAAATAGTTGTCAGCGTTAGGCCGGGGTCATGGTCGGCGCCGCGCTGGGATTTTTGGTCCTATCTAGTAATGCTGTTTTTTTACCTCTTTTTTTTTTTTATTGCCTTAACTCAAATTTTTTTTTAAAAAAAAATTGCCCTCAGAAAAAAGTGTCAAACACCATCTATATTTGTTTTTAAAAGCTACTCTATTTTTAAAAACAAAAACTGTTTTGTGGCATCAAATGCCAAACATGCTCTAGAGTTCCTAAAGAAAGCATTTCTCCATTTGCCCAATGAAACCTAACAAATCCAGAAAAGACAGACAAATACACATACACATGCAGAAAGAGTTAGGGAGAGCAGAACAGACCTTTGAGCTAGAATTTTTCCTTGGAGGGAGAGCTTGGAATAGGCGTCGTATTCCAGTGTTGTTGTCGTCTCGCTGGACACAGAAAAGGAAGCCTAGTGAAAATAGAGGTTGGGACTAGGAGTTTGCTTTGGAAAAGAGAGGCATTATTCTTGGCCTTGAAAGCAAAGAAATGATGAAAGAAAACCACATAGAGGACAATCTCCCTCCATTAACAAACTCCCTTTTTTTTTATAGATGTTATAGATTGTCGTTGTACAGTTAAGGAAAAAAAAAGTCTTTAGCGGTGTAATTTGGAGGGTAGATTATAGGGGTACATATGAAAAAAAAAAATATATATATATATATATATATATAAAATCACGTAATAAATATTTAATTTACCTTTTATTAGCGGCATAAAATTGTAAAAAAATATATATATCGGTAACCTTCAATTAATCCTGTATATTTCACCAAATTATAAAAAATCACGTAATAAATATTTAATTTACCTTTTATTATTTTTTAAAAGATTAAAAGTTATGTCAACTGGTCCTAAACAAGTGACCTATTCAAATCATATTTAAAAAATTTTAAATTAAATGTTTATTAATTATCAGAATATTTTTTGTCAATTATTCACTTCGTTACAAAAGTCAGATTTATCAAATGGCTACTAATAATAATACTTATTGAAAACGCAGCCATTGAAACCACTGCAAAAATATATATATATATATATATATAGAAGAAAACGGAATACGTTAAAGATAAGGAAGGTAAAATACCAAAATTTTTATTAGCCAAAAATAAAAATAAAAATTGCGACAATAGTATCCGTTTATTGATATTAATTCTAGTCTAACATTTAACTACACATTAAAAGGAACGTCTTTTGTCCAAATATATATTTGTGTTTCTTTGTTTATTTATATAGTTCTCTTACATAATAGCATTAATATAGAAGCGAAAAATCATAATATAAAAGTTAACGTATATTACTTCCTTTTTTAATTTGAAACCATTTTATTTATTTATTATTTTGTTTCGAAAAAGGAATATATTTCTTATCATCAAGGAAACACAAATCAATTCTACTACTGATTCATAAGGTCAAAACTACAGAAAACCATGGTCACATATAGTCTATAGACAATCAGATCCACTAGTAAATTAGAATAAAATGTTCAAGAAAAGTAGACATGCACAGAATTTTGAATGAAAATTAATACCCAAATGGGTACATAAATAATATTTAAGCACACACATGACTCTTTAACAAAATCTTTATAATCAATGAAAAATCCGATCCACCGAAATCAAAAGAAATTTTAACAATACAGGATTAAAAACATAAGATTTAAAATATATAAAAAGAAAATAGATTAAAATGCACGTTTTAATTAAAAATTATTTTTGTTAAATGTAATAAATATGTATGTGCATAAGATATTTGAGTAGGGATAGATATGAGATAAATTATATTTCAATAAAAGTATATTATAGAATGGTATTATAAGATAAATAGAGTTGAAAGCAATACTAAAAACGAAAAATACACATATATGTAACTATAATTAGAAAAAAAAAATTATGAAGATTAGTTTTGAAAAAAAAAATAATTTAAAATATTAAAGGAAAAAGAACTTAAAAGTAAGGACCTATTCCAAGAAAAAAAAAATGGCAGAGACAAATCTAGAAAAATATATTTTAATAAATCACAGTTAAATACTTAACTTAAAGAAAACTGAAAACCATAAAAGGAACAAGGAAAAAGTGCTTCATCAAAATAAACGTAGTTTTGATCAAAACTACGAAACAATAAAAGAAACATTGGTTATTCTTATTTAATTAAGAAAATACTTGAGAAACTTTATTTTAGTTTATACAAATTAAAAAACACAAAGCAATATATACATATATATATGTATATATATATGTATATATGGAAAGCACAAAACTCTCTATAGTGTAAAAGAAGGAAACTTGAAGGTAAAATTTAAGGAAGTAATATTTTTAGAAGATATAAAAAAAATTTCTAAGGTAATATTTGAAACTAAGGATGTATTTGATGAAATTATTACATGAAAGGGATAAATTAGATTAGAAAAAAATATTTGAATGATATACATTTTGACAGGAAGGCATAAAATTGTACGAGGGAAAAAGCAAGAATGTTGAGGGAATAAAGCAAGGAGAAGACAAAAAAATTCTACAATTGCAAGAAAAGAATAAGCAAATTAGAAAGTCTAACATATATAAAAGCTTCAAAGTAAAATAATTAAGTAGGTAAAGGATATATAAAAGAATTAAAAGGATTCTTACAAGGTACATTTTGGGGAAAATATTTAAATGACAATTATAAAAGGAACATTTATGAAAAGACACATTTGATGTATAACATTTCAGAGTGTTCTAGGAAAATATTTAAGTGGGGAAATATTTGTTGTATAAAGGTTACCTACATTACTTTCTTTTCTTTTTTTCATTTGAAACTTCATATTTTTGTAATATTAATTCAAATAATTTTACATACTATCTACTCTTAAATAATTAACATATATAATTATTTAGTAACCATGTAAATGTTTTTTAATTAATTGTTATAAGTAACATATTTGTATGTTAGAATGTGACTGTGGTTGTGGTTGTTGCTTAATCTAGATAATGATCTTAAGGACACCATAAACTGCATATATATCGGATGTGGAGGCTTTAGAACCAAAGGAATTGCATCATACCTTGAAGAAACCAATAAATTTACTTTTGAGTTCTTAGATAAGACATTTGGTGAAGTAAAAAATGCCGACTTCATTCTTTGCAACACAATTCAAGAGCTTGAATCTCATACCATCTTAGCTATAAAAGAGGTAAAAAAAAAACCCATATATGCAATTGGTCCACTACTTAATTTTCCAAATAGGTTCACCAAGAAAATTGTTCCCACAACCCTAAGAGCCGAGTTTGACTACAGCCAATGGCTCAACACCAAGCCTCAAGGCTCAATTTTGTACATCTCATTTGGTAACTCAATTTCTTGTAAAAAGAGTGACATCGAAGAAATAGCGTATGGGTTTGTGCTTAGTGGAGTGAATGTTATGATGTTGCAAGTTATGACGGATAAATTGCAAGAAATAACATTTTTTAGAAACTTAAAGAATTAAATAGCATATTATAAAATATTCAAGGTAATTTTAGCACATTTGCACTGAATAATATTCAACCGGGTATTTACTGCATAAATAACCTTTATTTATGGTACAAATAACATATTATTTACTTCAAAAAGTTTTTTTTTTTAAAAAAAAAAGGTTATTTGCCTCCTCCCCCGATACAAAGAGCATTATGTTTTGTCAATTGGGCTTCAAGATGAGATCTAAGATAAGGAGTTGAACGTTCTGTGGTGTATTCAAGTTGGGTGGTCTTAAATCTGACAGTTGGAGGCGTCTTGACACGTTGTGGATGGAATTCTGTAGCGGAAAGTGTATGGTGTAATGGTGTACCTCTTTTTTGTTTTCCTCACAGGAGAGATCAAATCAACAATAGAAAGTTAGTGGTTGATATAATTGGATTTGGAGGATAGGGCTCGACCTTATGATAGGAAGCCATTGATGAGGTTGGAAGTAGCGGAGAAAATAAACCGCTTGACGAGCGGAAAATTGGCTGATGAATTGAAGAAAGAGGTGATTAAGGTGAGGCAAGTGGCTTTGAATGCCTTGGCTATAAATGGTTCATCAGAGAAGAATTTGTCCCAGTTTATTATTGACATCAACGCCAAAATTGGTGAACAAATTTAGCCAAAATATTTTTTTTATATTGTGGCACTATGAAAAAAAAAAATTTTTTTTTTTGTTGAATAGGGATATTGAATGATTAATATATATGACGACTTTCTCGGTGTTGTTGGTTTTATATTTTAGACTACTGCCGGATGTTTTTAGATTCACTTCAGGATTTGTTTTACTGCTGGATTTTTTAACTTTTTACTGCCGGATGTTTTCAAACTCACTGCAGGATTTATTTTACTGTATCATGTTCTTGGATTCACTGGAAGATTTATTTTACTGTTTGCTCTTGGATTCGTAATTAGTGAACTATCTAACATGTATCAATTATTAGCAATAGACATCGTACTATATCCTCATTTGGTTACTACGTTAGAGATTTTCTCAAACGTTTTTTGAGAAATTAATTGGACACTTCTAGGGTGGGAATGTCCAAACATAATGTAAAATAGAAAATCTTGATACAACACAAATCAAGTAGTAAATTCATATAACATTATATAAATACAATACAATACGACACATCAACTAGTTCTTGCCAACTTAACAACTTCAAAATTACAACAACATAAGGATTAATGTTAAGGAACTAACAAGCGTAAGGATTGATGGTAAGGAACTAACAAGCTTTGGGACTTGGCAAATTTCTGGAGTGAGCCTTTACCTTCATATATGGTTCTCACTCTTTGGGAGAGATGGCATTGCAAGTCGGAAAAAAATGTCAATATAAGACCTACAGATGTATCGTAAAGAAAGAATCGGCAAAAGTAAGCATCCTTTTGCTTAGACGCGTGTCCGCTTGCGGTTGGATCAAGGCTTGTGTGGGCCACTTGGTGTATCACGACTCGTACTGGAAATGCGTTGGTCTGAGAAGCCACTACACACCGGGTCGCACTTGAGTGAACTACACGTGCTTGTTGGTTCACTGATGGAGGCGATCTGACAGTTGGGAGCAAGAGTGATGGCTTGTTCTCTTCTCGTGCGTGTGCTGGAGATTTGGTTCCTAATTTTATAGTGAATGTTAAATTCTTTTTGCTCCTTTTAAGTACCAAATTGCCAAATTACTCATTGCGTTTGACTAACCTACACAAATTAAGGAAAATAAATAAATAGGGAATTAAAAACTAAATTATAATATATTAAAACAAATAAAATCTAATAAAACAAATTACATAAAAAATAAAATAAAATTTCAAAAACATAATTAACTTTAATATCAAAAAGAGTTAAAATAACTTTATTTTATAGAGTTATCAATTTGCACCCTAGATAGAATTGTTTATGCAAGTATGTTAATGTCCAGAATCAACTACAGGTATCTTCTGCTTTGATTGTCAAGAAAGAGTTCATCTCTTCAAAGTAGAGAAAGTTAGTGAAAAAAAAAAAAAAAAAAACCTCTATTGGCATGTTTACTTTACATCAAATGAAAGGCAATAAATAATGTGTTTATTTATAAAACCAATAATAAAAATTTTATAGACCCCATATAATAAATTGTTACAATAAAAACTTTTACGTATCATGTTTTTTAAACTAACAAATTCAATTTTAACTGCTCCTAAAATACGCTATTAATTTTCTTTTCCTGACTTTTTATATTCTTCCACGTTATAGAAATTACATCTAGACTTCTAGCACATTTATTTCGCGTCAAGCAGGACCTAGCATTGAGCTTGAGCTTGATGTGATTAATCAACCACTTTCCGGAAAAAAATAACACCGGTCCCAAGTTCTTTCTCTTCGCCGTGTGCTTTTCGTTATGGGCCATTTATTATCTATGGACCAGGACTTTGAAATTTCTTCTCTTCTTTTTGAGTAGGGACAGAAAGGTTCACTATTTGGTTTCTTGACATAAAAATGGAAAGGCCTTTCTTCTTGTTCAGCAACATTGTTATCTTTGTTATCTTTGTTTGAGCCAGCATCATGGTCTGCTTATTCTATGTTCTCTCTGTTTCTGCTATGTATAGTGTCTTCTTCCTAACCATAGCATATCCATCGTTTTCCAAAACCAGTAACACATACTATCTGCATCCAGATGACCCGTCGACATGGTACATCGACCATTTGGTGACGATGGACAATGGATGGAAGATGAGAGTCTTCCTCGTGATGAAGAATGATACTTTGGGCTTTTACTGCGGATTATACAGCTCCGAATTAAGCAGCGATGATTACTTGTTTTCGGTTGTTGCCGTTGGAGAAGGCGGCAGACACACTGTCGTTTGGTCAGCCAACCCAAATTCTCCAGTTGGAAAGAACGCGTCTGTGCAACTGACAGATGAAGGCTTAACACTGAGAGATTTGCCTCGAACGGTTTGGAAATCCCCTGCCGTTAGGGAGCCTGTGGTGGGGATGAATCTTACTGAAGAAGGAAATTTGGTTCTGTTTGGGGAGCAAAATTTGGATCTGTATGAGGAGCAACTTCGGCTCTGGCAGTCGTTTGATCATCCTGTGGACGCACTGTTGGTTGGACAAAGGTTACCCAAGGGTGCGAAGCTTACAACCTTGGAGGGATTGTTCTTTGCCACATTAACAGAAGCTGCTAATTTTTCTGCTTTTGTGAATACTAGCAACGGTTCGTCTTTAATATATCAGAAGAGTCTGAACTCAAATTCAAGAAGTCAATACGGACTAGACTATGATAGTGAAGACGGATCTGTTGTTAACTTTGGCACGTTCTCGAAATTGTATCCTCTTGAGTTCATTGAGTGTTTAAAGCTGGATTCTGACGGGCATCTAAAAACATACCGGTATGACACTACGGAGGAAAATGATTTTGTTAGTATTGTTGATCTGGTTGCCAAAGAATGCGAGAATGAACCACAAGATCGATACCATCTTATGGATGTAACTTATGCAAACATCACCACTGGTTCAGATGTTGGAGTTAAGTCTATCACGACACTTGCCGAATGTAAACAAGCTTGTCTGCAAAAGTGTTCCTGTAGTGCAATTGCCTTCGAGCATGAGAATAATGTTTCTGATGGGAATTGCTATATGCCGTCTAAGCTCGTTTTGGTTGGAGAGAACAGAACAAATGAAAGAAAATCACTCTCATTCATTAAGGTAGCTGGACAGACTGAAGCATTAACTCCGCCTTCTAGTCCTCCTCCACCTTCAACTTCAAAAGATCCAGCAAATTTAGCTCCCACACCACCTTCAAGAGATCAAAAAAATATAACAGTGATAATATCGGCATCTGTTGCTGGTGTTTTCGTCGTTCTTCTAATTCTGGTGTCCCTCTTGGTGTTGCGTAAGAATAGAGTGAAAAATGATGGAGGCGACAATCTCAAGCAAGTTCCTGGGATGCCCTTGAGGTTTTCATATGAAGAGATAGAAATTGCGACGGAGAAATTCAAGGAAATGCTTGGCAGTGGTGGTTTTGGATCTGTGTTCAAAGGCGAGCTAGCAGATGGCATGAGAATTGCAGTGAAGCGATTGGATAGAATGAGCCAAGGGATGAGGGAGTTCTTAGCAGAAGTTGAGACCATAGGGAGCCTTCACCACTTTAATCTTGTGAGGTTGGTTGGATTTTGTGCAGAAAAAACGTGCAGGCTTCTAGTCTATGACTATATGGCCAATGGGTCTTTAGACAATTGGATTTTCAATAACGATCAAACACATTATCTACCTTGGCATACTAGAAAGAAGATTATACTTGAGATAGCAAAAGGACTGGCTTATCTTCATGAAGATTGTCGACAGAAGATAATACATTTTGATATAAAGCCCCATAACATTCTCTTGGATGAAAACTTCAATGCCAAAGTCTCTGATTTCGGCTTGTCAAGGCTGATTAATAGAGATGAGAACCAAATTCGAGTTACAATGAGAGGGACTCCAGGATATCTTGCCCCAGAGTGGAAAGAGCTAAGAGTCACAGTGAAAGTTGACGTGTATAGTTTCGGGATTGTTCTTCTTGAAATTGTTTGCAAAAGGAGAAACGTGGAAAGCTCAAGATCAGAGTCTAGCTTTCATTTGCTTAAGTTGTTGCAAAAAAGGGCGGAAGAGGACCGACTGATCGACATTGTGGAAGATTTGGATGAAGACATGGAAAACAATTTGGAAGAAGTGGTAAGGATGATAAGGATTGGAGCTTGGTGTTTGCAGAATGATCCCACAGAAAGGCCTTTCATGTCGACGGTCGTGAAGGTCTTGGAAGGAGTAATGGAAATCGACCCCAACATCAGCTATAAATTTTCTCATGCAATGGCCTCATCCCCTGTTGCAAATCACTACGTTACGAAGGCGCCAGAGGCATCTATTCTGTCTGCTCCAAGATAGACAGCATAATCGAAGAGGTAAAACAAAAGGAATGTTTCTATTGTTTCCGAGAGATTTCCGAAAAAAAAAAAAAAAGTTATTGTATGTAATCTTAGTCGATTCCATGTTTTTAATCAAAAATTAGCAACTTAATTATCAATGTATGATGAGAGATGAGTTTAAACATGGACAATGTCACTTCTTTTACAGTAGAATGCAACCAATTTGTTCTGATTTGTTCATTAAGAAAAATTACTTTCACCAATGAAGAGTGAGCTACTAGCTAATTTTGATGCTCTCACTTGCTTCTAATCTTTTAGTAGTTGTAGTAGATTTTTGTTGCACTTTGGTGTTACCAAAATCAATTCTACCAAGTGTTTTTTGGACTTTAGGGAAAAAAAAAAAACAAAAAACAAAAAAAACCTGATTTGTTAGCGGGTGCTTTGGGGCATTGGACCTCAACTTAGAAAGTCCCAAGTCATTGGATCACTTTTTTCCTTGACTTCTTTTCTGGGTTAGCGGTGGGAAAGTTGACTGACTGTCTCCATCTCCACCGTTTGTTTGACTGTCTCCATCTCCACCGTTTGTTTGATTGCATCTGACTGAAATCAAAAGTTAGCTGGCTTTTAATTGTTTGTCTCTCTTTTTTTCTTTTCTTAAAATGGTTGTTTCTTTGACAAGCTAATAAAACAGTTTCTGTTTTGATCTCTCTTTTGTTTTTTCTTTTAATTTTACTGTAAAGTTACAATTTTGATATTTCATAACACAATCCTTGTATTACAGCACTGGCTTCCCCTGCAGTGGATTAGAATTGTAACTTTCATTTATGTAATTTTTTTGGAGCAAACTCCAAGGAAGGATTCGCAGGAAAAGTTGAAGAGTGTGGATAAAATGATATCATGACCTGCTCATTTTACATGCTTTCTATTGTGTTCGTTGTTCTCTTGTTCAAAAGCTCAGCTGCAAACACCAGAGACTATCGAATTCCTGTCCATTTACTTCATAGGTTTTGAACGGAAAGTTTGAACAAAATTTTAAATTTTCATAAGAGAAAATAATATAAAAAATATGTCAAATTGTTATTCAAACCTGCAAACCAAACATGATGGGTAGAAATATTTCAAAGAGCCAGTTACACATACTGTCTTAACTTGGGCCTTCTATCAACATGGTACACCCATAACTCAGTGACCTTGTATGGCAGGAAAACGAAAGTTATTCTTTCAATCAAAGGGCTTGCACTGTGGATTTTACTGTGCTAGAAAATGCAGTTTTTTCTTCTTTTTAATCATCACTGTCAAAGGAGACAAGAGAGATTGTAATATATTTCACATACATTATAAGATCAAAGACACACAAGAAAATGTAAAAATACACATATTTAAGTGTATTTATCATCAGCGTGTGGCGCTGCAACGCTCAAAATTGAGGCCGCAGTGGTGAGAAGTAAAAACAGCATTATCAGTCAGAGAACCCATCGTTGACTAGGCGCTGGGGCACCCAGGCTCGAGTTTGAGCAGTACATACAGCGCCGCAGCGCTGAAAAGATGGCATCGCAGCATCAATCCAAAAAGATGTTATTTGAAATATTGAGTGATCTGAATTATTTCGAACCAATGTGCTATTTGGTTGTGCTCTTGAGAACTATGGAGGGAGAGCCTATTCTTCACAACTTTTAAGACCAACCACTAATTTTTCTGAATTCCTCGCACCATAAAAAACTAAACTTTAATCACAACAATTTTTAGCAAAGCTTTTAGTAAGTTTTTAGTCACGAAATGTTTCATAATTAAAGACCTTATAGCTAAACGTTTTAGTTATAACAAACATTTAATTAAAAGTTGTTATTAAATATATATTAGTCATAATATTTTATTGTAAATAAAAATTTTGCTACTAAAAATTTAATTTTTCGTTTGTAGTGTTAGTACTTGTGATGGTAAATCTCCGATACATTATCAGTTGAAACTTAACAAGAATTTAAGAAACCGATCTGGACTGAAGTAAAGAATGTTGAAATCAACACCGGCCCACCCAAGAGTTTGCCCAAAATAAAATGTCCATTAGCAAACCACAGCTTTTAAGGATAAATATTGTTGTGGATTTTCTAACGCAAGTGCACGTATCGTTAACAAGTAATAAAGAGTGAGTAGAGTATCGTTCCCACGAGGATTGCATTGATCTAGCTAAGTACCGAAATTGGTTAACCCTACAATTATTTGAACAATCAAATATAAAATAGAAAAATAACAAAACAAAAAAATATAGATGAAAATCTAAATAATAAAAGACTAGGGCATCCGATTTCATCTAAATTAATCATATTCAAATTATCTAATTTAATCAATTGATGTTTACTCCTACGCTGATAACAAATTTCTCTTAGGTAGTCATTAATCTTTCTCAAGCATTAATAATTTATCCTCGTTAGCAAATTTCCTACATCTCTGTGGAAACTCTAAACTTACCAAGATTTATGAAGAACAAGAAATTCATAGTGTTATATAAGTCTCATAGATATCTCTATCCTATGATGATCTCATGGCATTCAATCATGGTCTAATTTAATTATCGCTTCTCAGCCTCAAATTAAATCACAAATCATGCAAAAGGTGCGCAAACTTTTACAAGTATTAAGATTAGATTAAATACTCAGCATATATAATGAATAAACCTGGAATTGAATTAAATTAAACAAAGTGAACATTCATAATCCGGCTACATCGTAGCCCTAGAATAGAGAAAATTAGTTCCTAATGAAACTAAAAACAATCCTAAATAATATCTTAAACATGATGAGTGAAGGAAAAGAACTGTGTTTGGATGCGAAGATGATTTTCGTTTCTGGGTTGCACCGTTCTTCTTCTCCAAAGCAATGAGCTCTTCCCTCTTGTCTGTAGTTTTTCCCTCTTAGAATTCGTCCTCCAACCCTCTATAATGTTCTATTTATATGCTAGGGTTTGAAAGGGCAATTTTGGAACGAAATTACACTGTAATTTAAGTTGGAATCGCAACGGCACCTAGGCTCGAATTTCTGGCGCCTAGGCTTCGTAATGGCGCCTAGGCGCCATGATTGTAGCGCCTAGGCGCTACACAGCAGCATGCCCCCTTTTTTGAACTGACGCCTACGCGCCAGGATTGTGGCGCCTAGGCGCCGCAGTGTTACTTTGCCTTCATGATGGAATAGCGCCTAGGCGCTCAAGTTATGGCACCTAGGCGCTTTGCTCTCGGCCTCTTATCTTCATAGAATGGCGCCTAGGCGCTCCAGTTATGGCGCCTAGGCGCTTTGCTCTCGGGATGTCTTCCTCATGAAATGGCGCCTAGGCGCTCCAGTTATGGCGCCTAGGCGCTTTGCTCTCAGGTTTTGGTATGTAACTTCATTTGTCTTGAGCGCCTAGGCGCCCATAAGCTGGCGTCTAGGCTCCATTTCATTCCGAGTCTATTTTTGCTCAATTTTCAGTCCGCTTTACCCTGTGTTTTGCCATTATGCATCGTTCCCCTTCAAAACCTATAAAAGAACATAAAACATTATCAAATCCTTATAAATTGCTCAAAACTAACAAAAATATTAAGTGAAAATTATCTAATTAAGTAACCTAAAACTAACTTATCAAATATATATATATATAACTTCTTGATGAATTATGACCGTCTCATCAGAAGCAGCGAAGCTTCTAGAAAAGCAGCTACATTTTAAGCTTAATCTTGTTTTATTTGCTGCCGTATACATAGACTAGCCAAAACTTGGAGCCCAACTGCCCAAGTACCTCTCGCCTACAAATGGGCTCACGTCCTTTATTTGGTTCACGGAAAGACTTGGGCAACAAAAACTTTTGGTTATTTGGTAGTGTTCTAGTTCTTCTTTCTCTTTGGGGGTTGAGAGAGTTAGTTTGTGAGTGTGCATATAGTGTTTTATTTTTGCAGTGTTATCTCCTTAATATGATGATGTCCTTGTATGCTCAACAATTGATATAAGAGCCAAGTGGTAAAGACTATTATAAGAGGAACTTTTTTTTTTTTGTCGTGAGTAATCTGAAACTCAGCAAGTTTATTGTCTAGGACAAAGCTTGTTTGGTAATATTGAGATATTGCCAACAAGATAGGTGATCTTTGAGCACTATCTAGAAGCCCAAGATGTTTGGAAAATTGTGAGTGGAACTGAAGTTGCTCCTCCACCACAAGATGTATAGAGTCTTATCTACAACCAACGTGGGCAACGTGTATAGAGTCTTATCTACAAGCCCAAGTTGTTTCGAATATTGTGAGTGGAACTGAAGTTGCTCCTCCACCACAAGATGTTAACAATTTAAGATAGTGGAAGATGACAACAAAGGCTATGTTTGCTATCAACACCACTATAGAAGAAGAAATGGTAGAATACATAAGCAGTTGAGAAACGCCAAATGCAGCTTGCAACACTTTTAAAGCACTTTTCTCACATAAGAACGATACAAGATTACGACTTTTGAAGAATGAATTGCTAGCCATTAAGGAGGGATATCTTATGACCAATCAATATTTTAGTAAGGTAAAAACTTTTTATGCTGTAAAATTTCCGAACTTGATCTTAATGCCCATATTGTTGAATCCAAGATGAGAAAAATAATCATTCATGGATTGAGATTGGGGTATAGAGGCTTTGTTGCCGATGTATAAGGGTGGCCAACTCAACCGTCTCTTGTAGATTTTGTAAATCAAGGGGCATTGGCAAAACAGATGGGTAGACTCTTACTAAAAAGTGAGGAAGAAGTATTCTTAGTGATAGGGGAAAGGATAAACCAAAACAAAATGCTGGTAATAGATAAAAAATAAATGATAACAAATCAAGCGTGAATTGCCCAAAAATTTTTATTAAAAAAAAGAAAGCCAAAAATTTAATATTTGATCTTTGGTCCAAAACCAATTAAAACTAATCCAATCTACGTAGATGTAGATTGGAAGAGGAATTTTTATAAATATCATTTTTTGCATTTTATATTTTCTAAATATAACACATGTTTATTTGTGGCACAACTCAAAATATAATATAAATAATAATGTAGCATAAATTTTTTTAAATGTGGCATAAATAAACACAACTTTAAAAATATAGTATAACATTATAAACATGCATATGTGTGGACCAAATATATTTTAAGCTAAAATTTACAAAGGAAAATTACAACAAAGAGACTAAATATTAAATCATTTTGAAGTAAATAGTATATTTTCAATAATTAGAAAATCGTGGGCCAAGTCTAGTTTTAACCATTTTGTTTATCATTCTTAACCTTCCTTCTTTCTTTTTCGCTCTTGCTTCTCTCTGCTAGTCTCACTTTCTCTCCTCCCTCTCTCCATCAATCTCTTTCCTCTCCCTAGGGTGAACGTCGTCAACGTAAATCAGCAAAGACCTAAACGTTGTTGACAGAGATCGCGGGTCGTGCTCCGTCAATCCTTGGACGTCGTCTTCTCTAGCACTGGGAGTTCTCTTCCCGTCCATTGTTCGATCCTTGCGCCTGGAGTTCTCTCGTCGCCCGAGCCTTGTGCCGATCTTCACTGTCACGAGGCCAAACAACGACGATGACAGTGAGTAACCAATGCATATATGAGGAGAGAGAGAAAAGGGAGGAGAGAAGAGGAGATGTCTGCAACAGTCCAAATGCGTTTATGAAGAGTGATTCACCTACCACTTACACCTGCACTTGACCTTTCACCATTTTCTTTTCACTGTTTTACTTGCAAGTGATTCATTCATCACCGACAGTGAAGGGTAAAAATCTGGCACTACATTTAAACGTCTATTCACTAAATTTTTTAAAAGTTTGGCCTATTAATTTTTATTTGTTCCTTACTTTGACTTTTTTTCCTCTCTTTTTTTCCATTTACAAATTAGATCAAATAAATATTTCTAAATATAATGACGTGATAAATTCAGTGTAGCGAATAAACTTTTGCATAATAATTCAAAGCACTTTATTATAATAAGTTGGTCACAATGTAATGTACATTTTTATTTCTTTTTTAATTTTTAAATGATATATTGTAGATCGGTTGGACTGTATTTTTCAACATTTCGTCATTTAGTGGTTAAGGCGCCTTTGGGTTTTTATTCCGCTCTACATTTGTTTCTTTTGGTAGTGGTGTTGTTGGTTCTTTGGCTGTAAAAGAAAAAGAATCCCGAGTCTTATATTATAAAAATATAAAAATAAATAACAACTTATAAAGACATTAGGTCGCCTCACTTAATAGGTTAATTTTTAAGATAAAAGCCTAAGTCCAAATTCCATTATAGTATCAGAGCTCAACCAATTCAAACAAGCGACTCGATCCATCCAATATAATATTGGTGACTCCAAAGAGAGCACCATCTCAAGTCCTGCATTATTAAAACATAAAAACAAATAGCAACTTATAAAGACATTGGGTTACCCCACTTAACAAGCTGGCTTTTTAAGATGGAAGTCCAGTTTAATCAGAACGCTTTGCCATATTTTCTCCGTTCTATTATTCTCTTGATGGTATCACAGCCTTTTTCCTGAGACTATGCCACCAGTCCACTCACCTCTAAAAATTATCTTTCATAGAAGCTATTCTTATAGGTTATGACCCACAAAAATTCATTGACAGTTATCATCCTCCTCCTCTAGCCACTATCACCGCCAACATCACTTCTCCAAATCCAGCATATCACACATGGCTCTGTCATGACAAATTGATTTTTGGAGCGATAGTTGGTTCTTTCATGGCTTCTCTTATTCCTCTCGTCACACAATCCACTAGTTCTCCTGATGCATGGACTATTCTCACAAATACATATGCCCAACTTTCTCGTGGCCATATCAAACAAATTAAGGAACAAATCAAACATGCTACGAATGGCTCTCAAACGATCTCAAAGTACATGTAATTTATTAAGAGTCATGTCGACGAGCTTGTGGGTCTTGGCAAGCCTATGGACCATGAGAATCTCATTAAGAAAATTCTCGATGGTCTTGATGAAGATTATCAATGAATTATTGACGTGATCAATGGTCGTGACACAACCATCTCCTTTGATGAGCTTCATGAGAAACTCATCAACAAAGAGCTCTCCCTCTGCGTCTCCCAATCTTTCTCTTGTCCACTACAAGCCATGGCAAACCCTACTCGGTCTCGACCCAATCCACCCATACCAAGCAACACTCCTCCCCTTGCAGTCCCTCAGGGAGGCCATCCTCCTCCTAGGCCCTACTTGGACGTTGTCAAGGATGCCATAAACAAGGGCATACGGTTCAACAATGCCCTTGTTTCATTTATTGCCGTCGACTCAAACTACAACTCTCGCACCTCATCCCACTCCTTCTTGGCAATCGTGTCCACCGACACTGTAATGGCATCTTCGAGCAAATTTCACCACTACTACCACATCTAGCAAACCATGTTGGCTTGTTGATAGTGGAGCATCATACCATGTCACTACCGACTTGAGCAATCTCTCTTTTCATACTCCTTATGATGGACCTAATGACATAGTGATTGGCGATGGCACGGGTTTTCCCATCACCCACACCAGTTTTATATCCCTCTCAAGTCCAAATAAAACCTTTTCTTTAAATAATTTCCTTTGTGTTCCTTCTATGCAAAAAAAAAAAAAAATCTTCTTTTCATATCCTAGTTTTGTAATTCTAATAACGCTTTTGTTAAATTCTTACCACTTCTTTTCATGTGAAAGATCTACGCACAGGGACAATACTTTTATGGAATCAAACTAAGTATGGTGTGTACGAATAGCCAGCTTCTTCTATCAAGTCTTCTCTGTTAGTTGTTTTTTTCTAGAGCAAAGACCACTCCGTCCAAGTGGCATCATTGTTTAGGTCATCTGTTGTCTTCAATTCTTAGGCATGTTGTTTTCAATTTTAATTTACAAATTTTGAATCCCATGATCTTAGATTTTAATTGTAATTCTTGTCAATACAATAAAAGTCACAAATCACCTTTTTCAATTTCCACTCTTGTTTCTTCTTCTCCTCTTCAAATATTTTTCTCCAGTGTGTGGACCTTCCTATTCCTTCTATTGATGGCTATAAATACTATGTTATTTTTGTCAAATATTTCACAAAATAATATTGTTCTACCTACTTCAACAAAATCACACGTTTTTTATGTCTTTATTAGATTGAAAGCCCTCGTTGAAAACTACTTCAATCGAAAATAATCACATTATACTCTAACAATAAGAGGGGAGAATATCATGCATTTTCTTCTTTTCTTACTAATTATAGTTACAGAGCCCAACTAGCTCAATTGAGTGGCTCGATCCATCCTATACAAGATTAGTGACTCTAAAGAAAGCACCATCTTGCGGGGCGTGTGAAGGAAAAAGAATCTCGAGTCCCGCACTATTAAAATATAAAAGCAAATAGCATATTATAAGGACATTGAGCCACCTCACTTAATATATTGACCTTTTAAGAAAAAAGTGCAAGTCTTTAACAAGTCTGAATTCTATTACCAGCGACCGTGGTGAAGGCACATGAGGGCCACGTGCAGCTGCTTGGCAACATGTTTTTGTCTTTGTCGCGTGTCTCTCAAAGTTCCCCAACAGTTTCTTCATCGATTATCCCTTCATCCAAGGCTTTAGTTCATGAAGTGCTTGACAATTTTCTTTTGTTTTTATGTCTATTTTGATTTATAATAATGGTCTTTTTTACTCTATTTTGTTTTGTATGTTATGTTTCATTTCTTTTGAGTCTTAGCGGCGGCCTTATTGCCATGGATTTCTTTATTTTGGTTTATTGTAAAAGATTTTTCAAAAAAGTAATGTATGTGGTCAATCTTTGTTGTATCTTAATGAGTGCCTACTTTTAAAATTTGGTACACAGTTCTTTCCTTTGAGTATTTCATCTAAAGTTACTATTGGATCTAGTTGTTTATCATAGTCTGTAGTTCATGTCGCCGTTTGAATTGGAATTAGTATTCATATTTCTTTAATTTGAAATATATTATCTTATTTGTCTTTTGCTTTTTAAAAAGAGATCAAATGGGACCCCCTAGTCATCGACGCAGGGCCCATTATAATTGACTTGAACCATTGTGGCATCAAAAATTAAACAAATAGTCAACACAAACCGGGATAAGGGTAACGGAGCATTATTCTTATCTCTTTAAGCAAACAGTCTATGACAGTGACCATGTCACCAATTACATTGCGTTAGCTATTAGAAATTTCAAATTTCTGACTAATGAACAGTAAAAAGACGATATTATTTCTTACTTTGTGATCAGCATTATTCGTTGAAAAGAAGTGTTTCTTAACTTTAAAAAAAATGAATAAAAATAAGTGGCGTCAGCGCCATTCTCAAGCTTTTTTTTTTTTTTTTTCAAATTCATCTCTGTCTTGCCATTGCCAACCACCATTTGTGCTACCAAATCCCATAGCTTTCATGGAGGTGAAGCACACTACTACTCATCCAAAACCACATGCCATCATCGTGGCCCTCGGCTTCCAAGGCCACGTGATCCCAACCGTTCATTTGGCCATCAAACTGGCCTCAAAAGGCTTCACCATCACCTTCGTCAACACTGAAGCGACACACCACGAGATCACCAAGTCATCAAAACAACACAACATCGGATCAGATGATCACGGAAACGACGATATCTTTGCCGGAACACGAAACTCCGGCCTTGACATCCACTACAAAACGATGAGCGACGGTTTCCCGAACGAATTCGACAGGTTCACGAATCACGAGGAGTACCAGGAGGGTCACTTGAATGTCCTTCCAAACTATGTGGATGAACTTGTTGGAGACATAGTAAGAGATAATCCTTCTGTTTCTTGCTTGATTGCAGATACTTTCTACACATGGACGTCACAAATTGCCAAGAAATACAAACTTGTTAGTGTCTCCTTTTGGACTCAACCGGCTATGGTCTTGTCTCTCTACTATCACATGGACCTCCTCAAGAAAAATGGTCACTTTGCATCTCAAGGTAACTTTTCCAATTTGTTCATGGCAAAATTAATAGATCTCTCAGAATTGTCGAAAGATAAAATATCACTAATGTCATGTAAGACATGCAAAACAATTAATATCTTTTAGTAGGTGACCAAATTATTCATTTTGAGATCATGGCAAAAATCTATGTGTTTGATAGAAAGGCCTTGTGATGTTGTTCATAATTATGTCCTCAGTATATTACTTTTGGCTTTTTATCCAAGTGTCGTAACGTGTTATTAGGCTATGCAACTTATATTAGTAATTTAAATTCCCACCACACATGATTCATGTGTTGTTTTTTCTTCATTTTTTAAGTATTTGGATGATGAAACGAATGGTAGATTGGGTCTGTTCGGTTCCTTGGTTTTCGAAATATGGTGGTTTGAAATTTTTAATTTGAAATGAAAAGATTGAAAAAGGTAGTTTAAACTTACATTTCGAATTAACCATTGGATAAAATTTATTTTGAGTTATAAAATGAATAAAATCCGTGTTTGGATATATATTGAAAAATTGAAGTTTTGAGTGTAGTAAAAAAATATATATTCAAAACTGAACCCAAAATAAATTTGAAAACCTTGAAAATAAGGAGGAGGTGATTTCACGTTTAGAGGCCTTTTTGGCTCCACTTGTCTTAGGGTCAATTTGAGAAATACCACTTCTGTGGTATTGTTTTTCAACTTTACCACTTCTATGAGAAAGTTTAAAAAATATTATCTCTAATGAATACAAAGACACTATTATTCTAAAATATTTTAGGTTAAGATTAGGCAAATATGTTATCTAATGGTATTTTGACTTTTTAGTTTAAAAAAATTGTATGGATCAAAGGGAGAATAAAAGGTGATATAATACAATAGTGATAGTAAAAAAATGATATGCCGTCTAATTTACTCCTTGTCTTGTCAATGTTACAAAATAGGCTTCAGTTTTTTACATCCAAGCGTCTTCTCAACTCAAAAAAATGGGTTCAAACTCAGTGAAACCTTCAAACGAACACACCCTTTTTATCAAAAAAATTGGTTCAATGTGTCAAGTTCGGGTTAAATTTTGGATTGTTTTAAAATGTTAGGAACCACTATAATTTTGTGTAAAGTTGTTGGACTATTTTTAAGGTTAACCCTGCATAAATGAATAAATGAGCTCTCTAATTTACGAAGTAACTTTTTTTATTTTTTTGTGAATCTTACTAGATAATCGACAAGATACCATTGACTACGTACCGGGAATCAAGGCAATTGAGCCAAAAGACTTGATATCGTACCTTCAAGAAACTGACACATCAACGGTGATACATCGGCTCTTATACCAGGCATTCGAGGATGTCAAAAACGTTGACTTCATTCTTAGCAACGCAGTCCAAGAACTAGAACTTAAGACCATTTGGGCCTTACAAGAGAAACAGCCCATATATGCAATTGGACCAATTTTCCCGTCTGGGTCCACAAAAAGCATTGTCCCCACAAGCCTAAGGACACAAGTTGACTGCACCCAATGGCTTAATTCCAAGCCTCATGGCTCAGTCTTGTACATCTCATTTGGTAGCTGTGTTCTTTGTAGCAAAAACGACATTGAAGAAATAGCCATGGGATTGTTACTTAGGGAAGTGAACTTCATTTGGGTTATGCGTACCAACATTGTGAGGTATTATCAAGAGTATGATTTACCCGTTGGATTTCTTGATGGGATCAAGGGTAGGGGCTTGATAGTGACGTGGACCAATCAGATTGAGGTGATCTCGCATCCTTCAATAGGAGGGTTTCTAACACATTGTGGATGGAATTCAATATTGGAAAGTATATGGTGTGGTGTGCCATTGTTATGTCTTCCTCTGTTTACGGATCAACCAACCAATAGGAAACTAGTGGTTGATGATTGGAGGATTGGGTTGAACCTTTGTGATGGGAAGCCATTGACAAGAGTGGAAGTAGCGGAAAAGATCGACCATTTGATGAGTGGAAATTCTGGCGAAGAATTGAGGAAAGAGATGATTAAGGTGAGGAAAATTCTAGAGAATGCCTTGGCCATGAATGGATCATCAGAGAAAAATTTGTGTCAATTTATTACAGATTTAGAGGCAAAAATTAGTGAACGAATGTAAGATTCATACTTGTCTAGGTGACGAATTGGATGTGTGTTTGTATTGTGCTGCTAAATTGTATGTGTCACTTCTCTTTTCAAACCTTTTTTTTTTTTCTTAGCTTACTGCTTTCTAACAGTTTTATCAGTATTTGAGAAGGGCGGTCAGAAATTAAACTTTTAAATTGAAAACTGTAGCATGTGATAGCTTTATATTGTAGTTTACTTTTTTTTTTATCATTGTAACATATGATAGATTTACACTGTAGCAACTAAAAATTTTGGTTAGAACTTATTTTGACACATTAGTCCATTGTTAGGGTTTATGCTTTGTGTTGCCATATTTGGCAACGTAATTCAAGAAATTCAAAAATCAAATTCAAGATGATCAACATGTTATTTTGTAAAATCTAGTTCAAGGAGAATCTAAATTGGAGATGAGGATAGAGTTTAAAAGAAAAAAATCCTAGTTCAAATTGGATTTAATCTTAAAGTTTGAAGAAGATTTGTTTTTTGGTTCTTTTAAAAGAGGAGATTGCAATTTACTTTAAGGATGATTTATCAAGATTTTCTAGAAGATTGAAATCAAGAATCGTAGTAAAAATCGTCTAGATACACTTGAGAAAATCATATCAAGATTTTATCAGAGGGGGTTATTTCGAAGTCACAACTTCAGATAATGACTTCGAATTTCAAATGATCAATACAAGATCATATTGAGATTCTAGAAGGAGCTCTATATAAACCTCACTTTTGAAAGTGTATAGCACGTCCAAAGAGCTTTGTTTATACGAAATTTTTCAGAGCAAAGTCTTAGCATTTTTTAGGAGAAAAAGTTGAAGTTTTCAAAAGAAAACACTCTGCACACCAAAAGGATTCTACACGTGCAGAATTAGAAAATAAGCAGTGCTCATTGGCTTGATCTATCTAATAGTTACATCTCAGAGGCAACAATTGAAAAAAAGAGTCTTGAAGTTGTATAAGTTCAATTGATGATTGTAACATTTTTTTATCTTACTGAATTATTCAATAGCTGGGTGTGACCCTAAAGACATAAGTTTAACAACCGAACCTCGATAACAATTGTTTGTGTTCTTTATATACTTTCTGTCTTTGGTAAATTTAGTTAACCTGAATTTGCTACAACTGTTTTCCTGGATTCTTTTATGCAAATATAATATAATATTATAAATTAAAAAGAGAGAAAAAGAAAAAGGAGAAAAGTTATCCATGAGTAATCTGGGCCTATATATCACGAATATGCATAAGACGATCTACCATAAGATGAAAGCCCCTTAGTGTAATAAAGTTAAATTCAATAATGATATAATAAATGAAAAATATATTTGCATAGTGTGTGTTTCAGATGATTAGGATAGTTGGAACATGTTCTTCAAAATTTTTGAGACAACAGGTTATAGAATTCAAGAAGCTCTTTTTAGGTATGGTATGTTTTCTCATATACACACTATCTATATTGATATGCTCTTGATAGTTTTAGATATAATTTAAGTTCAAACTGTGATGATTGAAAATAATTCATGTTCAAGAGATGAAAAATAAGTGCTAAATTCTCACCAAAAAGATTGCTCATTTGTATATAGACGCGTCATGTTTAGTTTATGTATTTTACATTTTTTTTCAATTTGCATGCACATATTCACACTACACACACACATGCACAAAATCACAAAAATATTGTCAAGAAACTTGGGTATTAAGTGACTTTTAGAAATTTATTTGTCAATATCTAGCTCTTATCTCTGTCATGAAAAATGAGTTTTAAATGGATGGTTAAACTCAGGGGGAGGAACAACATGCATAACATATCATTTTATTTTATCATGCTTTCTTTGATATTCGTATAGACTAATGCTACTTAGATCTTGTGTCAAAAAGGAAGAGAAAGGGAACTTTCTTTCAGTATGTGGTGTTTACAGGTATAAGACATGAGAATATTGTACCTTGTTCAGGGGGAGCAACAAGGTTTAAATGAAGAAACTGCTACTGAAGTTGCAACATCGTCTGCGGCCTGCTACTGAAGTTGCACCTCAAGTTCCAACACCATCTGCAACCTCAGTTTTGAAGCTGCCAAGTCTCAGCTAGTTCAGTATATTCAGGCAATATTGAGTGACCTGAATTATTTCGAACCAATGTGCTATTTGGTTGTGCTCTTGAGAACTATGGAGGGAGAACCTATTCTTCACAACTTTTAAGACCAACCACTCATTTTTCTGAGTTCCTCACACCATAAAAAACTAGACTTTAATCACAACAATTTCTAACAAAATTTTTAGTCAGTTTTTTGTCACAAAATGTTTAATAACTAAAGACCTCATAATTAAAAGTTTTAGTCACAACAAACATTTAATTAAAAATTGTTACTAAATATACATTAATCATAATATTTTGTTGTAATTACAAATTTTATTAAAAACTGTTATGACTAAAAATCTAATTTTTTATTTATAGTGTCCGTACTTGTAATGGTAAATCTCCGACACATTATCAGTTGAAACTTAACAAAAATTCAAGAAACCGATCTGGACTGCAGTAAGCAATGTTGAGATCAGCACCGGCCCACCCAAGAGTAGAACAAAATGTCCATTAGCAAACCACAGCTTTTAAGGACATATATATAGCTTCTTGATGAATTACGACCGTCTGATGAGAAGCAGCGGCGCTTTTAGAAAAGCAGCTACATTTTCTTGGATTATGCCAAGTGTAACAAGCTTAATCTTGTTTTTTTTGCTGCCGTATACATAGACTAGCCAAAACTTGGAGCCCAACTGCCCAAGTAGCTCTCGCCCACAAATGGGCTCACGTCCTTCATTTGGTTCACGGAAAAAGTTGGGTAACAAAAACTTTTGGTTATTTGGCAGTGTTCTAGTTCTTCTTTCTCTTTAGGGGTTGAGAGAGTTAGTTTTGTGAGTGTGCATAAAATGTAAAATGTAGTGTTTTATTTTTGCAGTGTTATCTCCTTTACATGATGATGTCCTTCTATGCTCAACAATTGATATGAGAGCCAAGTTGTAAAGACTCTCATAAGAAGACTTTTTTTTTTTTTTTTGGTCGCGAGTAGTATGAGACTCAGCAAGTTTATTGTCTAGGACAAAGTTTGTTTGGTAATATTGAGGTATTGCCAGCATGATAGGTGATCTTCAAGTATTATCTACAAGCCCAAGATGTTTGGAATATTGTGAGTGGAACTGAAGTTGCTCCTCCACCACAAGATGTATAGAGTCTTATCTACAACCAACGTGGGCAACGTGTATAGAGTCCTATCTACAAGTTCAAGATGTTTGGAATATTGTGAGTGGAACTGAAGTTGCTCCTCCACCACAAGATGTTAGCAATTTAAGATAGTGGAAGATGACGACAAGAAAGGCTATGTTTGCTATCAAGACCACTATACAAGAAGAAGAAATGCTAGAATACATAAGCAGTTGAGAAACGCCAAATGCAGCTTGCAACACTTTTAAAGCACTTTTCTCACGTAAGAACGATACAAGATTACGAGTTTTGAAGAATGAATTGCTAGCCATTGAGGAGGGATATCTGATGACCAATCAATATTTACTGAGGTAAAAACTTTTTATCCTGTAAAATTTCCAAACTTGATCCTAATGCCCATATTGTTGAATCCAGGATGAGAAGAATAATCATTCATGGATTGAGATTAGGGTATAGAGGCTTTGTTGCCGATGTACGAGGGTGGCCAACTTAACCGTCTCTTGTAGATTTGCAAATCAAGAGGCATTGGCAAAGCAGATGGGTAGAGTCTTACTAAAAAGTGAGGAAGAAGTATTCTTAGTGATAGGGGTAAGGATAAACCAAAACAAAATGCTGGTAATAGATCAAAGATAAATGGTAACAAATCAAGCGTTGAATTCCCAAAAGTTTTTATTAAAAAAAAGAAAGCCAAAAATTTAATATTTGAATCTAGGTCTAAAACCAATTAAAACTAATCCAATCTACGTAAATGTAGATTGAAAGAGGAATTTTTATAAATATCATTTTTTAAGATTTATATTTTCTAAATATCACATATATTTATTTGTAGTACAACTCAACATATAATATGAATAATAATGTAGCATAAACTTTTCTAAATGTGGCATAATTAAACACAACTTTAAAAATATGATATAACAATATAAACATGCATATGTGTGGACCAAATATATTTTAAGCTAAAATTTAGAAGGGACAATAACAACGAAAAGACTAAATATTGAATCATTTTGAAGTAAATAGTATATTTTCAATAATTAGAAAATCATGGGCCAAGTCTATTTTTAACCATTTTGTTTATCATTCTAAACCTTCCTTCTTCTTTCTTTTTCGCTCTTGCTTCTCTCTGCTAGTCTCACTCTCTCTCCTCCCTCTCTCCATCAATCTCTTTCCTCTCCCTAGGGTGAACGTCGTCAGCGTAAATCAGCAAAGACCTAAACGTTGTTGACAGAGATCGCGGGTCGTGCTCCGTCAATCCTTGGACGTCGTCTTCTCTAGCACTGGGAGTTCTCTTCCCGTCCATTGTTCGATCCTTGCGCCTGGAGTTCTCTCGTCGTCCGAGCCTTGTGCCGATCTTCACTGTCACGAGGCCAAACAACGACGATGACAGTGAGTAACCAATGCATATATGAGGAGAGAGAGAAAAGGGAGGCGAGAATAGGAGATGTCTGCAACAGTCCAAATGCGTTTATGAAGAGTGATTCACCTACCACTTACACCTGCACTTGACCTTTCACCATTTTCTTTTCACTGTTTTACTTCCAAGTGATTCATTCAACCTACAGTGAAGGGTAAAAATCTGGCACTACATTAAAACGTCTATACACTAAATTTTTTAAAAGTTTAGCCTATTAATTTTTATTTGTTCCTTACTTTGACTTTTTTTCCTCTTTTTTTTCTATTTACAAATTAGATCAAATAAATATTTCTAAATATAATGACGTGGTAAATTCAGTGTAGCGAATAAACTTTTGCATAATAATTCAAAGCATTTTATTATAATAAGTTGGTCACAATGTAATGTACATTTTTATTTCTTTTTTAATTTTTAAATGATATATTGTAGATAGGTTGGACTGTATTTTTCAACATTTCGTCATTTAGTGGTTAAGGCGTCTTTGGGTTTTTAATCCGCTCTACATTTGTTTCTTTTGGTAGTGGTGTTGTTGATTCTTTGGTTGTAAAAGAAAAAGAATCCCGAGTCTTGCATTATAAAAATATAAAAACAAATAACAACTTATAAAGATATTGGATCACCTCACTTAATAGGCTAATTTTTAAGATAAAAGCCTAAGTCCAAATTCCATTATCATATCAGAGCCCAACCAATTCAAACAAACGGCTTGATCTATCCAATATAATATTGGTGACTCCAAAGAGAGCACCATCTCAAGTCCTGCATTATTAAAACATAAAAACAAATAGCAACTTATAAAGACATTGGGTTACCCCACTTAACAGGTTGGCCTTTTAAGATGGAAGTCCAGTTTAATCAAAAGGCTTTGCCATATTTTCTCCGTTCTATTATTCTCTTGATGGTATCACAGCCTTTTTCCTGAGACTATGCCACCAGTCCACTCACCTCTACAAATTATCTTTCAGAGAAGCTATTCTTATAGGTTATGACCTACAAAAATTCTTTGATAGTTCTCATCCTCCTCCTCTAGCCACTATCACTGCCAACAACATCACTTCTCCAAATCCAGCATATCACACATGGCTTTGTCATGATAAATTGATTTTTGGAGCGATAGTTGGTTCTATCATGCCTTCTCTTATTCCTCTCGTCACACAATCCACTGCTTCTCCTGATGCATGGACTATTCTCACAAATACATATGCCCAACTTTCTCATGGCCATATCAAACAAATTAAGGAACAAATCAAACATGCTACGAATGGTTCTCAAATGATCTCAAAGTACATGTAATCTATTAAGAGTCGTGTCGACGAGCTTGTGGGTCTTGGCAAGCCTATGGACCATGAGAATCTCATTAAGAAAATTCTTGATGGTCTCGATGAAGATTATCAATGAATTATTGACGTGATCAATGGTCGTGACACAACCATCTCCTTTGACGAGCTTCATGAGAAACTCATCAACAAAGAGCTCTCCCTCTGCGTCTCCCAATCTTTCTCTTGTCCACTACAAGCCATGGCAAACCCTACTCGGTCTCGACCCAATCCACCCATACCAAGCAACACTCCTCCCCTTGCAGTCCCTCGGGGAGGCCATCCTCCTCCTAGGCCCTACTTGGACGTTGTCAAGGATGCCATAAACAAGGGCATATGGTTCAACAATGCCCTTGTTTCATTTATTGCCGTCGACTCCAACTACTAATCTGGCACCTTATCCCACTCCTTCTTGCCAACCGTGTCCACCAACATTGTAATGGCATCTTCGAACAAATTTCACCACTACTACCACATCTAGCAAACCATGTTGGCTTGTTGATAGTGGAGCATCATACCATGTCACTACCGACTTGAGCAATCTCTCTTTTCATACTCCTTATGATGGACCTAATGACATAGTGATTGGCGATGGCACGGGTTTTCCCATCACCCACACCAGTTTTATATCCCTCTTAAGTCCAAATAAAACCTTTTCTTTAAATAATTTCCTTTGTGTTCCTTCTATACCAAAAAAAAAAAAATCTTCTTTTCATATCCTATTTTTGTAATTCTAATAACGCTTTTGTTAAATTCTTACCACTTCTTTTCATGTGAAAGATCTACGCACAGGGACAATACTTTTATGGAATCAAACTATGTATGGTGTGTACGAATAGCCAGCTTCTTCTATCAAGTCTTCTCCGTTAGTTGTTTTTTTCTAGAACAAAGACCACTCCGTCCAAGTGGCATCATTGTTTAGGTCATCTATTATCATCAATTCTTAGGCATGTTGTTTTCAATTTTAATTTACAAATTTCGAATCCCATGATCTTATATTTTAATTGTAATTCTTGTCAATACAATAAAAGTCACGGATCACCTTTTTCAATTTCTACTCTTGTTTCTTCTTCTCCTATTCAAATAATTTTCTCTAGTGTGTGGGCGTTTCCTATTCCTTCTATTGATGGCTATAAATACTATGTTATTTTTGTTAAATATTTCACAAAATACATATTGTTCTACCTGCTTCAACAAAATCACACATTTTTTATGTCTTTATTAGATTGAAAGCCCTCGTTGAAAACTACTTCAATCGAAAATAATCACATTATACTCTAACAATAAGAGAGGAGAATATCGTGCCTTTTCTTCTTTTCTTACTAATTATAGTAACAGAGCCCAACTAGCTCAATTGAGTGGCTCGATCTATCCAATACAAGATTAGTGACTCTAAAGCAAGCACCATCTTGCGAGGCCGTGCGAAGGAAAAAGAATCTCGAGTTCCGCACTATTAAAATATAAAAGCAAATAGCAAATTATAAGGACATTGAGCCATCTCACTTAATATATTGACCTTTTAAGAAGAAAGTGCAAGTCTTTAACAAGTTTGAATTCTATTACCAGCGACCGTGGTGAAGGCACATGAGGGCCACGTGCAGCTGCTTGGCAACATGTTTTTGTCTTTGTCGCGTGTCTCTCAAAGTTCCCCAACAGTTTCTTCATCGATTATCCCTTCATCCAAGGCTTTAGTCCATGATGTGCTTGACAATTTTCTTTTGTTTTTATGTGTATTTTGATTTGTAACAATGGTCTTTTTTACTCTATTTTGTTTTGGAAGTTATGTTTCATTTCTTTTGAGTCTTAGCGGTGTCCTTATTGCTATGGATTTCTTGATTTTGGTTTATTGTGAAGGATTTTTTCAAAAATTAATATATGTGATCGATATTTGATGTATCTTAATGAGTGCCTACTTTTAAAATTTGGTACACATTGAGTATTTCATCTAATTTTACTAGTGGATCTAGTTGTTTATCATAGCCCGTAGTTTCATGTCGCCGTTTGAATTGGAGTTGGTATTTTTATTTCTTTAATTTGAAATATATTATCTTATTTGTTTTTTGCTTTTTGAAAAGAGATCAAAATGGGATCCCCTAGTCATCGACGCAGGGCCCCATTATAATTGACTTGAACCATTGTGGCATCAAAAAAGTAAACAAATAGTCAACACAAACCGGGATAAGGGTAACGGAGCATTATTCTTATCTCTTTAAGCAAGCTGTCTATGACACTGACCATGTCACCAATTACTTTGCGTTAGCTATTAGAAATTTCAAATTTCTGACTAATGAACAATAAAAAACGGCGATATTATTTCTTACTTTGTGATCAGCATTATTCGTTGAAAGAAAAACTTTTGTTTGTTTCCAAATTAATACGAAATTTCATGAGTTCAACTAATAGGTTTGAATCAATACACGGTAGCATATAAAAACTTTATACAATAATTTATTTTTGTTTTAAAAAATATTACTATTAGTTTGTTACTGTTTAAATTAGTGGCGGAACCAACTTTGAGGTGGTGTATATTAATACTTTTTTTAAAAATAAATAACATAAAAACATATATAAAAAAGTGTATTATAATATTTTTCAAGAATTACAAGATGTATATTAATCATTTTCGAGGAATGTGAACATAGTCTACTGATAGGGTTTTGTCTTGATAAGTTAGATATTTGCAAAAAAATAAATAAATAGCATTGTTTGTTTTGCATGGCTTTTTGTGTGATTTTCTTTAGATCCAATATTTAGAAGCATACATGTCAAAAAGGATACCGTACCATAGTTTTTTAGGCATTTTGAGGATATAAAAAGGAATTTTTAGGTAGGAATGGTCTTTTTTCACTGCCAAGAGTAATCGTTGTTTTAGCTGTTAACACTATAATACGTGAGTGTTCATATTAAAATATTATAGTGCACAACACATAATTGCTCCCACTAACATAAGACCAGTGAAAATTAATCCCAGTTCCTTCAGGTAGTAAAAAGGGCATTTCCTATTATAAAAATCACCATAAAAAATTCATATATTATATTTTAAATTGTATCGTAGATTTCAAAATCACGTTGTATTCTTACTTTTTCTCGGTCTAATATCAACTATAAATTTAACCATAAAATAGATTTAAACTCCATAAATAAGAAAAAAAGATAATGATTTAATATGAATTTTAAATGCAAAGGTATAAATATGTAGTTCAAGTTATAAGGTGTCATAAAACATAATACGGTAACTCATGAATAAAATGAGTAAAGTTGTTATAATAAAATTATAGTAAAAAATGAAAACATAATATGGTAACTCATGAATAAAATGAGTAAAGTTGTTATAATAAAATTATAGTAATAAAATGAAAACAATAGGTCAGTGGTGGCAAAAGAAGAAAGTCATAAATTTTTAAGGGTCAAATTCTAATTTTAAAAAGAAAATGGAGGCGGTAGCCCCTACTAGGCCCTATGTACATTCACCACTGGTTCAAGCTAACAAGGCTTTATTTGAAAAATAAGTTGAATCTTTAAGTTCCAACTTACTATAGTATAAAACCTTCATATGCTACAACATTTAAGTTTTAACTTCAACTTTTAACTTACTTTTCAAACTAAATATAAGTTTGAACTTTTCTCCCAAACATAATGTAATTTATTCATTTATTATCTTTCTTCTCCATGTGATTATTTTAAAACTAATAAAGTTGCTCGTTCTTCTTCAATCTTCCAAACGCAAAGTTGCTGGTTGTTCTTCAATCTTACTATATATTGTTTATTTCATTCTATCGTGGACAATTTACTTTGTAAAGAATTCAGATATTGCATTAAATTGATATCTTGAAAAAAAAAAATCCACTGTGTATATTTATATTTCTTTTTCTTCATAAAAAATGACAACTTGTCAGCCTCTCACTGTGAGAATCGATGTTTTTATTTATTTATTTATTTTTTAACTTTGGGTCTATTAGATGCGCCACATTAGTGAAGGATTCGATTAGGAGAGGCCTATCTTTTTTTATATAAAATAATAAAAGTGAGGGAATAGAAAAGTGATTTGTAAATCAAAAGTTTATGCTTTCATGGGCTTTCTGCACTCATGCTGGAATCAGAAAAAGACACTGCTTTAATCTTAATATTTTATACCATACTTTTGAGTTTCCAAAAAAATAAAATAAAATAAAATAAAATACTCCCTCTCTTAGTCAAAATTTGATGAAAAAGTGTAGTTTAACCACTATATATTTTTTAAACGGTGAAAAAACCTCTCCTCGTGTAATAAAAAAAAAAAAAAAAAAAACATACCAGCTGCATTTACGGGCAAAACATGACATTTTTATCCATAGTCAACAAATATGAGGTTTACTAATCTTTGCATTCTCACATATAGTAAAAGAAATGACATCGTCAATGACTAAAAATGTGTTTGGTAAGTCGGTTGGAACGAATTGGTTCCAACTTATTACAGTGTAAAACTCTCAGCAGTTACAGTAAAATTAAAAGATTGCTAGTGTAAAACTTCACATACAACAGTTTTTAAATCAAAATTTTCAGTTCCAACTAGTTTGTTAAACCACTTATTAAATTAATGCCACAAGCAGATAGGCCACTGAAAATAAACAAAATTAGAGTCATAAGATGTTGACATATAAAATATTTACATAAAAAAAAAAAGTGGTGTCAGTGTTATTCAACTCTTTTTTTTTTTAATAAAATTCATCTCCATCTTGCCATTGCCAACCATCGTTTGTGCTCCTAACTCCCATAGCTCTCATGGAGATGAAAGACACTCCTGCTCATCCAAAACCACATGCCATCATAGTAGCCCTCCGCCTCCAAGGCCACGTGATCCCAACCGTTCATTTGGCCATCAAACTCGCATCAAAAGGCTTCACCATCACCTTCGTCAACACTGAAGCGACACACCACGAGATCACCAAGTCATCAAAACAACACAATATCGGACCAAATGATCACGGAAACGACAATATCTTTGCCGGAGCACGAAACTCCGGCCTTGACATCCGCTACAAAACGATGAGCGACGGTTTCCCGATCGAATTCGACAGGTTCACGAATGACGAGGAGTACCATGAGGGTCACTTGAATGTCCTTCCAAACCATGTGGATGAACTTGTTGGAGACATGGTAAGAGATGATCCTTCTGTTTCTTGCTTGATTGTTGATACTTTCTACACATGGACGTCACAAATTGCCAAGAAATACAAACTTGTTAGTGTCTCCTTTTGGACTCAACCGGCTATGGTCTTGTCCCTCTACTATCACATGGACCTCCTCAAGAAAAATGGTCACTTTGCATCTCAAGGTAACTTTTCCAATATGCTCATAGCAAAATTAATGGATCTCTCAGAATTGTTGAAAGATAAATTATCACTAATGTCATGTAAGACATGCAAAACAATTAATATCTTTTAGTAGATGACCAAGCATCATCTCAACTCAAAAAAAATGGGTTCAAACTTAGTGAAACCTAACGAACACACCCTTTTTTGATTAAAAAAAAGTAGCTCAATGCTTTAAGCTCGGGGTAAATTTTGGATTGATTTAAAATGCTAGGAACCACTAAAATTTGTTGTAAAGTTGCTGGACTATTTTTTAAGATTAACCCTGTATAAATGAATAGATGAGCTCTCTAATTTTCTGAGATGGGGTTTTATTTGTAAAATTTATGAAGTAACTTTTTTTTTTGTGTGTGAATATTGCTAGATAATAGACGAGATACCATTGACTACATACCGGGAATTAAGGCAATTGAGCCAAAAGACTTGATATCGTACCTTCAAGAAACTGACACATCAACGGTGATGCATCGGGTCTTATACAAGGCATTCGAGGATGTCAAAAAGGTTGACTTCATTCTTAGCAACACAGTCCAAGAACTAGAACTTGAGACCATTTGGGCCTTACAAGAGAAACAGCCCATATATGCAATTGGCCCAATTTTCCCATCTGGGTCCACAAAAAGCATTGTCCCCACAAGCCTAAGGACACAATTTGACTGCGCCCAATGGCTCAATTCCAAGCCTCATGGCTCAGTCTTGTACATCTCATTTGGTAGCTTCGTTCTTTGTAGCAAAAACGACATTGAAGAAATAGCCATGGGATTGTTACTTAGTAAAGTGAACTTCATTTGGGTTATGCGTCCCAACATTGTGAGGTATGATGAAGAGTATGATTTACCCGTTGGATTTCTTGATGGGATCAAGGGTAGGGGCTTGATAGTGATGTGGACCAATCAGATTGAGGTGATCTCACATCCTTCAATAGGAGGGTTTCTAACACATTGTGGATGGAATTCAATATTGGAAAGTATATGGTGTGGTGTGCCATTGCTATGTCTTCCTCTGTTTACGGATCAACCAACCAACAGGAAACTAGTGGTTGATGATTGGAGGATTGGGTTGAGCCTTTGTGATGGGAAGCCATTGACAAGAGTGGAAGTAGCAGAAAAGATCGACCATTTGATGAGTGGAAAATCTGGCGAAGAATTGAGGAAAGAGATGATTAAGGTGAGGAAAATTCTAGAGAATGCCTTGGCCATGAATGGATCATCAGAGAAAAATTTGTGTCAGTTTATTACAGATTTGGAGGCAAAAATTACTGAACGAATGTAAGATTCATACTTGTCTAAGTGACGAATTGGATATGTGTTTGTATTGTGCTGCTTAATTGTATGTGTCACTTTGCTTTTCAAACTTTTTTTTCTTAGCTTACTGCTTTCTAACAGTTTTATCAGTGTTTGAGAAGTGTAGTCAGAAATTAAACTTTTAAACTAAAAACTGTAGATGTGATAGCTTTACATTGTAGCTCACTTTTTTTTTATCATTGTAACATATGATAGCTTTACACTGTAGCAACCAAAAATTTTGGTTAGAACTTATTTTGACAAATACCACATTAGTCCATTGTTAGGGTTTGTGTTTTGTGTTGGCATATTTGGCAACGTAATTCAAGAAATTCAAAAATCAAATTCAAGATGATCTACATGTTATCCTGTAAAATCTAGTTCAAGAAGAATCTAAATTGGAGATGAGGATAAAGTTTTAAAGAAAAAAATCCTAGTTCAAATTGGATTTAATCTTAAAGTTTGAAGAAGATTTGTTTTTTGGTTCTTTTAAAAGGAGGAGATTGCGATTTACTTTATGGATGATTTATAGAGATTTTCTAGAAGATTGAAATCAAGAATCGCAAGAAAAATCATCTAGATACACTTGAGAAAATCATATTAAGATTTTATTAGAGAAGGTTATTTTGAAGTCATGACTTCAGATAATGACTTCGAATTTCAAATGATCAACACGAGATCATATTGAGATTATAGAAGGAGCTCTATATAAACGTCACTTTTCAAAGTGTATAGCACGTCTAGAGAGCTTGGTTTACACGAAATTTTTCAGAGCAAAGTCTTAGCATTCTTCAGGAGAAAAAGTTGAAGTTTTCAGGAGAAAATACTTTGCACACATAAAGGATTCTACACGTGCAGAATTAGAAAACAAGCAGTGCTCATTGGATAGATCTATCTAAGAGAAAAAGGAGTCTTGAAATTGTATAAGTTCAATTGATGATTGTAATGTTTTTCTATCTTAGTGAATTATTTAATAGCTGGGTGTGACCCTATAGACATAGATTTAACAACCGAACCTCAATAACAATTGTCTATGTTCTTTATATACTTTCCGTCTTTGGTAAATTTAGTTAACCTGAATTTGCTACAACTGTTTTCCTGGATTCTGTTATGCAAATATAACATAATATTATAAAATAAAAAAAGAGAAAAAGAAAAATGGGAAAAGATATCCAAGAGTAATTTGGGCCTATGAATCACGAATATGTGGAGGACGATCTACCATGAAATAAAAGCCCCTTAGTGTAATAAAGTGAAATTCAATAATGATATAATAAATGAAAAATATATTTGCATAGTGTGTGTTTCAAATGATTAGGATAGTTGGAACATGTTCCTCAAAAAAATTTTAGACAACAGGTTATAGAATTCAAGAAGCTCTTTTTAGGTATGGTATGTTTTCTCATATACACACTATCTATATTGATATGCTCTTGATAGTTTTAGATATAATTTAAGTTCAAAGTGTGATGATTGAAAATAATTCATGTTCAAGAGAAAAAAATAAGTGCTAAATTCTCACCATAAAGATTGCTCATTTGTGTATAGACGCGTCATGTTTAGTTTATGTATTTTACATTTTTTTTTAATTTGCATGCACATATTCACACTATACACACACACATGCACAAAATCACAAAAATATTGTCAAGAAACTTGGGTATTAAGTGACTTTAGAAATTTATTTGTCAATATCTAGCTCTTATCTCTGTCATGAAAAATGAGTTTTAAATGGATGATTAAACTCAGGGGGAGGAACAACATGCATAACATATCATTTTATTTTATCATGCTTTCTTTGATATTTGTATAGACTAATGCTACTTAGATCTTGTGTCAAAAAGGAAGAGAAAGGGAACTTTCTTTCAGTATGTGGTGTTTACAGGTATAAGACATGAGAATATTGTACCTTGTTCAGGGGGAGCAACAAGGTTTAAATGAAGAAACTGCTACTGAAGTTGCAACATCGTCTGCGTGCTGCTACTGAAGTTGCACCTCAAGTTCCAACACCATCTGCAACCTCAGTTTTGAAGCTGCCAAGTCTCAGCTAGTTCAGTATATTCAGGCAGTGTTGAATAAAGTGCAATAAAGATAGAAGCATTTTGCATTGAAGGATATGAAAATTTCACTTTGGCTATTGTTTTGTCAAAAAGGGGGAGTAGTAAGAGTTTGGTGCATATATTTCTTGACTACGTTTTTCGTGCTCGTGCTGCATATATAGTACTTTGCTAAAAAAATACTAAAGGGGGTGATTGTCAGAGTTTAAATTTTGTATTGGCATATTTGGCAACGTTGTTTAAAAAATTCAAAAATCAAATTAAAGGTGATCTACTCATCTACATGTTATCCTGTAAAATCTAGTTCAAGGAGAATTCAAATTAGAGATAAGAAGAAGTTTTAAAGAGAAAAATCCTAGTTCAAAGTGGATTCAATCTTCAAGTTTGAAGAAGTTTTTTTTTTATTATTATTTTAAAAGGAGGAGATTGTGATTTACTTTGAGGATGATTAATGGAGATTTACTAAAAGATTTAAATCAAGAATCACAACAGAAATCGTCTAGATACACTCAAGAAAATCGGATCAAGGTTTCATCCGATGAGATTGTTATGAAGTCGCGACTTCAAATTACGACTTCGATTTTTTAAATGACCAATACGAGATCATGTTGACATTATAGAAGGCGCTCTATATAAATCTCACGTTCCAAAGTATTTAACACTTCCAGAGAGCTTGGTTTTTATAGAGGTTTTTAGAGCAAGGTCTTAGCATTCTTAAGGAGAAAAAGTTGAAGTTTTTAGGAGACAACACTCTACACATAGAAGGGATTCTACATGTGCAGAATTAGGAGATGAGTGATGCTTACTAGATATATCCATTTAAGAGTTGCATCTTAAAGACGGCAATCAAAAGAAGGAGTCTTAACGTTGTTTAAGTCTAATTGGTGATTGTGACATTTTTTGTCTTAGCAGATTATTTAATAGTTGGGCATGGCCCCTGAGACATATGTTTTATGACCGAACCTTGATAACAATTACATATGTTCATTGTATACTTTTTGTCTTTGGTAAATTTTTTTAACCTGAAATTAATTAAATTTAGTAAGTATTAAAAACTGGATCTTACATCTATGATATTAATATTGACAAAAACTTCTGAAATATCTCAAGGATAATCATGCCACAATCGAATAGTAATTGAAAATTTTAAAAAATATTTATCTTAACAGTAATTGCAAAATATTATTTCCACTGCTGTTAAAAATAATAACCCTTCAACATTAGAACATTTCAATTGTGTTTAATTAAATGAATAGTGCCATGAGATAACAAGACATCTATCTAACCTTAATATATAGAGAGATCTTATTTAATCTCATGGAACTACAACACCGTTACTAACAAAACAATGGTTCGGTCTAAAAAATACACTATATATTAGACGAAGACCCACTATTTTGTTAGTAATGAGGTTATAAGCCTATAGGGATGAAAGCAGTTTTTTATATTTATATATATGTGTGTGTGTATGACTATTTCATGCTTAGCTTTCTTTTGGAAGCATGGATGCTCAGCTATTTTGGCTGTTCTTAAAAAAAAAAAAAAATTATTTTGTGCAGAGATTAGGTTGAAATAAATATAAAATTTTAGAAATTATTAATTAATCTTTGCAATACAAAATTCGAATGCAGTGTATAATCAAAAGACCGTCATTTCTAGGCACACGTGAAACATGAAATGCCAATATTCAACACTTGAGAAAAGCCTGAACCAAAAAAGTGACCAAATTAATTCATTCTCAAAAAAAAAAAAAAGGTCACCAAATTAAACTTCTGTACACAAATACTGCCGGATTTTTTTAACTAATTACTGCCCGATTCTTTTCGATTCAATACAGGATTTATTTTACTGCCGGACTTTTTTAGATTCATTGCAGGATTTATTTTACTGCCGGATTTTATTAATTTATTACTGCCAGATTTCCTTAGAGTCACTGCTGGATTTATTTTACTATATTTGTTTTCTTTTTGGCCTTGGATTCTTAACTAGTGAACAATATGAGATGTATCAATTACTATTGATAGATATTTTCCTAGATCCTCATTTGACTACCAGGTTTGAAATTTTTTTTGTTATATTTTTTGTGAATTTAAATGGAAGCTTCTACCGTTGGAGGTAATTTCTTCCAATAGCTAGGAACTGCAATTTTAGTACTAAGATTGATTTGTCAATGCTAAAAATATAGTGTATTTTATAAAATTGTTTACAATTATTAATCAAACCGTTAAAAACGTTAATCTAGGGACTAAATTAGCAATTCCTACTAGTAGGAAAAATTGACAATTCCTACCATAAAGTTACCAAAATTATTTGGAGGAATTAATTCAAAATGAAATAAAACGACAAAGAAGGACATTTGTCAACTTCATGTCTTAAAAAAGAATCTACGATATTTGGATGACACATTATTTTTCATTCATGCACCATAAATCCTCCTATCTGTGCCTTGTAAAAAAGTAGCATAATAAATAATTGTTCTACATAGTATGATGAAAGACGAGAAGATAAAGAATAATATGTGTACATAGAAACATAATTTCTATGTATAAATATAAAAGAACAATGTATTAAACTTGTTGAAGTAAGTTCTTATTAATGTATTATTTCATCAGAATCCAATCTAAATAATAATGTTATTTTCTTGTTTATCTAAACAGCCTTTGTGATGGTAATAGTGATGTTTAAAAAAAAAAAGGAAAAGAAAAGAAAAAGAAACCATAATACTATGGTGACAATTTCTTTTCTTATCTTGGCCATGCAAAGAGAAAATTTTCTCTCAACAAAACAACATTCATAATATACATTTCATGTCTATTTACATCAGATGTATCTGACTTGATTTTGACTGAGAAGAATGGTGATATACAAGCAGAGTTCCTCAAGATTTCAGAGAAAAGAACTTAAATATACATGCCAAGCTTCATGAAAAATATGTCAATAAATTCTCAGGTAGAAATATATAAAGGCTTCTTGCTTGGCAGTCACTGTTGGGTCGGTGTCATTTCACCTCAGAGCAATTATTTGGGCCCACAGGTTCTCTCAAGCAGCTAGATATTGCCATGACTGCAGATTCAATTGATGCATCTTCACCCTATTTTATCACATCTAAAATTAATATTTTATAGACACAATATAGAAAACAACATTGCAAACAAAAATGACCAACTGACATCATCTCCGATACAAATGTTAATGTTAATACTTTATTTATCACTAACGAGTGTAAAGAAGACGTATTTGATATGTTCTAATATATAATACTACCTCAAATATTCTATCTATTTTTTCTCACAACTATTAAATATTGAAGCTTGTAAAAATAAACTATAATACTATAATTATTTTAAAGGAACACAGTTGTAATGATTAAATAAAAAGTTAATATACTAATCAATTGCAATCAAATACCAAATTTGGCCCTTGTTATAGCATTTGCCTAACTTTTAACATAAAAAAATAGCCTTGCATTGAAGAGTGAATTTTTTACTTAAATGTCAAAATTTGACATTGAGGGGTTGCGTTGGAGATCTCTAAATCACCAGTCCATAAATCTAAAAGAGAATCTTACCTTCTCTTTCCAATAAAAGATATTTCCATACTTGCCAGCCAAACGACTCCAAAAGCTACGCGGAATGTCTAGATCAACTGTAGCTCCAACATTGAAATTCAGTATATTTCCTGTTTAAATATACCCCATCATGTAAATCATCCATATCGCAGTATTATCTCTTGGTATGTTAAAAAAAATACTAATGAAGACAAGGTCTTTACCAATCGTGGGGTCAGCAACAAAGACTATGGTTCTATCATCCACTTGCCAAAAGTCTCTTATAGCCAATCCTGCAAAGAAAGATTTTTGATTGCAAGAGTCTTCTTCAGAATTTTCTGGTAAGGAATCAGTAGGACACAATTTTTAACCTCAACTTCCCATCAAGTTCTATTAAATAATTGTTTTTTTTTAATTAGTAATATAACTATGATGTAATCTGACGGTTCAGAACTATATTCTAACATTAGGCTATTTTTTCAAGCCCTATATTGAATAAAGCACAATGCTAGTCTTGCAATAAGTTGATCTTCACCTGGAGTGTCTGGGTAATTCTGGGCCAAAACTCTCAGCTTGAATCCGGTATCCTTTTCAATATCAGCTATCTCCTGTGCAAGTCTTTTCTCCTGAAAAATGTTTCTAAGAAAGTCAACTCCTTGTCCCCTTTTACCCCCAAGTTCTTGAGAAAACTATTGTCCCTAAAATCAGAAGACAGAGTCTCTTTCATGAAGGAAAAAAAAGGAACAAAATCCCAATATTACACAGCCCCACAAGTCACTCTTACCTAGGGGTGGCAATTCATGTCAGCGGGTCGAGTTTAGGTTAAGTTAAGGGTCAATTTTTACATAAATTAACTCGACACTAACCAGACCCGTGACATGAATGGGTTAAAATATCTCAACATTAACATTACCATCCGTACTAACCCTTTTCTTATGCAACTTATGAAACGCCAACAACCCGCAACCCACCAATGACACATAGTAACCCCCTAACTCATGACGTTTTTGGCTTGGAATTTACATTAATATAACATAAAAACAAACATAAAACAAATTTCCTCAAAATCAAATGAGTTCTACACAACAACAACAAAAAATTGTCCTAAGATTTTAAAAACATTTAACAACACAACGAGTCCAACACCAACAAAATAACAAGTCTAACAAAATAACAAGTCCAACAAAATAAATCGCTGATCAGACAGGGCTTTGTCTGATAAGAATATTTAATAATAGAAAAAAATATTTAAATAATTAATCGCTGATCAGACAGGTCATTTTAGTGCCATATGGGATGACCCAAACACGACCTGTTCAGATTCCAATTGATACTTAAACGACACGTGGCTAATTTTTTTTTACCCTAACCCATAAAAAAACGTATCGGATTTATGTCATATCGTCGTGTCATAACTAATATCACCAGCCCTTCTCCTACCCATATTCCAACTGAGAAGAAACAAAGCACACCCTTTTGAGAACTTTTTTTTCTTCTTTACCAAATTCATCGACTGACAAAAATTGAAACGATTAATTACAACTTAAATGCAATCAATCACTACAAGGCATATCGCTACGAATTTAGTCTACTGAGAGCAAACAAAAACACGTGAAGGAAAAATAAGCAGAGAAAGAACACATGTTTTATAGTGGTTCACCCTCAATGTAAGAGCTATATGTACTTTTAGTTGTTGCAGAAAATTTGTTCTAATGAAAAATAAGTTAATAAAAAAAAACAAACAAACAAACATTCACGTCTCTAACTCTCGAACAATACTCTATTTCAGCATCCCCTTTACATATAGGATAATTAAAACAATTGAATTTTACAAGTGTTAAATCCCAAAACTACTTTCAAGATCGATCTCTATAATATTTTGCATAAAGCAATAATTCGTCATGGCATTAAATTAGGCTACACAATTTAACACATACCGAAAACAAAGCCCCAAAAAAACAACTTTTTTCACACTGATAAGTGATCCCATAAAAACAAATGCAAAGAAATTGTTAATGGAAAAAACAGAGCTGTATTTGCTGCTATGATTATACTTGAAAAATTATCACTCCCAATAGGCCTATGCAATTAACCTTATCCACTTTTTCTTAAAAAACCAAACAAGATAAAAACAAATGGGTTTTCCATATAGCTCCTATAAACTGGGAAAAAAAAAAAAAAAAGTCTCCCAATTTTTATTTTTGACCATTGCCCACATTTATAAATAAATGAATGATAAATTATCGACAACATTGGACTATAAAGACAATTTAAAAGAGAAATAATAAAAAAAAAAATACCTGGCCATCAGAGAGGAACCCAGCTACGTCAACGACAGTAGTAAACTCCTTAGGAAGCAATTCTGGCTTGTTCACTCCCACCTTCGCCTCTACACATCCTGCACTCCAAACGACAACAATATTTTCAATCTGGGTTTTCGCTTCAGATGCACCAAAAAACGACAAAGAAAAATCAATAATGAAACGGAAGTTACTGGCCTGGAAAAACAGCAAGCGAAATGCCGAGAGCGAGAGCCCCTGAGAGACCCCAATTCAAGGATTTTGATCTGAAATCAGAGAAGAAGGATTTTGTAGATTTTGTTTGCAGTTCGGTTGAACAGAGAGGAAATGACGCAGTAATCACTGGTTGCTTCAGAATCGCAGAACTTGAGGTTGTTGGAAAGGTTAGTGATGAACAACCCAAGTGTAGATAACTCATTATTTCCCCTTTCCGTTTCTGTTTTTAACCCCTTGCGGGTTAGTGAAAACAATTAGCTTGTCGTAGTTTTCTATATTCCGTCGTTTGTATTTCTTATGTCGTTTTTTATGAATTTATCCTTTTATGTTTTCAAGCAGCTTTTTTGGCGTACATCATTTCAATCTGATTGTTGACGTTTCCCTTTTGGATACAATTTCGATGATTGTTCTCGATTTATATGTTCTATTGTTCGTTTTTAAGGAGTTGTTTCTCGCCTTGGTGTCCTCTTAAATGGTCGTGGAATGTTGTTTGTTTACTATTGTCGTTTATCAATTGACGTCGTTTCCAAGCTTCTTACCGTTATCTATGTTCTGTCGTTTCTTTTGCGTGTTTCTTCTCATCGCGTGGCTTGTCATTTTGTTGTCGTTTTTCTTTTTATGAGCCTTTACAGCTTCGTTTAGGAAGCACGTTAAAAAATAAAGTTCAGTTTGCTATAGTGTAAAGTTCTCACATATTACAGTGAGAAGCAAAAGTTTACTACAGTTTAAAACTCTCACATACTACAATTTTTAAGTTCCAACTAATTTTCTAAACACAGCCTACAATGTTTGTCTAGTTTGCACTGTTCATTTGTTTATCCTTGTGATGTTGTCGTTTGTTATCTTTCGTCAATTTTAATCTTATTTTCGCCAATTCCATTATAGTTGCCGGTTTCTAGGTCGTTGGTTTTTGCTTTTGCTTCCGTTTCTGACATTGTTTGCTTTTGCTTCCGTTTCTGACATTGTTGTCGTTTGCTAATCTCTTTGTTCCTCTAAATTTTCATGACGTATCTTGTGGTTTTTGGTACTTTGGATGTCGTTTAGTTTACTCATTCAAAATGTTGTTTTTATTCTTTAAAAGATATTTTCTTCAAAAAACTTGAGTAGTTTACTCAATGTATTGTCGTTCGAAAGCTTAAAGATGGGGACGCCTTATTTTCAAGGTCATGTACATTGTCAAGATGTTGTCGTTTTCTTCAACTCGTGGTTCTTTAGAATAGTTTTGAACGCAGAACAGTCCTGTCAACAAATTGTCGTTTTCTAGACATAGCGTCGTTTTTACAGATCATGTCGTTTTCCGAGCTGATTCATACTTGACATCAGGTTTCAAAAATAACCAATATATAACTTGCCTTACGGATTCTGAAAGTCCGTTAGCATTTCACCAAAATTTGAGCCAATCTTTCAGATGACTATGTTCGAGACCATTCATAGCATACAATTTATGGCATGAAACTCGGTAACACTTGGGGAAAATAACGCATCTACGTTTAAGATTCCCCACTAGCAGGAGTATAAAAAGGAAAGACAAACATAATTTTGATGATCTCAAAGTCTGAAATCTGACAAAAAACAAAAAGGCTAAAAATAGACGAAAGTCTCATTGCTCCCACAGTTCATATTTCACAGCCAACGAACATGAGTTCATGCCTGTGTAATGACGGAGTTACGGGAAATAAACGGGCCAGTTGTGATAGTAAAAGTCTCGATGGTCCTTATCCATGTACTCGTTCCACTGCAACAACAGAAATGGGCATATCATGAACAAAACCTCAAGACTATACCAAACAAGACTTGCAGTTAATCAAACAATTTCCATTTAGCAAAGAAAAAAGAGAAAAAGATTATTATAAATTCGCCAAAATTCGGTTTTTACGATTTCAATTAGTTTACCTTGAACTTGTAAGGCTGCCCTTTCTTCATTGCCTTCTTCCAGTGATACTGTTCAAATAACATGGCTTTGTCATGCCAGCTGCAAGAATTTCAGATTGTTAGACCAGAAGCGGATTTAGATAACTAATCCCAGCGAAGCAGTATGCTAACACACCTAAACTGGAAATTAATCATCGATTTTCTATATGATTTTCGATCTAAACCAAAATGGACCCTAAAATCAACGAAACCTCATTGCAAATCATAAATGTGCAAGGTATAGAATGCATAGAATAGTAATATGAAGGAAGAAAGGGCAGGACGGTCACATTCCCCATAAGATCAACTCTATCAAGTTACATCCTATGCACATAACAATGAGTAATTAGTACCGAGACAATTCAGCTGAAGCATTTGTTATGATGTAGCAGACTAAATGACTGAATAAAGAACTGACTTTATGCGTCCAGGAAAAACACACGATGAACGTGTTCGGCAATAGGGTAATTCATCAGTAAGAAAATTTCACAGTTTAGTGAAGAAACATCCTAGTTAACTAATAATAGCATCCCAAGAAATAGAATTTCAATTAGGCGCAGAATAGAAAATAGTTTGCAATGTAAAGAAAATCGACAGGGAAATATAACCGAGGCGGGTGACCAATGAGTACTTGAATTGATTAGAGAGTTGCCACATGTAGGGACTGAACCAGGTGAGAACAGAGAAGGTGGCAGAGCCGATCCATATGTTCCAGAATCGGTCTGGACCTGCGTGCGGAACACCGGGGTCGCCTCTGCATGCATTGCCAAAATACTTCTCCATTTTGCTCCTTTTGCTTATATCCTAATCAGCTTCCTTAACCTGAGAGCCAAAAATGGGAACCCAAATTACCCAATAGACAAACTCAAGTCAAAAACCCAATCAGTCCATATGCAATGCAAAAACAAATGGAAAATAACCTAATTACTTCCATAAAGTTTCCTCACTCTTGTCTGCTCCAACATTTCTGATGCTTAGGACGATCCTCAAGGGGCATAAACAATTTTTTTAACCAAAAAAATACCAAAATTAAATTTTTTTTTTGCCCAAAAATAAAAAATTAAGTTAATTCCATAGTTAAAATGTTCTAAAAGCACAAGGAAAGAAAAGCCTCTTTTGAGTTGACAATCTTGGAAAAGCACGTCCTTTTGAAACAATTCATAAACTTAACAAAATTGAGACACAGAAAGCAACTGAAATTCGACGAATTACCACATTCATACACTAACCCAATAAAAAAAAATCTATTTTTATCAGATAGGTAACTGATTTCTTGAGAACAAAAACGAAAAATGAACCAAAAATTATTCAAGGCGATGGGTGAAAATCGCCTTCATTTGTGAGTTATGAATTTTACAAATTTTGTTAAAATTAGAAAAAAAAATTTAAGGGGCAAAAAGATCTTTTCAAAAAAGGAATTTAAGTAAGGTACTTTGAGAAAAACTGATCCTCTTGCAAAATGGGGACTAATGGTGTAAAAAAAATATTTTTAGCCTCGGAGGCAAAACTGACAAAATTTGCAAATAAGGGGTAAAATTGTAAAGTTTTGACAAACTTGGGTTTTTATTTCAAGTAAGCAACCCGATGCCCTGAACCCTTGTTTCTACACTAATAAGTGACGTTTCGTGTTGAATTAGCCAAAATAAACTTAGGAATTCAAAGTGGCCCATCAAGGGCAAAAATGTCATTTTTTATAAATTAGTCCGGTACGGACCCCCAAATGTATAAGATAGAGAAACCGACCTTATAAAGGATTTCTCTCCTTTCGTTAGAATTTATAAGATAGCATGAAACGAGAGAACAGTCAAACTTTAAGTAACCGGAGTAGTAATCCAAAATAGTAATCGATAAATATACCTTATTAGCGTATAGCTAAATAGTGATGATTTAGCTAATAATGATATAAATGGCCAAATAGGTCCCTAAACGAGTAACAAAGGAAACCCGAGGACGGTTTCAATAGCAGCAAAAACAAGTACGTTCCAAACCCACCTATGGTATGAAATAGTAGTTTAAGTGCATAGTATATTCATGAGTATATACCTGTGTATATTATGCAATTGAAAAGTGTATCTGATTTACATTAGTATGTAAATGTATTGTCATGCATGGTATGATAACCACAATAACTGGATTAGTAAATGAATCACCTGAAGGAAAGATAAGTGTCGTACCAGCTCCCGATACAAAAAGGGGAGTTTAAAGTTAAGGTATGGTCTTCATGTTACGAAGACCTATGTGCGCATATGGTATTAGCACTTGGGCCCTAGTAAAAGATAAGATAGAATAAGAATAAGGAATGTTCATAAGAAAGCATAAATGGTCATGCATATTAGTATAAGATACATGTGGGCTATGTTTGGACTTACTGAGCATAAACTCACCTAGTTATTTCATGTTGTAGGAATTTCCAACAAGAGGTCAGAATAAATGTACCGGTGAGCTGGCGGTAGAGTATGAGCAATGTGCAAAACAGGGTATGGATACCACCACAATAAAGTTTCCGTTGCTATGCAAATATAGTTATTTTGGAACTAGTCATATAAAAGATATAGTATGGTTAAGTGAGACAAAATCACTTTTGATATACTAAGTATATGAAGTTGTAAAGAAGGAAAGTTGTTTATGTAAATATATATATATATATATATATATATATATATATAAACAGAAGAAGTTTAAGTATGAATGTGTGATATATTTATGTTATTTTTGTAGTCTAAAAAAAAGTAAATCCAAGATTTTCATAAATACGTAAGTAAAAAAAGTGTTAAAGCACGCCCTGTAAAAAGACGGGTTATGACAACATCAACTATCAATTTAATCACAAAACAAATTTAAACTCCATAAATAAGATAAAAAGATAATGATTTAACATGAATTTTAAATGCAAAAGTATAAATATGCAGTTCAAGTTATAAGGTGTCATAAAACACATTACAATAACTCATGAATAAAATGAGTAATGTTGATTGTAATAAAATTGTAGTAATAAAAGGAAACAATAGGTCAGTGGGGGCAAAAGAAGAAAATCATAAATTTTTAAGGTTCAAATTCTAATTTTTAAAAAAACAGTGGAGGCGGTAGCGCCCTATGTACATTCGCCACTAGTTCAAGCCAATAAGGCTTTATTTAAGAAATAAGTTGAAACTTTAAGTTTCAACTAGTTACAGTGTAAAACTTTCATATGCTATAATAAAGTTCTAACTTTAACTTCTAACTTACTTTCTAAACTAAATGTAAGTTAGAACTTTTGTCCCAAACCTAACCAAATTTATTCATTTATTATCTTTCTTCTCCATGTGATTATTTTAAAACTAATAAAGTTGCTCGTTCTTGTTCAATCTCCCAAACGCAAAGTTGCTCGTTGTTCTTCAATCTTACGATATATTTATTTATTTTATTCTATTGTGGACAATTTACTTTGTAAATTGATATCTTGAAAAAAAATATATATATATCCCACTGTGTATACTTTATAATTCTTTTTCTTCATAAAAAATGACAACTTGTCGGCCTCTCGCTGTGAGAATCGATGTTTTTATTTTTTTTTTTTTAAAATTTTGGGGGAATTAGGTGTGCCACATTAGTGAAGGATTCGTTTAGGAGAGGCCTATCTTTTTTTATAAAATAATAAAAGTGAGGGAATAGAAAAGTGATTTGTGAGGTATCATATCTTTGTCGTATAATTCACATAATCAAAAGTTTATGTTTTCATGGGCTTTCGCATGCTCCAATCACAAAAAGACACTCTTTTGATCTAAATATTTTATACCATACTTTTGAGTTTCCAAAAAAATAAAATAAAATACTCCCTCTCTTGGGCAAAATTTGATGAAAAAGTGTAGTTTAACCACTAAATATTTTTTAAACGGTGAAAATACCTGTCACGCCCCGGAGTACGGGAGGTGACGTGGCGGAATATTTAGATTAATTAAAAGAGGATTTAATTGAAATTAAGAGTTTAAAAATCCAATTAAGTGAGAAATAAAGAGATTTTCCACCACATTTGATAAAAAGAATTTGTAAATATTAAGCAAATAATAATTAAATAGAAAACCGCGAGTATGGGTTCCACAACCCACAACTTGTGCACACACATGGTACTGACAATATCATAAATACAATTACAGTCCAAGTACAAATAAAGTTAAGTCTTACATGCCTTGATTAATAATACAGAATATAAATAAATTCTCCTATTGCTCCTGAGTTCGGTCCGAAGAATCTTCTCCAAACCTAAATGGGAAACCACCTAGAATGGGGGGAAATTTAAAACAGATAAAACGTGAGCGAAAGGCTCAGTAGGACTAAGTTTTATAAAATAATTTAATGCAAAGAAACATAGCATTATTAGAAGTTATTCAAAAGGACACTTAAATAAATAAATAAATACTTTGAGTAGAACCGTTCTGACACAGAACAGTCTACCCGTCAAATCAAAACACCATTTCACTTTTACCTAGGCAAACCATGATAACACCACCGTAGTGGCCCAGCTGGGTTTCGGGACCTGCCCTCAAGGTCGATCGCTACACGACCCGATCTCTGATATGGCATCATGCCCATGTGTTTATTATCATTATCATTCAAAACCCAATTACCGAGTGTTGTCAATTACATTTATTATGAAATTCATTTCATATCACGGTATATTAAAATATAACCGATAAAACCATTTTCAAACAACCGTTGAAAACATTTTGATAGAAATCATTTTCAAAGCCAAATCATTTCAAAACCAGGCTACCAAAGAAAAGGGGTAGAAGTCCTACCTCAGTACTCGTGCCGGTACCCCACACCGTAATCCCGGTCCGCTATACGTTAGCTCTACGGAACCACGAACGATCCTAGATACAAACTAAGTCAATCAATATCTAGTTTGAGACATTCTATGTTACTAAATCATTTTATGATGTCCTAGTGTGCTATTTGTACATTTAAAATCATCCTATAAGGTTGGGGTTTAAATCAGGGTTCAAAACAGTGAAAACGGGTGAAAATCACAAAATTTTTCATGCCTCGGTCAGCCTGCCGGACGCCCTGCTTCGGCCTGCCGAACTGCACAGTTCGGCCTGCCGGAAGCAAGGTTCGGCCTGCCGAACGTTTCCCCAGATTCGGCCTACCGGTCGGAAGAACACCGGCCTGCCGATCATCACTCCGCCCTGCCGAACATGAACTTCGGCCTGCCGAACTGGGAAGATCCAGAAATCCCAGCTACGGGTTTCTCGATCCCCAAAATCCAAATCTGGATTCCAACCTGTTTTTCTCAATGCCCAGGCATGAAAAACAATTATAGTTGATAGAAAAACATACTAAAACATGTTTGGACTCATTTAAACAAGATTTAGACTCAAAATCCTCAAAAATCCGAAAATGAGAAAATGAGGGGAAAAATGAAAAATCTTGAATTCAATCCGTTTTTCTTCAATCTAAGCTTAGATTCTAGTTGTTCTAAGTTCATCTAACACAAATCCAAGGTTTTCTAAGCTTAAACAAACTTAGATTTCAAAAACACACAAAATTGAAAATTTTGTAAAAGTTTAGAAATTTTGAATCTAACCTCGAATCGAAGCTTCAATCCGCGTTCTCGGTTGCCGAATCACGTCCCCGAGCTTCCTCCTTGCTAACCCGAAGCTTGGATTCAAAATGGAGTTCAAAATTTGTGAAGAAATTAGAGAGAGAGAGAGAGGGGCTGCCGAGAGAGAAATTGAGAGAGAGCGAGAGAGAGAGAGAACCGGAGAGTGAGGAGAGAGAGTGAGAGAAAGGGAATAAATAGAGAAAATCGGTGGGCGGTTTTACTGTGCGAAAACCATGTGCCGCCCACGGTTTTGCAAAACGGAGTATTTTTAACATTTTACAAATTGTGGTGTTTTAAAACTCAAAACATCATTTTAAAACAATAAGGAATCATTTAAATGCATCAATTTAACAAAACAACCAAAATTTCAAAATCCAACCCAATAATCTAATTAAAGTTAAAACATTAATTATGGCACACTAATTCATCATTTACATTACATTAACATTAAATAAATTTCGGGGCGTTACAACTCTCCACCCCTAAAAGAAATTTCGCTCTCAAAATTTACAACTCATTTCAAAAACAAAACAAATGCGGATACAGCTCCCGCATTCTCGACTCTAACTCCCAAGTGGCTTCATCAACCCCGTGATGCTGCCACACGACCTTTACCAACGGTATCTCACGACGACGCAAGCTAATCACTTTCCGGTCGATAATCTGAATCGGAACTTCTTCGTACGTCGTATCCTCCTGAACCTGCACATCGCGAAACGAAACTATCTTATCCTGCCCAGGTGGACATTTCCTAAGCATCGACACATGAAACACATCATGCACATGAGAAAGTTCGGGCGGAAGATCAAGCCGATAAGCGACCACACCAACACGCTGAGTGATCTCGAACGGCCCAATATATCTCGGCGCGAGCTTCCCACTCACTCCGAACCGCATAGTTCCTTTACGAGGCGACACCCTCAAGAGAACAAAATCTCCAACCGCGAACTCTAAGGGTCTACGTCTCCTATCCGCGTAGCTCTTCTGTCGACTCTGAGCTGCCCTCAATCGATCTCGAATCACCATGACTTTCTCGTTGCTGTCACGAATCTCATCCGGTCCAAGAATAACTCTATCTTCCGGCTCGGCCCAACACACAGGTGACCGACACGGTCGCCCATACAACGCCTCAAATGGTGCCATACCGATACTCGCCTGATAACTGTTGTTGTATGCGAACTCCGCCAAATGCAAATATTGCTTCCAATTCCCGTCGAAGTCCAACGCACAAGCACGCAACATATCCTCGAGAACCTGAATAACCCGCTCAGATTGCCCATCAGTCTGAGGATGAAACGCCGTACTGAAGTTCAAATCCGTACCCAAAGCCTCCTGAAAACTCCTCCAGTACTTAGCATTAAACCTGGTGTATCGATCGGAGGTGATGGACAAAGGAACTCCATGCAACCTCACGATATTCTGCATATACAACTCCCCAAGAATCTTCCTCGAACACGTCGACCTAAACGGAATGAAATGCGCCGATTTCGTCAACCTGTCGACCACAACCCAAACTGCATCGTGCCGCTGCTCCGTCCTCGGCAAACCTGTGAGGAAATCCATCGTCACATGCTCCCATTTCCACCCTGGAATAGGAAGCGGCTGAAGCTGACCTGCAGGCTTCTGATGCTCAGCTTTCACCTGAAGACACGTCGAACACTTGGCCACGTACTCGCGAACATCTTTCTTCATGCCTCTCCACCAATACTACCTCTTCAAATCACGATACATCTTGGTGCTCCCCGGATGAATAGCGAACTGAGACCTATGAGCTTCGTCTAGAACGGCTTTCGTCACCTCGGCGATAACTGGAACTGCAAGACGCTCCCGGAAGTACAACGATCCATCTGCATGCACGCTCCATTCTTCAAACTGCTCCCCGTTCTGAATCCGCGACCAAATCCCCTGCAAGTGTCGATCCTGCCACTGACTTTGCTTCACCATCCGAACAAGAGCTGGAGTCGCTTCCACATGATACAACGAAACTCGATCACCGTCTTCATGATACAGTAGCCGATACTCACTCACTATCACATCCCTATTCCAGTCCTCAAAAATTAAACAAGCGAGAATCCCTGAAGACTTCCTGCTAAGCGCGTCCGCGACCACATTAGCTTTCCCGGGATGATACTGCAAAGCGAAATCATAATCCTCCATGTACTCCACCCATCTGCGCTGCCTCAGATTAAGATCCCTCTGAGTGAACAGATACCTCAAACTCTTGTGATCGGAGAAGACCTGAAACGATGCTCCATACAAGTAACACCTCCAAATCTTCAGCGCGTAGATCACCGCCGCAAGCTCTAAATCGTGAGTAGGATAATTTCGCTCGTGAGGTCGTAGCTGTCTCGATCCGTACGCAACTACACGCCCATGCTGCATCAACACGCATCCAAGTCCGCGTCCTGAAGCATCAGCATAAACCTCATACGGCTCGTCACTGCTAGGGATAACTAATACTGGAGCTGAAGTCAACCGGTTCTTCAATTCCTGAAAAGCAAGCTCACAATCTTCATCCCACTCAAACCTGACATTTTTCTTGATCAATCTCGTCAACGGAGCTGCAATCTTTGAAAAATCCTTTACAAATTTCCTGTAATATCCAGCAAGACCTAAGAAGCTGTGAATCTCCGCTACATTCCTTGGTCGTTCCCATTCCAATATAGCTTCAATCTTGGACGGATCCACTGAAATACCATGCTCCGAGATGACATGACCCAGAAATTTGACCTCAGTCAACCAGAATTCACACTTTTCCCGCTTAGCATACAACTGGTGCTCCCGCAGAGTCTGAAGCACGATCCGAAGATGCTGCTCATGCTCCTCCCAAGTCTTAGAATACACAAGAATATCATCGATGAACACGATCACAAACTGATCCAGATACGGCCTAAATACCCTGTTCATCAGATCCATAAAAGCTGTCGGAGCATTCGTCAACCCAAAAGACATAACCAGAAACTCGAAGTGCCCATACCGAGTCCTAAAAGCTGTCTTGGGAATATCCTCTTCCTTGATCCTGAGCTGATGATAACCTGAACGCAAATCAATCTTCGAGAAGTATCGCGAACCTCCCAACTGATCAATAGCTCATCAATCCTAGGCAAGGGATACTTGTTCTTCACCGTAACACGATTTAGCTGTCGATAATCCACACATAACCTGAGAGTCCCATCGTGCTTCTTAGCAAACAAAACCGGTGCTCCCCACGGAGATGTGCTATTTCGAATATACCCTTTATCTGCAAGCTCCTGAAGTTGCTTCCTCAATTTCTTCATCTCTGCCGGCGCCATCCGATAAGGTGCCATAGAAATCAGTGATGTCCCTAGAAACAACTCGATACCAAACTCAATCTCCCGATACAGTGGTAACCCTGGCAACTCGTCGGGGAAGACATCCTCGAACTCATCAACCACCGGAATCGCTTCACTGCCACCCGAAACATAGGGCTCGCAATCTAGATTGGCAAGAAAAGCACAACAACCTAGATTCCTTCGCCCTCCTAGACACGACTTCATAAGACGCTCACTCATTAGCCAATCACCACCACCCTGGTAAGTGATTACCGTCCCCCTATCAGACACTAGGGTCACTTTTCTAAGTTGGCAGTCCACGACTGCACTATACCTGGATAACCAGTCCATCCCTAGAATAACATCATAGGAACTCATGGGGAGTATAATCAAATCACTTTTCAAATCTCATCCCTAATCTTTATTTTACATGATTTACACATACAATTCACATACACTCGCCCCAAGGGAGAAGTTATGACTAGGGGTTCATTAAACTCTTCTACCTCTAATCCCAAGGCATGTACAAAAGAACTCAAAATGAGAGAATGAGAGGCACCGGTATCGAATAAAACACGAGCTAAGGATCTAGAAACCAAGATCATACCGTCAACAACCGCATTACCAGTCTGAGAATCTGACCCTCCAGATGCCATTGCATGAACCTGCACTGGCGCCTTCCCTTTTCCTCTACCGACATTACTGGGTCCTACATTACTTGGCCGATGCTGCTGAGATGGAGACGACTGCACACTACCTATACTCGGCGTTCGATACTGAGGAACACTGCGCTGAAAATACTGCGGCTGCTGCCCCCGTGCCGGATATGAGAATTGTTGAGGAGGAAAACTGCGTATACTGCAACTGCGGGTACTGCGGAGGTGGAGGTAGGGTCTGAGGCTGAGGTTGAGATGAACGACTGGCATCCTCCCCGGTCTGCAATCCAAGACGAGCACTCCTGATCGGGCAATTCCTCTTGATGTGTCCGGGCTGCTGACAGAAATGACAATGAAAGCTGTAGGGATTGCTGCGCCCGCTGCCAGACGAACTGCTGCTGCCACTGGTCGCACCGCCTTGCTTGCCTTTCCCCGGAGCTGGACGACTACTGGTGCTCTTCCTGCCACTCCTCTGCGGTCCTCCTGAAGCCTTGGCTCTATCCTCACAATACTGCACGTAATCATTCTCCACAAAGATTGCCGACGACACAAGCTCTCTGAAACTCCTAAGCCGTAGGGCAACCAACTGCCGCCGAATAGGAGCCTTGAGCCCTTCCTGAAACTTAATACATTTCTCGCGCTCCGACGCCACCGCTGATGGAGCAAACCTGGCCAACTCGTTAAACTTCGCCTCATACTCCCGAACTGACATATCACCCTGCTGCAATCTGTAGAACTCAGCTGCCTTCTGATCTCTATACCCCTGCAGAAAATACCGATCATAAAACAGCTCCTCGAACTTGTCCCAACTGATATCACCACCGCGCTCCAGATGCTTAGTTTGTTTCCACCAGGTGTTAGCGCCACCCTCGAGCTTATACACCGCAAACTCCACACGATACTCCTCAGGCACACCAAGGGTATCTAGATGCTTCAGGATCGAATCCAACCAATATTCAACTAACTGCGGATCCCCATTGCCATCAAAAGTCGGAATAGACGCCCGTCGAAATTCCTTAAAGAACGCATGCCGACTACCAACACTGAAGTCTTCTGGTCTAGCCCCGGCTGCCATCTGCCGGAAAGCCGCAAACATAGACCTCATCATGCTCTCATCATTTCCGAACTCGGCGGTCAGCAGTCGAACGACGTCTAGGTGCCATTCTCTCACTTCTGAAAACAAAATTTAGACTGTCAGAGATATTTCACTGTCAAACCTATGTGTGCACAATTCCCAAGGTTCATAACCTTGAGCTCTGATACCATTATGTCACGCCCCGGAGTACGGGAGGTGACGTGGTGGAATATTTAGATTAATTAAAAGAGGATTTAATTGAAATTAAGAGTTTAAAAATCAATTAAATGAGAAATAAAGAGATTTTCTACCACATTTGATAAAAAGAATTTGTAAATATTAAGCAAATAATAATTAAATAGAAAACTGCGAGTATGGGTTCCACAACCCACAACTTGTGCACACACATGGTACTGACAATATCATAAATACAATTACAGTCCAAGTACAAATAAAGTTAAGTCTTACATGCCTTGATTAATAATACAGAATATAAATAAGTTCTCCTATTGCTCCTGAGTTCGGTCCGAAGAATCTTCTCCAAACCTAAATGGGAAACCACCTAGAAGGGGGGAATTTAAAACAATAAAACGTGAGCGAAAGGCTCAGTAGGACTATGTTTTATAAAATAATTTAATGCAAAGAAACATAGCATTATTAGAAGTTATTCAAAAGGACACTTAAATAAATAAATAATACTTTGAGTAGAACCGTTCTGACACAGAACAGTCTACTCGTCAAATCAAAACACCATTTCACTTTTACCTAGGCAAACCATGATAACACCACCGTAGTGGCCCAGCTGGGTTTCGGGACCTGCCCCCAAGGTCGATCGCTACACGACCCGATCTCTGATATGGCATCATGCCCATGTGTTTATTATCATTATCATTCAAAACCCAATTACCGAGTGTTGTCAATTACATTTATTATGAAATTCATTTCATATCACGGTATATTAAAATATAACCGATAAAACCATTTTCAAACAACCGTTGAAAACATTTTGATAGAAATCATTTTCAAAGCCAAATCATTTCAAAACCAGGCTACCAAAGAAAAGGGGTAGAAGTCCTACCTCAGTACTCGTGCCGGTACCCCACACCGTAATCCCGGTCCGCTATACGTTAGCTCCACGGAACCACGAACGATCCTAGATACAAACTAAGTCAATCAATATCTAGTTTGAGACATTCTATGTACTAAATCATTTCATGATGTCCTAGTGTGCCATTTGTACATTTAAAATCATCCTATAAGGTTGGGGTTTAAAATCAGGGTTCAAAACAGTGAAAACGAGTGAAAATCACAAAATTTTTCATGCCTCGGTTGGCCTGCCGGACACCCTGCTTCGGCCTGCCGAACTTCACAGTTCGGCCTGCCGAACGTTTCCCCAGATTCGGCCTGCCGGTCGGAAGAACACCGGCCTGCCGATCATCACTCCGGCCTGCCGAACATGAACTTCGGCCTGCCGAACTGGGAAGATCCAGAAATCCCAGCCACAGGTTTCTCGATCCCCAAAATCCAAATCTGGATTCCAACTTGTTTTTCTCAATTCCCAGGCATGAAAACAATTATAGTTGATAGAAAAACATTCTAAATATGTTTGGACTCATTTAAACAAGATTAGACTCAAAATCCTCAAAAATTCGAAAATGAGGAAAATGAGGGGAAAAAATGAAAAATCTTGAATTCAATCTGTTTTTCTTCAATCTAAGCTTAGATTCTAGTTGTTCTAAGTTCATCTAACACAAATCCAAGGTTTTCTAAGCTTAAACAAACTTAGATTTCAAAAACACACAAAATTGAAAATTTTGTAAAAGTTTAGAAATTTCGAATCTAACCTCGAATCGAAGCTTCAATCCGCGTTCTCGGTTGCCGAATCACGTCCCCGAGCTTCCTCCTTGCTATCCCGAAGCTTGGATTCGAAATGGAGTTCAAAATTTGTGAAGAAATTAGAGAGAGAGAGAGGGGCTGCCGAGAGAGAAATTGAGAGAGAGCGATGAGAGCGAGAGAGAGAGAGAGAACCGGAGAGTGAGGAGAGAGAGTGAGAGAAAGGGAATAAATAGAGAAAATCGGTGGGCGGTTTTACTGTGCGAAAACCATGTACCGCCCACGGTTTTGCAAAACAGAGTATTTTTAACATTTTACAAATTGTGGTGTTTTAAAACTCAAAACATCATTTTAAAACAATAAGGAATCATTTACATGCATCAATTTAACAAAACAACCAAAATTTCAAATTCCAACCAAATAATCTAATTAAAGTTAAAACGTTAATTATGGCACACTAATTCATCATTTACATTTACCTTAACATTAAATAAATTTCGGGGCGTTACAATACCTCTCCTCATGTTAAAAACAAAAAAAAATACCAGCTGCATTTACGGGCAAAATATGACATTTTTATCCTTAGTCAACAATTATGGGGTTTACTAATCTTTGCATTCCACATATAGTAAAAGAAATGACATCGTCAAAGACTAAGAATGTGTTTGACAAGTCGGTTGGAACGAATTAATTCCAACTTATTACAGTATAAAATTCTCAGTAGCTATAGTAAAATTAAAAAATTGTTAGTATAAAACTCTCACGTACGACAATTTTTAAATCAAAATTTTTAGTTCAACCGATTTATCAAACCACCTATAAACTTAATGCCACAAGTAGATAGGTGACTGAAAGTTAACAAAATTAGAGTCATAAATGTTGACATATAAAATATTTTGTTAAATGGGTGTTTCTTAATTAAAAAAAGTGGTGTCAGTGTTATCTTTGGTTTATATACAGTTCAACAAATAAGTTCAGCTAATATGCAGTATTTTATTCATTTATTATCTTTCTTTCCTATGGGGTTATTTAAAAACTAATAAAGTTGCTCGTTTTTCTTCAATCTTGCGATATATTTATTTATTTATTATTTTATTGTGGACAATTTACTTTGAAAATAATTTAGATACTGCATTAAAATCGATATATTTTTTAAAATAAAAAAATTAAAAATACTCCACCGTGTGTACTTTGTAATTTTTTTTTCTTCATAAAAATAACAACTAACCGGCCTCTCACCGTGAGAATCGATTTTTTTTTTTTAATTTAAAAAACATTAGGGAAAGATGTGCCACATTTGTGAAGGATCCGTTGAGAAGATGCGTATCTTTACTTTCATATAAAATAATAGAAGCGAGTGAATAGAACACAGATTTGTGAGGTATCATATCTTTCTCCAACCCTTCACATAATCAAAAGTTTACGTTTTCTTGGGCTTTCTACACTCAAACTCGAATCACAAAAGACACTCCTTTAATAAATATTTTATACCATACTTCCGAGTGTCCAAAAAAAAAAATAAAATAAAATGCTCCCTCTATCACTATAAAAAACTAGACTATTAGTCATAACAGTTTTTAATAAACTTTTAATTACAACAATATTATGACTAATGTGTATTTAGTCACGACTTTTAGTTAATTTTTGTTTTGATTAAAACTTTTAGCCACAGGGCTTTTAGTCGTGAAAATTATGTGACTAAAAACCCAGTGGCTAAAGTTTTAGTCACAACAAAAACTTAATTAAAGTTGTAACTAAATGTACATTAGTCACAACCAAATACTATGACTAAAAGTTTTGCTAAAAATATTATGACTAAAAGTCTCATTTTATGTAGTTGTTAGTCAAAATTTAATGAAAGATTGTAGTTTAACAACTAATTTTTTTAAACTGTGAAATTACCTCTCATCGTATGAAAAATTGCCAGCTGTATTTAGGGGCAAAACATGACTTTTTTATCCTTATATATATAGTCAACAAATATGACATTGGCAATGACTAAGATAGCGTTTGGTAAGTTGCTTGATACTAAACTATAGTGTAAATCTCATTAAGTATAAAAGTAAAGAATTATTACAGTGTAAAGCTTTTATATGCTGTCATTTTTAAACTAAAATTTTTAGTTTCAATCAATTTGTAAAATGACGTACAAAATTAATGGCAAAAGTAGATGGGCCACCGAAAGTTAAAAAATTAGAGTCATAAGATGCTGACATATAAAATAGTTTTGTTGAATGGGTGTTTCTTAACTTTAAAAAATTGAATAAAAAAAACGTGGCGTCAGCGCTATTCTCAAACTTTTTTAAAAAAAAAAAAATTCATCTCCATCCTGCCATTGCCAACCACCATTTGTGCTACCAACTCCCATAGCTTTCATGGAGGTGAAACACACTCCTACTCATCCAAACCACATGCCATCATTGTGGCCCTCGGCTTCCAAGGCCACGTGATCCCAACCGTTCATTTGGCCATCAAACTCGCATCAAAAGGCTTCACCATCACCTTCGTCAACACTGAAGCGACACACCACGAGATCACCAAGTCGTCAAAACAACACAACATCGGATCAGATGATCACGGAAACGACGATATCTTTGCCGGAGCACGAAACTCCGGCCTTGACATCCGCTACAAAACGATGAGCGACGGTTTCCCGATCGAATTCGACAGGTTCACGAATGACGAGGAGTACCAGGAGGGTCACTTGAATGTCCTTCCAAACTATGTGGATGAACTTGTTGGAGACATAGTAAGAGATGATCCTTCTGTTTCTTGCTTGATTGCAGATACTTTCTACACATGGACGTCACAAATTGCCAAGAAATACAAACTTGTTAGTGTCTCCTTTTGGACTCAACCGGCTATGGTCTTGTCTCTCTACTATCACATGGACCTCCTCAAGAAAAATGGTCACTTTGCATCTCAAGGTAACTTTTCCAATATGTTCATGGCAAAATTAATAGATCTCTCAGAATTGTCGAAAGATAAAATATCACTAATGTCATGTAAGACATGCAAAACAATTAATATCTTTTAGTAGGTGACCAAATTATTCATTTTGAGATCACGGCAAAAATCTATGTGTTGATAGAAAGGCCTTGTGATGTTGTTCATTTATGTCCTCAGTATATACTTTTGGCTTTTTCTCCAAGTGTCGTAACGTGTTATTAGGCTATGCAACTTATATTAGTAATTTAAATTCCCACCACACATGATTCATGTGTTGTTTTTTCTTCATTTTTTAAGTATTTGGAGGATGAAACGAATGGAAGATTAGGTCTGTTTGGTTCGTTGGTTCTCGAAATATGGTGGTTTGAAATTTTTAATTTGAAATGAAAGATTGAAAAAGGTAGTTTAAACTTACATTTCGAATTAGCCTTTGAATAAAATTTATTTTGAGTTATAAATGAATAAAATCCGTGTTTGGATATATATTGAAAAATTGAAGTTTTGAGTGTAGTAAAAAAATATATATTCAAAACTGAACCCAAAATAAATTGAAAACCTTGAAAATAAGGAGGAGGTGATTTCACGTTTAGAGGCCTTTTGGCTCCACTTGTCTTAGGGTCAATTTGAGAAATACCACTTCTGTGGTATTGTTTTTCAACTTTACCACTTCTATGAGAAAGTTTCAAAAATATCATCTCTAATGAATACAAAGACATTATTATTCCAAAATATTTTAGGTTAGGATTAGGCAATATGTTATATAATGGTATTTTGACTTTTTAGTTTAAAAAAATTGTATGGATCAAAAGGAGAATAAAAGGTGATATAATACAATAGTGATAGTAAAAAAATAATATGCCATCTAATTTACTGCTTGTCTTGTCAATGTTTCAAATAGGCTTCAGTCTTTTACATCCAAGCGTCTTAACTCAAAAATGAGTTCAAACTCAGTGAAACCTTCAAACGAACGCACAGTTTTTATAAAAAAAATTGGTTCAATGTTTCAAGTTCAGGTTAATTTTGGGTTGTTTAAAAATGTTAGGAACCACTATGATTTGTGTAAAGTTGTTGGACTATTTTTAGGGGTAACCCTGCATAAATGAATAAATGAGCTCTCTAATTTCTGAGATGGGGTTATTTGTAAAATTTACTAAGTAACTTTTTTTTTTTTTTTTTTTTGTGAATCTTACTAGATAATCGACAAGATACCATTGACTAAATACCGGGAATCAAGGCAATTGAGCCAAAAGACTTTATATCGTACCTTCAGAAACTGACACATCAACGGTGTACATCGGCTCTTATACCAGGCATTCGAGGATGTCAAAAACGTTGACTTTGTTCTTAGCAACGCAGTCCAAGAACTAGAACTTAAGACCATTTGGGCCTTACAAGAGAAACAGCCCATATATGCATTGGACCAATTTTCCCGTCTGGGTCCACAAAAAGCTTGTCCCCACAAGCCTAAGGACACAAGTTGACTGCACCCAATGGCTTAATTCCAAGCGTCATGGCTCAGTCTTGTACATCTCATTTGGTAGCTGTGTTCTTTGTAGCAAAAACGACATTGAAGAAATAGCCATGGGATTGTTACTTAGGGAAGTGAACTTCATTTGGGTTATGCGTCCCAACATTGTGAGGTATTATCAAGAGTATGATTTACCCGTTGGATTTCTTGATGGGATCAAGGGTAGGGGCTTGATAGTGACTTGGACCAATCAGATTAAGGTGATCTTGCATCCTTCAATAGGAGGGTTTCTAACACATTGTGGATGGAATTCAATATTGGAAAGTATATGGTGTGGTGTGCCATTGCTATGTCTTCCTCTGTTTACGGATCAACCAACCAATAGGAAACTAGTGGTTGATGATTGGAGGATTGGGTTGAACCTTTGTGATGGGAAGCCATTGACAAGAGTGGAAGTAGCGGAAAGATCAACCATTTGATGAGTGGAAAATCTGGCGAAGAATTGAGGAAAGAGATGATTAAGGTGAGGAAAATTCTAGAGAATGCCTTGGCCATGAATGGATCATCAGAGAAAAATTTGTGTCAATTTATTACAGATTTGGAGGCAAAAATTAGTGAACGAATGTAAGATTCATACTTGTCTAGGTGACGAATTGGATGTGTGTTTGTATTGTGCTGCTAAATTGTATGTGTCACTTCTCTTTTCAAACTTTTTTTTTTCTTAGCTTACTGCTTTCTAACAGTTTTATCAGTATTTGAGAAGGGCGGTCAGAAATTAAACTTTTAAATTGAAAACTGTAGCATGTGATAGCTTTATATTGTAGCTTTTTTTTTTTTATCATTGTAACATATGATAGATTTACACTGTAGCAACTAAAAATTTTGGTTAGAACTTATTTTGACACATTAGTCCATTGTTAGGGTTTATGCTTTGTGTTGGCATATTTGGCAACGTAATTCAAGAAATTCAAAAATCAAATTCAAGATGATCAACATGTTATTTTGTAAAATCTAGTTCAAGGAGAATCTAAATTGGAGATGAGGATAGAGTTTAAAAGAAAAAAAAATCCTAGTTCAAATTGGATTTAATCTTAAAGTTTGAAGAAGATTTGTTTTTTGGTTCTTTTAAAGGAGGAGTTGCAATTACTTTTAGGATGATTTATCGAGATTTTCTAGAAGATTGAAATCAAGAATCGCAGTAAAAATCGTCTAGATATTACTTGAGAAAATCATATCAAGATTTTATCAGAGGGGGTTATTTCGAAGTCACAACTTCAGATAATGACTTCGAATTTCAAATGATCAATACAAGATCATATTGAGATTCTAGAAGGAGCTCTATATAAACCTCACTTTGAAAGTGTATAGCACGTCCAAAGAGCTTCGTTTATACGAAATTTTTCGGAGCAAAGTCTTAGCATTTTTAGGAGAAAAAGTTGAAGTTTTTAAAAGAAAACACTCTGCACACCAAAAGGATTCTACATGTGCAGAATTAGAAAATAAGCAATGCTCATTGGATTGATCTATCTAATAGTTACATCTCAGAGGCAACAATAAAAAAAAAGAGTCTGAAGTTGCATAAGTTCAATTGATGATTGTAACATTTTTTTATCTTAGTGAATTATTCAATAGTTGGGTGTGACCCCAAAGACATAAGTTTAACAACCGAACCTCGATAACAATTGTTTGTGTTCTTTATATACTTTCCGTCTTTGGTAAATTTAGTTAACCTGAATTTGCTACAACTGTTTTCCTGGATTCTTTATGCAAATATAATATAATATTATAAATTAAAAGAGAGAAAAATGAAAAGGAGAAAGTTATCCATGAGTAATCTAGGCCTATTATATCACGAATGTGCATAAGACGATCTACCATAAGATGAAAGCCCCTTAGTGTAATAAAGTTAAATTCAATAATGATATAATAAATGAAAAATATATTTGCATAGTGTGTGTTTCAGATGATTAGGATAGTTGGAACATGTCTTCAAAAAATTTTGAGACAACAGGTTATAGAATTCAAGAAGCTCTTTTAGGTATGATATGTTTTCTCTATACACACTATCTATATTGATATGCTCTTGATAGTTTTAGATATAATTTAAGTTCAAACTGTGATGATTGAAAATAATTCATGTTCAGAGATGAAAAATAAGTGCTAAATTCTCACCATAAAGATTGCTCATTTGTGTATAGACGCGTCATGTTTAGTTTATTTATTTACATTTTTTTTTCAATTTGCATGCACATATTCACACTACACACACACATGCACAAAATCACAAAAATATGTCAAGAAACTTGGGTATTAAGTGACTTTTAGAAATTTATTTGTCAATAGCTAGCTCTTACTCTGTCATGAAAAATGAGTTTAAATGGATGGTTAACTCAGGGGGAGGAACAACATGCATAACATATCATTTTATTTTATCATGCTTTCTTTGATATTCGTATAGACTAATGCTACTTAGATCTTGTGTCAAAAAGGAAGAGAAAGGGAACTTTCTTTCAGTATTGGTGTTTACAGGTATAAGACATGAGAATATTGTACCTTGTTCAGGGGGAGCAACAAGGTTTTAAATGAAGAAACTGCTACTGAAAGTTGCAACATCGTCTGCGGCCTGCTACTGAAGTTGCACCTCAAGTTCCAACACCATCTGCAACCTCAGTTTTGAAGCTGCCAAGTCTCAGCTAGTTCAGTATATTCCAGGCAGTGTTGAATAAAGGGCAATAAGATAGAAGCATTTGCATAGAAAGGATATGACAATTTCACTTTGGCTATTGTTTTGTCAAAAGGGGGAGTACTAAGAGTTTGGTGCATATATTTCTTGACTCTGTTTTTCGTGCTCGTACTGCATATATAGTATTTTGCTAAAAAAATACCAAAGGGGATGATTGGTAGAGTTTATATTTTGCATTGGCATATTGGCAACGTTATTTACGAAATTCAAAATCAAATTCAAGGTGATCTACATGTTATCCTGGTAACATCTAGTTCAGGAGAATTCAAATTAGAGAAAAGAAGAAGTTTTAAAGGAAAATCCTAGTTCAAATTGGCTTCAATCTTCCAGTTTGAAGAATGTTTTTTTTTTAATTATTTTAAAAGGAGGAGATTGTGATTTACTTTGAGGCATGATTAATGGAGATTTACTAAAAGATTTAATCAAGAATCACAGCAGAAATCGTCTGGATACACTCAAGAAAATCGGATCAAGGTTTCATCCATGTGATTGTTATGAAGTCGCAACTTCAGATTACGACTTCGATTTTTTAAATGACCAATACGAGATCATGTTGACATTATAGAACGCGCTCTATATAAATCTCACTTTCCAAAGTATTAGCATGTCCAGAGAGCTTGGTTTTTATAGAGGTTTTTCAGAGCAAGGTCTTAGCATTCTTAAGGAGAAGAAGTTGAAGTTTTTAGGAGAAAATACTCTACACATAGAAGGATCTACATGTGCAGAATTCGGAGATGAGTGATGCTTACTAGATATATCCATTTAAGAGTTGCATCTTAGAGGCGGCAATCGAAAGAAGGAGTCCTTAAACGTTGTTTAAGTCTAATTGGTGATTGTGACAATTTTTTGTCTTAGCAGATTATTCAATAGTTGGGCATGGCCCCTGGGACATATGCTTTAACGACCGAACCTCGATAACATTACATGTGTTCATTGTATACTTTTTGTCTTTGGTAAATTTTTTAACCTGAAATTAATTAAATTTAGTAAGTATTAAAAACTGGATCTTACATCTATGATATTAATATTGACAAAAACTTCTGAAATATCTCAAGGATAATCATGCCACAATCGAATAGTAATTGAAAATTTTAAAAATATTTATCTTAACAGTAATTGCAAAATATTATTTTCACTGCTGTTAAAAATAATAACCCTTCAACATTAGAACATTTCAATTGTTTTATTAAATGAATAGTGCCATGAGATAACAAGACATCTATCTAACCTTAATATATAGAGAGATTTACTTTAATCTCATGGAACTACAACACCGTCACTAACAAAACAATGGTTTGGTCTAAAAAAACACTATATATTAGACGAAGACCCACTATTTTGTTAGTATTGCGGTTATAAGCCTATAAGGATGAAAGTAGTTTTAATATTTATATAATGTGTGTGTGTATGACTATTCATGCTTAGCTTTCTTTTGGAAGCATGGATGCTCAGCTATTTGGCTGTTCTTAAAATAAAAAAAAAATTATTTTGTGAGAGATTAGGTTGAAATAATATAAATTTTAGAAATTATTAATATCATTGCAATACAAAATTCGAATGCTGTGATAATCAAAGACCGTCATTTCTAGGCACACGTGAAACATGAAATGCCAATATTCAACACTAATTGAGAAAACGCTGAACCAAAAAAGTGACCAAATTAATTCATTCTCAAAAAAAAAAAAAAGGGTGACCAAATTAAACTTCTGTACACCAATACTGCCGGATTTTTTTAACTAATTACTGCCCGATTCTTTTCGATTCAATACAGGATTTATTTTACTGCCGGATGTTTTTAGATTCATTGCAGGATTTATTTTTCCTGCCGGATTTTATTAATTTATTACTGCCAGATTTCCTTAGAGTCACTGCGGATTTTATTTTACTATATTGTTTTCTTTTTGGCCTTGGATCTTACACTAGTGAACAATATGAGATGTATCAATTACTATTGATAGATATTTTCCTAGATCCTCATTTGACTACAGGTTTGAAATTTTTTTGTATATTTTTGTGAATTTTAAATGGAAGCTTCTACCGTTGAGGTAATTTCTTCCAACTAGCTAGGAACTGCAATTTTAGTACTAAGATTGATTTGTCAATGCTAAAAGTGTAGTGTATTTTATAAATTGTTTACAATTATTAATCAAACCGTTAAAAAGTTAATCTAACGACTAAATTAGCAATTCCTACTAGTAGGAAAAATTGACAATTCCTACCATAAAGTTACCAAAATTATTTGGAGGAATTAATTCAAAATGAAATAAAACGACAAAGAAGGACATTTGTCAATTTCATGTCTTAAAAAAGAATCTACGATATTTGGATGACACATTATTTTTCATTCAGGCACCATAAATCGTCCTATCTGTGCCTTGTGAAAAAGTAGCATAATAAATAATTGTTCTACATTGTATGATGAAAGACGAGAAGATAAAGAATAATATATGTCCATAGAAACATAATTTCCATGTATAAATATAAAAGAACAATGTATTAAACTTGTTGAAGTAAGTTCTTATTAATGTATTATTTCATCAGAATCCAATCTAAATAATAATGTTATTTTCTGTTATCTAAACAGCCTTTGTGATGGTAATAGTGATGTTTAAAAAAAAAAGGAAAAGAAAGAGAAAGAAACCATAATACTATGGTGACAATTTCTTTTCTTATCTTGGCCTTGCAAGAGAAAAATTTTTCTCTCAACAAAACAACATTCATAATATACATTTTCATGTCTATTTACATCAGATGTATCTGACTTGATTTTGACTGAGAAGAATGGTGATATACAAGCAGAGTTCCTCAAGATTTCAGAGAGAAGAACTTAAATATACATGCCAAGCTCATGAAAAATATGTCCAATAATTCTCAGGTAGAAATATATAAGGGCTTCTTGCTTGGCAGCCACTGTTGGGTCGGTTCATTTCACCTCAGAGCAATTATTTGGGCCCACAGGTTCTCTCAAGCAGCCTAGATATTGCCATGACTGCAGATTCAATTGATGCATCTTCACCCTATTTTATCACATCTAAAATTAATATTTTATAGACACAATATAGAAAACAACATTTCAAACAAAATGACCAACTGACATCATCTCAGATACAAATGTTAATGTTAATACTTCATTTATCACTAACAAGTGTAAAGAAGACGTATTTGATATGTTCTAATATATAATACTACCTCAAATATTCTATCTATTTTTTCTCACAACTATTAAATATTGAAGCTTGTAAAAATAAACTATAATACTATAATTATTTTAAAGGAACACAGTTGTAATGATTAAATAAAAAGTTAATATACTAATCAATTGCAATCAAATACCAAATTTGGCCCTTGTTATAGCATTTGCTTAACTTTTAACATAAAAAATAGCATTGCATTGAAGAGTGAATTTTTTACTTAAATGTCAAAATTTGACATTGAGGGGTTGCGTTGGAGATCTCTAAGTCACCAGTCCATAAATCTAAGAGAGAATCTTACCTTCTCTTTCCAATAAAAGATATTTCCATACTTGCCAGCCAAACGACTCCAAAAGCTACGCGGAATGTCTAGATCAACTGTAGCTCCAACATTGAAAATTCAGTATATTTCCTGTTTAAATATACCCATATGTAAATCTCCATATCACAGTATCATCCTCTTGGTATGTTAAAAAAAAGTACTAATGAAGACAAGGTCTTTACCAACGTGGGGTCAGCAACAAAGACTATGGTTCTATCAATCCACTTGCCAAAAGTTCTTATAGCCAATCCTGCAAAGAAAGATTTTTGATTGCAAGAGTCTTCTTCAGAATTTTCTGGTAATGGAATCAGTGGGACACAATTTTTAACCTCAACTTTCCATCAAGTTCTATTAAATAATTGTTTTTTTTAATTAGTAATATAACTATGATATTATCTGACGGTTCAAGAACTATATTCTAACTGTAGGCTATTTTTTCAAGCCCTATACTGAATAAAGCACAATGCTAGTCTTGCAATAAGTTGATCTTCACCTGGAGTGTCTGGGTAATTCTGGGCCAAAACTCTCAACTTGAATCTGGTATCCTTTTCAATATCAGCTATCTCCTGTGCAAGTCTTTTCCCTGAAAAATGTTTCTAAGAAAGTCAACTCCTTGTTCCCTTTTATCCCCAAGTTCTTGAGAAAACTATTGTCCATAAAATCAGAAGACAGAGTCTCTTTCATGAAGGAAAAAAAAGGAACAAAATCCCAATATTACACAGCCCCACAAGTCACTCCTACCTAGGGGTGGCACTTCGTGTTAGCGGGTCGAGTTTAGGTTAAGTTGAGGGTCAATTTTTACATAAACTAACCTGACACTAACCAGACCCATGACATGAATGGGTTAAAATATCTCAACATTAACATTACGATCCGTACTAACCCTTTCCTTATGCAACTTATGAAACGCCAACAACCCGCAACCCACCAATGACACGTAGTAACCCCCTAACTCATGACGTTTTTGGCTTGGAATTTACATTAATATAATATAAAAAAAACAACATAAAACAAATTTCTTTAAAATCAAATGAGTTCTACACAACAACAACAAAAAATTGTCCTAAGATTTTAAAAACATTTAACAACACAACGAGTCCAACACCACAAAATAACAAGTCTAACAAAATAACAAGTCCAACAAATAAATCGCTGATCAGACAGGGCTTTGTCTGATAAGAATATTAATAATAGAAAAAAATATTTAAATAATTAATCGCTGATCAGACAGGTCATTTTTGCCATATGGGATGACCCAAACACGACCTGTTCAGATTCCAATTGATACTTAAACGACACGTGGCTAATTTTTTTTACCCTAACCCATAAAAAACGTATCGGATTTATGTCATATCGTCGTGTCATAACTAATATCACCAGCCCTTCTCCTACCCATATTCCAACTGAGAAGAAACAAAGCACACCCTTTTGAGAACTTTTTTTTCTTCTTTACCAAATTCATCGACTGACAAAAATTGAAACGATTAATTACAACTTAAATGCAATCAATCACTACAAGGCATATCGCTACGAATTTAGTCTACTGAGAGCAAACAAAAACACGTGAAGGAAAAATAAGCAGAGAAAGAACACATGTTTTATAGTGGTTCACCCTCAATGTAAGAGCTATATGTACTTTTAGTTGTTGCAGAAATTTGTTCTAATGAAAAATAAGTTAATAAAAAAAAACAAACAAACAAACATTCACGTCTCTAACTCTCGAACAATACTCTATTTCAGCATCCCCTTTACATATAGGATAATTAAAACAATTGAATTTTACAAGTGTTAAATCCCAAAACTACTTTCAAGATCGATCTCTATAATATTTTGCATAAAGCAATAATTCGTCATGGCATTAAATTAGGCTACACAATTTAACACATACCGAAAACAAAGCCCCAAAAAACAACTTTTTTCACACTGATAAGTGATCCCATAAAAACAAATGCAAAGAAATTGTTAATGGAAAAAACAGAGCTGTATTTGCTGCTATGATTATACTTGAAAAATTATCACTCCCAATAGGCCTATGCAATTAACCTTATCCACTTTTTCTTAAAAACCAAACAAGATAAAAACAAATGGGTTTTCCATATAGCTCCTATAAACTGGGAAAAAAAAAAAAAAAGTCTCCCAATTTTTATTTTTGGCCATTGCCCACATTTATAAATAAATGAATGATAAATTATTAACAACATTGGACTATAAAAGACAATTTTAAAGAGAAATTAAAAAAAAAAACCTGGCCATCAGAGAGGAACCCAGCTACGTCACGACAGTAGTAAACTCCTTAGGAAGCAATTCTGGCTTTCACTCGCACCTTCGCCTCTACACATCCTGCACTCCAAACAACAACAATATTTTCAATCTGGGTTTTCGCTTCAGATGCACCAAAAAACGACAAAGAAAAATCAATAATGAAATGGAAGTTACTTGCCTGGAAAAACAGCAAGCGAAATGCCGAGAGCGAGAGCCCCTGAGAGACCCCAATTCAAGGATTTTGATCTGAAATCAGAGAAGAAGGTTTTGTAGATTTTGTTTGTAGTTCGGTTGAACAGAGAGGAAATGACGCAGTAATCACTGGTTGCTTCAGAATTGCAGAACTTGCGGTTGTTGGAAAGCTTAGTGATGAACAACCCAAGGGTAGATAACTCATTATTTCCCTTTTCTGTTTTTTTTCTGTTTTTCCCCCTTGCGGGTTAGTGAAAACAATTAGCTTGTCGTAGTTTTCTATATTCTGTCGTTTGTATTTCTTATGTCGTTTTTTATGAATTTATCCTTTTATGTTTCAGCGTCTTTTTGACGTACATCATCTCATCTGATTGTTGACGTTTCCCTTTTTGGATACAATTTCGATGATTGTCTCGATTTATATGTTCTATTGTTCGTTTTATGGAGTTGTTTCTCGCATGGTGTCCTCTTAAATGTTCGTGGAATGTTGTTTGTTTACTATTGTCGTTATCAATTGACGTCGTTGCCAAGCTTCTTACCGTTAATCTATGTTCTGTCGTTTCTTTTGCGTGTTTCTCTCATCGGCGTGCTTGTCATTTTGTTGTCGTTTTCTTTTTGAGCCTTTACAGCTTCGTTAGGAAGCACGTTAAAAAGAAAGTTCAGTTTACTATAGTGTAAAGTTCTCACATATTACATGAGAAGCAAAAGTTTACTACAGTATAAAACTCTCCCATACTACAATTTTTAAGTTCTAACTGATTTTTCTATGCACAGCCTACAATGTTTGTCTAGTTGCACTGTTCATTTGTTTATCCTTGTGATGTTGTCGTTTGTTTTCTTTCGTCAATTTCATCTTATTTTGGCCACTTCCATTATAGTTGCTGGTTTCTAGGTCGTTAGTTTTTGCTTTTGTTTCCGTTTCTAACATGTTTGCTTTTGCTTCCGTTTCTGACATTGTTGTCGTTGCTAATCTCTTTGTTCCTAAATTTTCATGACGTATCTTGTGGTTTTTGGTACTTTGGATGTCGTTTAGTTTACTCATTCAAAATGTTGTTTTATTCTTTAAAAGATATTTTCTTCAAAAAACTTGAGTAGTTTACTTAATGTATTTGTCGTTCGAAAGCTTAAAGATGGGGACGCCTTATGTTCAAGGTCATGTACATTGTCAAGATGTTGTCGTTTTCTTCAACTCGTGGTTCTTTAGAATAGTTTAGAACGCAGAACAGTCCTGACAACAAATTGTCGTTTTAGACATAGCGTCCTTTTTACAGATCATGTCCTTTTCCGAGCTGATTCATACTTGACATCAGGTTTCAAAATAACCAATACATAACTTGCCTTACGGATTCTGAAAGTCCGTTAGCATTTCACCAAAATTTGAGCTCATCTTCCAGATGACTATGTTCGAGACCATTCATAGCATACAATTATGGCATAAAACTCCGTAACACTGGGGGAAAACAACGCATCTACGTTTAAGATTCCGCACTGGGAGGAGTAAAAAAGGAAGATAAACATAATTTTGATGATCTCAAAGTCAGAATTTGACAAAAAACAAAGGCTACAAATAGACGAGAGTCTCATTGCTCCCACAGTTATATTTCACGACCAACCGAACATGAGTTCATGCCTGTGTAATGACGGAGTTACGGGAAATAAACGGGCCAGTTGTGATAGTAAGAGTCTCGATGGTCCTTATCCACGTACTCGTTCCACTGCAACAACAGAAATGGTCATATCATGAACAAAACCTCAAGACTGTACCAAACAAGACTTGCAGTTAATCAAAACAATTTCCATTTAGCAAAGAAAAAAGAGAAAAAGATTATTATAAAGTCGCCAAATTTTGGTTTTTACGATTTCATTAGTTTACCTTGAACTTGTAAGGCTGCCCTTTCTTCATTGCCTTCTTCCAGTGACACTGTTCAAATAACATGGCTTTGTCATGCCAGCTGCAAGAATTTCAGATTGTTAGACCAGAAGCGGATTTAGATAACTAATCCCAGCGGAGTATATGCTAACACCCTAACTGGAATTAATCATCGATTTTCTATATGATTTTCGATCTAACCAAAAATGGACCCTGAAATCAAACGAAACCTCATAGCAAATCATAAATGTGCGAGGTATAGAATGCATAGAATAGTAATGTGAAGGAAGAAAGGGCAGGACGGTCACATTCCCCATAAGATCAACTCTATCAAGTTACATCCTATGCACATACAATGAGTAATTAGTACCGAGACAATCAGCCAAAGCATTTGTTATATGATGTAGCAGACTAAATGACTGAATCAAAGAACTCACTTTATGCGTCCAGGAAACACACGATGAACGTGTTCGGCAATAGGGGTAATTCATCAGTAAGCAAATATCACAGTCTAGTGAAGAAACATCCTGGTTAACTATAATAGCATCCCAAGATATAGAATAGAATTTCAATTAGGAGCAGAATAGAAAAATAGTTTGCAATGTAAAGAAAATCGACAGGGAAATATAACCGAGGCGGTGTGACTTGAGTACTTGAATTGATTAGAGCGTTGCCACATGTAGGGATTGAACCAGGTGAGAACAGAGAAGGTGGCAGAACCGATCCATATGTTCCAGAATCGGTCTGGCCCTGGGTGCGGAACACCGGGGTCCCCTCTGTATGCATTGCCAAATACTTCTCCATTTTGCTCCTTTTGCTTATATCCTAATCAGCTTCCTTATCCTGAAAGCCAAATGGGAACCCAATTACCCATAGACAAACTCAAGTCAAAACCCTATCAGTCCATATGCAATGCAAAACAAATAGAAAATAACCTAATTACTTCCATAAAGTTTCCTCACTCTTGTCTGCTCCAACATTTCTCATGCTTAGGATGATCCTCAAGGGGCATAAACAATTTTTTTAACCAAAAAAAATACCACAATTAAATTTTTTTTTCCCAAAAATAAAAATTAAGTTAATTCCATAGTTAAAATGTTCTAAAAGCACAAGGAAAGAAAGGCCTCTTTTGAGTTGACAATCTTGGAAAAGCACGTCCTTTTGAAACAATTCATAAACTTAACCAAATTGAAACACATAAAGCAACTGAAATTCGATGAATTACCACATTCATACACTAACCCAATAAAAAAAAAATCTATTTTAATCAGATAGGTAAACTGATTTCTTGAAAACAAAAACGAAAATTGAACCAAAATTATTCAAGGCGATGGGTGAAAATCGCATTCGTTTTTGAGTTATGAATTTTACAAAATTTGTTAAAATTGGAAAAAAAAAATTTAAGGGGCAAAAACATCTTTTCACAAAAGGAATTTGAGTAAGGTACTTTGAGAAAATTTGATCATCTTGCAAAATGGGGACTAATGATGTAAAAAGAATATTTTTAGTCTCAGGGACAAAATTGTCAGAATTTGCAAATAAGGGATAAAATTGCAAAGTTTTGATAAACTTGGGTTTTTATTTCAAGTTCACAACCCGACGCCTTGAATTTCTACGCTAATAAGTGACATTTCTATCAAATTAGCCAAACAGACTTAGGAATTCAAAGTGGCCCATCAAGGACAAAAATGTCATTTGCATAAAATAGTCGGTACGGACCCTAAAACATAGAGAAAACAACCTTATAAAGGATTTCTCTCCTCTTTGTTAGAAGTTATGAGATAGGATGAAATGAGACAACGGTCTAACTTTAAGTAACCAGAATAGTATTCCGAAATAGTAATCGATAAGTATAGCTAAATAGTGATGATTTTGGCTAATAATGATATAAATGGCCAAAACGGGTCCTTAGACGAGTAACAAAGGAATCCTGAGGACGGTTTCAATAGCAGCAAAAGAAAGTAAGTTTCAAACCCACTTACGGTATGAAATAGTAGGTTAAGAGTATAATATGTTCATGAGTATATACCTGTGTATATTATACAATTGAAAAGTGTATCTAATTTACATTAGTATGTAAATGTATTGTCATGCATGGTATGATAACCACAATAATTAGACTGGTAAATGAATCACCTAAAGGAAATATAAGTATCACACCAGCTCCTGACACAAAAAGGAGAGTTTAAAGTGAAGGTATGGTCTCGGTGTTACGAAGACCTATGTACGCATATGGTATGAGCACTTGGGCCCTAGTAAAAGATAAGAATAGAATAAAAATAAGGAATGTTCATAAGAAAACATCAATGTATCATGCATATTAATATAAGATACATGTGGGCTATATTTGGACTTACTGAGCATAAGCTCACCTAGTTATTTCGTGTTGTAGGAATTTCCAGCAAGACGTCAGAATAAATGTATTGGTGAGCTAGCGGTGGAGTATGAGCAATATGCAGAACAGGATGTGGGTACCACCACAATGAAGTTTCCGTTGCTATGCAAATATAGTTATTTTGGAACTAGTCATATAAAAGATATAGTATGGTTAAGTGAGACAAAATCACTTTTTGATATACTAAGTATATGAAGTTGTAAAGAAGGGAAGTTGTTTATGTAAATATATATATATATATATATATATATATATATATAAACAGAAGAAGTTTAAGTATTAATGTGTGATATATTTATGTTATTTTTGTAGTCTAAAAAAAATTAAATCCAAGATTTTCATAAATACGTAAGTAAAAAAAGTGTTAAAGCACGGCCTGTAAAAAGACGGGTTGTGACAACATCAACTATCAATTTAATCACAAAACAAATTTAAACTCCATAAATAAGATAAAAAGATAATGATTTAACATGAATTTTAAATGCAAAAGTATAAATATGCAGTTCAAGTTATAAGGTGTCATAAAACACATTACAATAACTCATGAATAAAATGAGTAAAGTTGATTGTAATAAAATTGTAGTAATAAAAGGAAACAATAGGTCAGTGGGGGCAAAAGAAGAAAATCATAAATTTTTAAGGTTCAAATTCTAATTTTTAAAAAAACAGTGGAGGCGGTAGCGCCCTATGTACATTCGCCACTAGTTCAAGCCAATAAGGCTTTATTTAAGAAATAAGTTGAAACTTTAAGTTCCAACTAGTTACAGTGTAAAACTTTCATATGCTATAATAAAGTTCTAACTTTAACTTCTAACTTACTTTCTAAATTAAATGTACTAAATGTAAGTTAGAACTTTTGTCCCAAACCTAACCAAATTTATTCATTTATTATCTTTCTTCTCCATGTGATTATTTTAAAACTAATAAAGTTGCTCGTTCTTGTTCAATCTCCCAAACGCAAAGTTGCTCGTTGTTCTTCAATCTTACGATATATTTATTTATTTTATTCTATTGTGGACAATTTACTTTGTAAATTGATATCTTGAAAAAAAATATATATATATCCCACTGTGTATACTTTATAATTCTTTTTCTTCATAAAAAATGACAACTTGTCGGCCTCTCGCTGTGAGAATCGATGTTTTTATTTTTTTTTTATAACTTTGGGGGAATAGATGTGCCACATTAGTGAAGGATTCGTTTAGGAGAGGCCTATCTTTTTTTATAAAATAATAAAAGTGAGGGAATAGAAAAGTGATTTGTGAGGTATCATATCTTTGTCGTATAATTCACATAATCAAAAGTTTATGTTTTCATGGGCTTTCGCATGCTCCAATCACAAAAAGACACTCTTTTGATCTAAATATTTTATACCATACTTTTGAGTTTCCAAAAAAATAAAATAAAATACTCCCTCTCTTGGGCAAAATTTGATGAAAAAGTGTAGTTTAACCACTAAATATTTTTTAAACGGTGAAAATACCTGTCACGCCCCGGAGTACGGGAGGTGACGTGGCGGAATATTTAGATTAATTAAAAGAGGATTTAATTGAAATTAAGAGTTTAAAAATCCAATTAAGTGAGAAATAAAGAGATTTTCCACCACATTTGATAAAAAGAATTTGTAAATATTAAGCAAATAATAATTAAATAGAAAACCGCGAGTATGGGTTCCACAACCCACAACTTGTGCACACACATGGTTCTGACAATATCATAAATACAATTACAGTCCAAGTACAAATAAAGTTAAGTCTTACATGCCTTGATTAATAATACAGAATATAAATAAATTCTCCTATTGCTCCTGAGTTCGGTCCGAAGAATCTTCTCCAAACCTAAATGGGAAACCACCTAGAAGGGGGGAATTTAAAACAGATAAAACGTGAGCGAAAGGCTCAGTAGGACTAAGTTTTATAAAATAATTTAATGCAAAGGAACATAGCATTATTAGAAGTTATTCAAAAGGACACTTAAATAAATAAATAAATACTTTGAGTAGAACCGTTCTGACACAGAACAGTCTACCCGTCAAATCAAAACACCATTTCACTTTTACCTAGGCAAACCATGATAACACCACCGTAGTGGCCCAGCTGGGTTTCGGGACCTGCCCTCAAGGTCGATCGCTACACGACCCGATCTCTGATATGGCATCATGCCCATGTGTTTATTATCATTATCATTCAAAACCCAATTACCGAGTGTTGTCAATTACATTTATTATGAAATTCATTTCATATCACGGTATATTAAAATATAACCGATAAAACCATTTTCAAACAACCGTTGAAAACATTTTGATAGAAATCATTTTCAAAGCCAAATCATTTCAAAACCAGGCTACCAAAGAAAAGGGGTAGAAGTCCTACCTCAGTACTCGTGCCGGTACCCCACACCGTAATCCCGGTCCGCTATACGTTAGCTCTACGGAACCACGAACGATCCTAGATACAAACTAAGTCAATCAATATCTAGTTTGAGACATTCTATGTTACTAAATCATTTTATGATGTCCTAGTGTGCTATTTGTACATTTAAAATCATCCTATAAGGTTGGGGTTTAAATCAGGGTTCAAAACAGTGAAAACGGGTGAAAATCACAAAATTTTTCATGCCTCGGTCAGCCTGCCGGACGCCCTGCTTCGGCCTGCCGAACTGCACAGTTCGGCCTGCCGGAAGCAAGGTTCGGCCTGCCGAACGTTTCCCCAGATTCGGCCTACCGGTCGGAAGAACACCGGCCTGCCGATCATCACTCCGCCCTGCCGAACATGAACTTCGGCCTGCCGAACTGGGAAGATCCAGAAATCCCAGCTACGGGTTTCTCGATCCCCAAAATCCAAATCTGGATTCCAACCTGTTTTTCTCAATGCCCAGGCATGAAAAACAATTATAGTTGATAGAAAAACATTCTAAAACATGTTTGGACTCATTTAAACAAGATTTAGACTCAAAATCTTCAAAAATCCGAAAATGAGAAAATGAGGGGAAAAATGAAAAAATCTTGAATTCAATCCGTTTTTCTTCAATCTAAGCTTAGATTCTAGTTGTTCTAAGTTCATCTAACACAAATCCAAGGTTTTCTAAACTTAAACAAACTTAGATTTCAAAAACACACAAAATTGAAAATTTTGTAAAAGTTTAGAAATTTTGAATCTAACCTCGAATCGAAGCTTCAATCCGCGTTCTCGGTTGCCGAATCACGTCCCCGAGCTTCCTCCTTGCTAACCCGAAGCTTGGATTCGAAATTGGGTTCAAAATTTGTGAAGAAATTAGAGAGAGAGAGAGGGGCTGCCGAGAGAGAAATTGAGAGAGAGCGAGAGAGAGAGAGAACCGGAGAGTGAGGAGAGAGAGTGAGAGAAAGGGAATAAATAGAGAAAATCGGTGGGCGGTTTTACTGTGCGAAAACCATGTGCCGCCCACGGTTTTGCAAAACGGAGTATTTTTAACATTTTACAAATTGTGGTGTTTTAAAACTCAAAACATCATTTTAAAACAATAAGGAATCATTTAAATGCATCAATTTAACAAAACAACCAAAATTTCAAATTCCAACCAAATAATCTAATTAAAGTTAAAACGTTAATTATGGCACACTAATTCATCATTTACATTTACCTTAACATTAAATAAATTTCGGGGCGTTACAACTCTCCACCCCTAAAAGAAATTTCGCTCTCAAAATTTACAACTCATTTTAAAAACAAAACAAATGCGGATACAGCTCCCGCATTCTCGACTCTAACTCCCAAGTGGCTTCATCAACCCCGTGATGCTGCCACATGACCTTTACAAACGGTATTTCACGACGACGCAAGCTAATTACTTTCCGGTCGATAATCTGAATCGGCACTTCTTCGTACGTCGTATCCTCCTGAACCTGCACTTCGCGAAACGAAACTATCTTATGCTGCCCTGGTGGACATTTCCTAAGCATCGATACATGAAACACATCGTGCACATGAGAAAGTTCGGGCGGAAGATCAAGCCGATAAGCGACCACACCAACACGCTGAGTGATCTCGAACGGCCCAATATACCTCGGCGCGAGCTTCCCACTCACTCCGAACCGCATAGTTCCTTTACGAGGCGACACCCTCAAGAGAACAAAATCTCCAACCGCGAACTCTAAGGGTCTACGTCTCCTATCCGCGTAGCTCTTCTGTCGACTCTGAGCTGCCCTCAATCGATCTCGAATCACCACGACTTTCTCGTTGCTGTCACGAATCTCATCCGGTCCAAGAATAACTCTATCTTCCGGCTCGGCCCAACACACAGGTGACCGACACGGTCGCCCATACAACGCCTCAAATGGTGCCATACCGATACTCGCCTGATAACTGTTGTTGTATGCGAACTCCGCCAAATGCAAATATTGCTTCCAATTCCCGTCGAAGTCCAACGCACAAGCACGCAACATATCCTCGAGAACCTGAATAACCCGCTCAGATTGCCCATCAGTCTGAGGATGAAACGCCGTACTGAAGTTCAAATCCGTACCCAAAGCCTCCTGAAAACTCCTCCAGTACTTAGCATTAAACCTGGTGTATCGATCGGAGGTGATGGACAAAGGAACTCCATGCAACCTCACGATATTCTGCATATACAACTCCCCAAGAATCTTCCTCGAACACGTCGACCTAAACGGAATGAAATGCGCCGATTTCGTCAACCTGTCGACCACAACCCAAACTGCATCGTGCCGCTGCTCCGTCCTCGGCAAACCTGTGAGGAAATCCATCGTCACATGCTCCCATTTCCACCCTGGAATAGGAAGCGGCTGAAGCTGACCTGCAGGCTTCTGATGCTCAGCTTTCACCTGAAGACACGTCGAACACTTGGCCACGTACTCGCGAACATCTTTCTTCATGCCTCTCCACCAATACTACCTCTTCAAATCACGATACATCTTGGTGCTCCCCGGATGAATAGCGAACTGAGACCTATGAGCTTCGTCTAGAACGGCTTTCGTCACCTCGGCGATAACTGGAACTGCAAGACGCTCCCGGAAGTACAACGATCCATCTGCATGCACGCTCCATTCTTCAAACTGCTCCCCGTTCTGAATCCGCGACCAAATCCCCTGCAAATGTCGATCCTGCCACTGACTTTGCTTCACCATCCGAACAAGAGCTGGAGTCGCTTCCACATGATACAACGAAACTCGATCACCGTCTTCATGATACAGTAGCCGATACTCACTCACTATCACATCCCTATTCCAGTCCTCAAAAATTAAACAAGCGAGAATCCCTGAAGACTTCCTGCTAAGCGCGTCCGCGACCACATTAGCTTTCCCGGGATGATACTGCAAAGCGAAATCATAATCCTCCATGTACTCCACCCATCTGCGCTGCCTCAGATTAAGATCCCTCTGAGTGAACAGATACCTCAAACTCTTGTGATCGGAGAAGACCTGAAACGATGCTCCATACAAGTAACACCTCCAAATCTTCAGCGCGTAGATCACCGCCGCAAGCTCTAAATCGTGAGTAGGATAATTTCGCTCGTGAGGTCGTAGCTGTCTCGATCCGTACGCAACTACACGCCCATGCTGCATCAACACGCATCCAAGTCCGCGTCCTGAAGCATCAGCATAAACCTCATACGGCTCGTCACTGCTAGGGATAACTAATACTGGAGCTGAAGTCAACCGGTTCTTCAATTCCTGAAAAGCAAGCTCACAATCTTCATCCCACTCAAACCTGACATTTTTCTTGATCAATCTCGTCAACGGAGCTGCAATCTTTGAAAAATCCTTTACAAATTTCCTGTAATATCCAGCAAGACCTAAGAAGCTGTGAATCTCCGCTACATTCCTTGGTCGTTCCCATTCCAATATAGCTTCAATCTTGGACGGATCCACTGAAATACCATGCTCCGAGATAACATGACCCAAAAATTTGACCTCAGTCAACCAGAATTCACACTTTTCCCGCTTAGCATCCAACTGGTGCTCCCGTAAAGTCTGAAGCACGATCCGAAGATGCTGCTCATGCTCCTCCCATGTCTTAGAATACACAAGAATGTCATCAATGAACACGATCACAAAATGATCCAGATACGGCCTAAATACCCTGTTCATCAGATCCATAAAAGCTGTCGGAGCATTCGTCAACCCAAAAGACATAACCAGAAACTCGAAGTGCCCATACCGAGTCCTAAAAGCTGTCTTGGGAATATCCTCTTCCTTGATCCTGAGCTGATGATAACCTGAACGCAAATCAATCTTCGAGAAGTATCGCGAACCTCCCAACTGATCAAATAGCTCATCAATCCTAGGCAAGGGATACTTGTTCTTCACCGTAACACGATTTAGCTGTCGATAATCCACACATAACCTGAGAGTCCCATCGTGCTTCTTAGCAAACAAAACCGGTGCTCCCCACGGAGATGTGCTATTTCGAATATACCCTTTATCAGCTAGCTCCTGAAGTTGCTTCCTCAATTCCTTCATTTCCGCCGGCGCCATCCGATAAGGTGCCATAGAAATCGGTGATGTCCCTAGAAACAACTCGATACCAAACTCAATTTCTTGATGCAGTGGTAACCCTGGCAACTCGTCGGGGAAGACATCCTCGAACTCATCAACCACCGGAATCGCTTCACTGCCACCCGAAACATAGGGCTCGCAATCTAGATTGACAAGAAAAGCACAACAACCTAGATTCCTTCGCCCTCCTAGACACGACTTCATGAGACGCTCACTCATTAGCCAATCACCACCACCCTGGTAAGTGATTACCGTCCCCCTATCAGACACTAGGGTCACTTTTCTAAGTTGGCAGTCCACGACTGCACTATACCTGGATAACCAGTCCATCCCTAGAATAACATCATAGGAACTCATGGGGAGTATAATCAAATCACTTTTCAAAATCTCATCCCTAATCTTTATTTTACATGATTTACACATACAATTCACATACACTCGCCCCAAGGGAGAAGTTATGACTAGGGGTTCATTAAACTCTTCTACCTCTAATCCCAAGGCATGTACAAAAGAACTCAAAATGAGAGAATGAGAGGCACCGGTATCGAATAAAACACGAGCTAAGGATCTAGAAACCAAGATCATACCGTCAACAACCGCATTACCAGTCTGAGAATCTGACCCTCCAGATGCCATTGCATGAACCTGCACTGGCGCCTTCCCTTTTCCTCTACCGACATTACTGGGTCCTACATTACTTGGCCGATGCTGCTGAGATGGAGACGACTGCACACTACCTATACTCGGCGTTCGATACTGAGGAACACTGCGCTGAAAATACTGCGGCTGCTGCCCCCGTGCCGGATATGAGAATTGTTGAGGAGAAAACTGCGTATACTGCAACTGCGGGTACTGTGGAGGCGGAGGTAGGGTCTGAGGCTGAGGTTGAGATGAACGACTGGCATCCTCCCCGGTCTGCGATCCAAGACGAGCACTCCTGATCGGGCAATTCCTCTTGATGTGTCCGGGCTGCTGACAGAAATGACAATGAAAGCTGTAGGGATTGCTGCGCCCGCTGCCAGACGAACTGCTGCTGCCACTGGTCGCACCGCCTTGCTTGCCTTTCCCCGGAGCTGGACGACTACTGGTGCTCTTCCTGCCACTCCTCTGCGGTCCTCCTGAAGCCTTGGCTCTATCCTCACAATACTGCACGTAATCATTCTCCACAAAGATTGCCGACGACACAAGCTCTCTGAAACTCCTAAGCCGTAGGGCAACCAACTGCCGCCGAATAGGAGCCTTGAGCCCTTCCTGAAACTTAATACATTTCTCGCGCTCCGACGCCACCGCTGATGGAGCAAACCTGGCCAACTCGTTAAACTTCGCCTCATACTCCCGAACTGACATATCACCCTGCTGCAATCTGTAGAACTCAGCTGCCTTCTGATCTCTATACCCCTGCAGAAAATACCGATCATAAAACAGCTCCTCGAACTTGTCCCAACTGATATCACCACCGCGCTCCAGATGCTTAGTTTGTTTCCACCAGGTGTTAGCGCCACCCTCGAGCTTATACACCGCAAACTCCACACGATACTCCTCAGGCACACCAAGGGTATCTAGATGCTTCAGGATCGAATCCAACCAATATTCAACTAACTGCGGATCCCCATTGCCATCAAAAGTCGGAATAGACGCCCGTTGGAATTCCTTAAAGAACGCATGCCGACTACCAACACTAGAGTCTTCTGGTCTAGCCCTGGCTGCCATCTGCCGGAAAGCCGCAAACATAGACCTCATCATGCTCTCATCATTTCCGAACTCGGCGTCAGCAGTCGAACGACGTCTAGGTGCCATTCTCTCACTTCTGAAAACAAAATTTAGACTGTCAGAGGTATTTCATTGTCAAACCTATGTGTGCACAATTCCCAAGGTTCATAACCTTGAGCTCTGATACCATTCTGTCACGCCCCGGAGTACGGGAGGTGACGTGGTGGAATATTTAGATTAATTAAAAGAGGATTTAATTGAAATTAAGAGTTTAAAAATCCAAATAAGTGAGAAATAAAGAGATTTTCCACATTTGATAAAAAGAATTTGTAAATATTAAGCAAATAATAATTAAATAGAAAACCGCAAGTATGGGTTCCACAACCCACAACTTGTGCACACACATGGTACTGACAATATCATAAATACAATTACAGTCCAAGTACAAATAAAGTTAAAGTCTTACATGCCTTGATTAATAATACAGAATATAAATAAATTCTCCTATTGCTCCTGAGTTCGGTCCGAAGAATCTTCTCCAAACCTAAATGGGAAACCACCTAGAAGGGGGGAATTTAAAACAATAAAACGTGAGCGAAAGGCTCAGTAGGACTAAGTTTTATAAAATAATTTAATGCAAAGAAACATAGCATTATTAGAAGTTATTCAAAAGGACACTTAAATAAATAAATAAATACTTTGAGTAGAACCGTTCTGACACAGAACAGTCTACTCGTCAAATCAAAACACCATTTCACTTTTACCTAGGCAAACCATGATAACACCACCGTAGTGGCCCAGCTGGGTTTCGGGACCTGCCCCCAAGGTCGATCGCCACACGACCCGATCTCTGATATGGCATCATGCCCATGTGTTTATTATCATTATCATTCAAAACCCAATTACCGAGTGTTGTCAATTACATTTATTATGAAATTCATTTCATATCACGGTATATTAAAATATAACCGATAAAACCATTTTCAAACAACCGTTGAAAACATTTTGATAGAAATCATTTTCAAAGCCAAATCATTTCAAAACCAGGCTACCAAAGAAAAGGGGTAGAAGTCCTACCTCAATACTCGTGCCGGTACCCCACACCGTAATCCCGGTCCGCTATACGTTAGCTCCACGGAACCACGAACGATCCTAGATACAAACTAAGTCAATCAATATCTAGTTTGAGACATTCTATGTTACTAAATCATTTCATGATGTCCTAGTGTGCCATTTGTACATTTAAAATCATCCTATAAGGTTGGGGTTTAAATCAGGGTTCAAAACAGTGAAAACGAGTGAAAATCACAAAATTTTTCATGCCTCGGTTGGCCTGCCGGACACCCTGCTTCGGCCTGCCGAACTTCACAGTTCGGCCTGCCGAACGTTTCCCCAGATTCGGCCTGCCGGTCGGAAGAACACCGGCCTGCCGATCATCACTCCGGCCTGCCGAACATGAACTTCGGCCTGCCGAACTGGGAAGATCCAGAAATCCCAGCCACAGGTTTCTCGATCCCCAAAATCCAAATCTGGATTCCAACTTGTTTTTCTCAATTCCCAGGCATGAAAAACAATTATAGTTGATAGAAAAACATGCTAAAACATGTTTGGACTCATTTAAACAAGATTTAGACTCAAAATCCTCAAAAATTCGAAAATGAGAAAATGAGGGGAAAAATGAAAAATCTTGAATTCAATCCGTTTTTCTTCAATCTAAGCTTAGATTCTAGTTGTTCTAAGTTCATCTAACACAAATCCAAGGTTTTCTAAGCTTAAACAAACTTAGATTTCAAAAACACACAAAATTGAAAATTTTGTAAAAGTTTAGAAATTTCGAATCTAACCTCGAATCGAAGCTTCAATCCGCGTTCTCGGTTGCCGGATCACGTCCCCGAGCTTCCTCCTTGCTAACCCGAAGGTTGGATTCGAAATGGAGTTCAAAATTTGTGAAGAAATTAGAGAGAGAGAGAGGGGCTGCCGAGAGAGAAATTGAGAGAGAGCGAGAGAGGGAGAGAACCGGAGAGTGAGGAGAGAGAGTGAGAGAAAGGGAATAAATAGAGAAAATCGGTGGGCGGTTTTACTGTGCGAAAACCATGTGCCGCCCACGGTTTTGCAAAACAGAGTATTTTTAACATTTTACAAATTGTGGTGTTTTAAAACTCAAAACATCATTTTAAAACAATAAGGAATCATTTACATGCATCAATTTAACAAAACAACCAAAATTTCAAATTCCAACCAAATAATCTAATTAAAGTTAAAACGTTAATTATGGCACACTAATTCATCATTTACATTTACCTTAACATTAAATAAATTTCGGGGCGTTACAATACCTCTCCTCATGTTAAAAAAAAAAAAAAATACCAGCTGCACTTACGGGCAAAACATGACATTTTTATCCTTAGTCAACAAATATGGGGTTTACTAATCTTTGCATTCCACATATAGTAAAAGAAATGACATCGTCAATGACTAAGAATGTGTTTGACAAGTCGGTTGGAACGAATTAATTCCAACTTATTACAGTATAAAATTCTCAATAGCTATAGTAAAATTAAAAGATTGTTAGTATAAAACTCTCGACAATTTTTAAATCAAAATTTTCAGTTTCAACTGATTTATCAAACCACCTACAAACTTAATGCCACAAGTAGATAGGTGACTGAAAGTAAACAAAATTAGAGTCATAAAATGTTGACATATAAAATATTTTTGTTAAATGGGTGTTTCTTAAATTCAAAAAATTATTAAAAAAAAGTGGTGTCAGTGTTATCTTTGGTTTATATACAGTTCAACAAATAAGTTCAACTAATATACAGTATTTTATTCATTTATTATCTTTCTTTCCTATGGGATTATTTAAAAACTAATAAAGTTGCTCGTTTTTCTTCAATCTTACGATATATTTATTTATTTATTATTTTATTGTGGACAATTTACTTTGTAAATAATTTAGATACCGCTTTAAATCGATATATTTTTTCAAAATTAAAAAATTAAAAATACTCCACCGTGTGTACTTTGTAATATTTTTTTCTTCATAAAAATAACAACTAACCGGCCTCTCACCGTGAGAATCGATTTTTTTTTTATTTTAAAAAACATTAGGGAAAGATGTGCCACATTTGTGAAGGATCCGTTGAGAAGATGCGTATCTTTACTTTCATATAAAATAATAGAAGTGAGTGAATAGAACACAGATTTGTGAGGTATCATATCTTTCTCCAACCCTTCACATAATCAAAAGTTTACGTTTTCTTGGGCTTTCTACACTCAAACTCGAATCACAAAAGACACTCCTTTAATAAATATTTTATACCATACTTCCGAGTGTCCAAAAAAAAAAAAAAATAAAATACTCCCTCTATCACTATAAAAAACTAGACTATTAGTCATAACAGTTTTTAATAAAACTTTTAATTACAACAAATGTTATGACTAATGTGTATTTAGTCACGAATTTTATTTCAATTTTTGTTATGATTAAAACTTTTAGCCATAGGGCTTTTAGTCGTGGAAATACTATGACTAAAAACCCAGTGGCTAAAAGTTTTAGTCACAACAAAAATTTAATTAAAAGTTGTGACTAAATGTACATTAGTCACAACCAAATACTGTGACTAAAAGTTTTGCTAAAAAATATTATGACTAAAAGTCTCATTTTATGTAGTTGTTAGTCAAAATTTAATGAAAGATTGTAGTTTAACAACTAATTTTTTTAAACTGTGAAATTACCTCTCCTCGTATGAAAAATTGCCAGCTGTATTTAGGGGCAAAACATGACTTTTTTATCCTTATATATATAGTCAACAAATATGACATTGGCAATGACTAAGATGGCGTTTGGTAAGTTGCTTGATACTAAACTATAGTGTAAAATCTCATTAAATATAAAAGTAAAAAATTATTACAGTGTAAAGCTCTTATATGCTGTCATTTTTAAACTAAAATTTTTAGTTTCAATCAATTTGCAAAACGACGTATAAAATTAATGGCAAAAGTAGATGGGCCACCGAAAGTTAAAAAATTAGAGTCATAAGATGCTGACATATAAAATAGTTTTGTTGAATGGGTGTTTCTTAACTTTAAAAAAATGAATAAAAAAACGTGGCGTCAGCGCTATTCTCAAACTTTTTTTTAAAAAAAAAAATTCATCTCCATCCTGCCATTGCCAACCACCATTTGTGCTACCAACTCCCATAGCTTTCATGGAGGTGAAACACACTCCTACTCATCCAAAACCACATGCCATCATCGTGGCCCTCGGCTTCCAAGGCCACGTGATCCCAACCGTTCATTTGGCCATCAAACTCGCATCAAAAGGCTTCACCATCACCTTCGTCAACACTGAAGCGACACACCACGAGATCACCAAGTCGTCAAAACAACACAACATCGGATCAGATGATCACGGAAACGACGATATCTTTGCCGGAGCACGAAACTCCGGCCTTGACATCCGCTACAAAACGATGAGCGACGGTTTCCCGATCGAATTCGACAGGTTCACGAATGACGAGGAGTACCAGGAGGGTCACTTGAATGTCCTTCCAAACTATGTGGATGAACTTGTTGGAGACATAGTAAGAGATGATCCTTCTGTTTCTTGCTTGATTGCAGATACTTTCTACACATGGACGTCACAAATTGCCAAGAAATACAAACTTGTTAGTGTCTCCTTTTGGACTCAACCGGCTATGGTCTTGTCTCTCTACTATCACATGGACCTCCTCAAGAAAAATGGTCACTTTGCATCTCAAGGTAACTTTTCCAATATGTTCATGGCAAAATTAATAGATCTCTCAGAATTGTCGAAAGATAAAATATCACTAATGTCATGTAAGACATGCAAAACAATTAATATCTTTTAGTAGGTGACCAAATTATTCATTTTGAGATCATGGCAAAAATCTATGTGTTTGATAGAAAGGCCTTGTGATGTTGTTCCTATTATGTCCTCAGTATATTACTTTTGGCTTTTTCTCCAAGTGTCGTAACGTGTTATTAGGCTATGCAACTTATATTAGTAATTTAAATTCCCACCACACATGATTCATGTGTTGTTTTTTCTTCATTTTTTAAGTATTTGGATGATGAAACGAATGGAAGATTGGGTCTGTTCGGTTCCTTGGTTCTCGAAATATGGTGGTTTGAAATTTTTAATTTGAAATGAAAAGATTGAAAAAGGTAGTTTAAACTTACATTTCGAATTAACCTTTGGATAAAATTTATTTTGAGTTCTAAAATGAATAAAATTTGTGTTTGGATATATATTGAAAAATTGAAGTTTTGAGTGTAGTAAAAATATATATATTCAAAACTGAACCCAAAATAAATTTGAAAACCTTGAAAATAAGGGGGAGGTGATTTCACGTTCAGAGGCCTTTTTGGCTCCACTTGTCTTAGGGTCAACTTGAGAAATACCACTTTTGTGGTATTGTTTTTCAACTTTACTACTTCTATGAGAAAGTTTAAAAAATATCATCTCTAATGAATACAAAGACACTATTATTCTAGAATATTTTAGGTTAGGATTAGGCAAATATGTTATCTAATGGTATTTTGACTTTTTAGTTTAAAAAAATGGTATGGATCAAAGGGAGAATAAAAGGTGATATAATACAATAGTGATAGTAAAAAAATAATATGCCATCTAATTTACTCCTTGTCTTGTCAATGTTTCAAAACAGGCTTCAGTTTTTTTACATCCAAGCGTCTTAACTCAAAAAATGAGTTCAAACTCAGTGAAACCTTCAAACGAACGCACAGTTTTTATCAAAAAAATTGGTTCAATGTTTCAAGTTCAGGTTAAATTTTGGGTTGTTTTAAAATGTTAGGAACCACTATAATTTTATGTTAAGTTGTTGGACTATTTTTAGGGTTAACCCTGCATAAATGAATAAATGAGCTCTCTAATTTTCTGAGATGGGGTTGTTTGTAAAATTTACTAAGTAACTTTTTTTTTTTTTTTGTCAATCTTACTAGATAATCGACAAGATACCATTGACTACATACCAGGAATCAAGGCAATTGAGCCAAAAGACTTGATATCGTACCTTCAAGAAACTGACACATCAACGGTGATACATCGGCTGTTATACCAGGCATTCGAGGATGTCAAAAACGTTGACTTTGTTCTTAGCAACGCAGTCCAAGAACTAGAACTTAAGACCATTTGGGCCTTACAAGAGAAACAGCCCATATATGCAATTGGACCAATTTTCTCGTCTGGGTCCACAAAAAGCATGGTCCCCACAAGCCTAAGGACACAAGTTGACTGCACCCAATGGCTCAATTCCAAGCCTCATGGCTCAGTCTTGTACATCTCATTTGGTAGCTGTGTTCTTTGTAGCAAAAACGACATTGAAGAAATAGCCATGGGATTGTTACTTAGGGAAGTGAACTTCATTTGGGTTATGCGTCCCAACATTGTGAGGTATTATCAAGAGTATGATTTACCCGTTGGATTTCTTGATGGGATCAAGGGTAGGGGCTTGATAGTGACGTGGACCAATCAGATTGAGGTGATCTTGCATCCTTCAATAGGAGGGTTTCTAACACATTGTGGATGGAATTCAATATTGGAAAGTATATGGTGTGGTGTGCCATTGCTATGTCTTCCTCTGTTTACGGATCAACCAACCAATAGGAAACTAGTGGTTGATGATTGGAGGATTGGGTTGAACCTTTGTGATGGGAAGCCATTGACAAGAGTGGAAGTAGCGGAAAAGATCGACCATTTGATGAGTGGAAAATCTGGCGAAGAATTGAGGAAAGAGATGATTAAGGTGAGGAAAATTCTAGAGAATGCCTTGGCCATGAATGGATCATCAGAGAAAAATTTGTGTCAATTTATTACAGATTTGGAGGCAAAAATTAGTGAACGAATGTAAGATTCATACTTGTCTAGGTGACGAATTGGATGTGTGTTTGTATTGTGCTGCTAAATTGTATGTGTCACTTCTCTTTTCAAACCTTTTTTTTTCTTAGCTTACTGCTTTCTAACAGTTTTATCAGTATTTGAGAAGTGCGGTCATAAATTAAACTTTTAAACTGAAAACTGTAGCATGTGATAGCTTTACATTGTAGCTTATTTTTTTTTTATCATTGTAACTTATAATAGATTTACACTGTAGCAACTAAAAATTTTGGTTAGAACTTATTTTGACACATTAGTCCATTGTTATGGTTTATGCTTTGTGTTGGCATATTTGGCAACGTAATTCAAGAAATTCAAAAATCAAATTCAAGATGATCAACATGTTATTTTGTAAAATCTAGTTCAAGGAGAATCTATATTGGAGATGAGGATAGAGTTGAAAAGAAAAAAAATCCTAGTTCAAATTGGATTTAATCTTAAAGTTTGAAGAAGATTTGTTTTTTGGTTCTTTTAAAGGAGGAGTTGCAATTTACTTTTAGGATGATTTATCGAGATTTTCTAGAAGATTGAAATCAAGAATCGCAGTAAAAATCGTCTAGATATACTTGAGAAAATCATATCAAGATTTTATCAGAGGGGGTTATTTCGAAGTCACAACTTCAGATAATGACTTCGAATTTCAAATGATCAATACAAGATCATATTGAGATTCTAGAAGGAGCTCTATATAAACCTTACTTTTGAAAGTGTATAGCACGTCCAAAGAGCTTCGTTTATATGAAATTTTTCAGAGCAAAGTCTTAGCATGTTTTAGGAGAAAAAGTTGAAGTTTTCAAAAGAAAACACTCTGCACACCAAAAGGATTCTACATGTGCAGAATTAGAAAATAAACAGTGCTCATTGGATTGATCTATCTAATAGTTACATCTCAGAGGCAACAATCAAAAAAAAGAGTCTTGAAGTTGTATAAGTTCAATTGATGATTGTAACATTTTTTTATCTTAGTGAATTATTCAATAGCTGGGTGTGACCCCAAAGACATAGGTTTAACAACCGAACCTCGATAACAATTGTTTGTGTTCTTTATATACTTTCCGTCTTTGGTAAATTTAGTTAACCTGAATTTGCTACAATTGTTTTCCTGGATTCTTTTATGCAAATATAATATAATATTATAAATTAAAAAGAGAGAAAAAGAAAAAGGAGAAAAGTTATCCATGAGTAATCTAGGCCTATATATCACGAATATGTATAGGACGATCTACCATAAGATGAAAGCCCCTTAGTGTAATAAAGTTAAATTCAATAATGATATAATAAATGAAAAATATATTTGCATAGTGTGTGTTTCAGATGATTAGGATAGTTGGAACATGTTCTTCAAAAAATTTTGAGACAACAGGTTGCAGAATTCAAGAAGCTCTTTTTAGGTATGGTATGTTTTCTCATATACACACTTAATCTATATTGATATGCTCTTGATAGTTTTAGATATAATTTATGTTCAAACTGTGATGATTGAAAATAATCCATGTTCAAGAGACGAAAAATAAGTGCTAAATTCTCACCATAAAGATTGCTCATTTGTGTATAGACGCGTCATGTTTAGTTTATGTATTTTACATTTTTTTTTTAATTTGCATGCACATATTCACACTACACACACACATGCACAAAATCACAAAAATATTGTCAAGAAACTTGGGTATTAAGTGACTTTTAGAAATTTATTTGTCAATATCTAGCTCTTATCTCTGTCATGAAAAATGAGTTTTAAATGGATGGTTAAACTCAGGGGGAGGAACAACATGCATAACATATCATTTTATTTTATCATGCTTTCTTTGATATTCGTATAGACTAATGCTACTTAGATCTTGTGTCAAAAAGGAAGAGAAAGGGAACTTTCTTTCAGTATGTGGTGTTTACAGGTATAAGACATGAGAATATTGTACCTTGTTCAGGGGGAGCAACAAGGTTTAAATGAAGAAACTGCTACTGAAGTTGCAACATCGTCTGCAACCTACTATTGAAGTTGCACCTTAAGTTGCAAGACCATCTACAACCTCAGTTTTTGAAGCTGCCAAGTCTCAGCTAGTTCAGTATATTCAGGCAGTGTTGAATAAAGTGCAATAAAGATAGAAGCATTTTGCATAGAAAGATATGACAATTTCACTTTGGCTATTGTTTTGTCAAAAAGGGGGAGTACTAAGAGTTTGGTGCATATATTTCTTGACTATGTTTTTCGTGCTCGTACTGCATATATAGTATTTTGCTAAAAAAATACCAAAGGGGATGATTGTTAGAGTTTATATTTTGCATTGGCATATTTGGCAACGTTATTTACGAAATTCAAAAATCAAATTCAAGGTGATCTACATGTTATCCTATAACATCTAGTTCAAGGAGAATTCAAATTAGAGATAAGAAGAAGTTTTAAAGAGAAAAATCCTAGTTCAAATTGGATTCAATCTTCAAGTTTGAAGAATTTTTTTTTTTATTATTTTAAAAGGAGGAGATTGTGATTTACTTTGAGGATGATTAATGGAGATTTACTAAAAGATTTAAATCAAGAATCACAGCCGAAATCGTCTGGATACACTCAAGAAAATCGGATCAAGGTTTCATCCGATGAGATTGTTATGAAGTCGCGACTTCAGATTACGACTTCGATTTTTTAAATGACCAATACGAGATCATGTTGACATTATAGAAGGCGCTCTATATAAATCTCACTTTCCAAAGTATTTAGCACGTCCAAAGAGCTTGGTTTTTATAGAGGTTTTCAGAGCAAGGTCTTAGCATTCTTAAGGAGAAGAAGTTGAAGTTTTTAGGAGAAAACACTCTACACATAGAAGGGATTCTACATGTGCAGAATTCGGAGATGAGTGATGCTTACTGGATATATCCATTTAAGAGTTGCATCTTAGAGGCGGCAATCGAAAGAAGGAGTCTTAACGTTGTTTAAGTCTAATTGGTGATTGTGACATTTTTTGTCTTAGCAGATTATTCAATAGTTGGGCATGGCCCCTGGGACATATGTTTAACGACCGAACCTCGATAACAATTACATGTGTTCATTGTATACTTTTTGTCTTTGGTAAATTTTTTTAACCTGAAATTAATTAAATTTAGTAAGTATTAAAAACTGGATCTTACATCTATGATATTAATATTGACAAAAACTTCTGAAATATCTCAAGGATAATCATGCCACAATCGAATAGTAATTGAAAATTTTAAAAAATATTTATCTTAACAGTAATTGCAAAATATTATTTCCACTGCTGTTAAAAATAATAACCCTTCAACATTAGAACATTTCAATTGTGTTTAATTAAATGAATAGTGCCATGAGATAACAAGACATCTATCTAACCTTAATATATTGAGAGATCTTATTTAATCTCATGGAACTACAACACCGTTACTAATAAAACAATGGTTCGGTCTAAAAAATACACTATATATTAGACGAAGACCCACTATTTTGTTAGTAACGAGGTTATAAGCCTATAGGGATGAAAGCAGTTTTTAATATTTATATATGTGTGTGTGTGTGACTATTTCATGCTTAGCTTTCTTTTGGAAGCATGGATGCTCAGCTATTTTGGCTGTTCTTAAAAAAAAAAAAAAGTTATTTTGTGCAGAGATTAGGTTGAAATAAATATAAAATTTTAGAAATTATTAATTCATCTTTGCAATACAAAATTCGAATGCAGTATATAATCAAAAGACCGTCATTTCTAGGCACACGTGAAACATGAAATGCCAGTATTCAACACTTGAGATAAAGCTGAACCAAACAAGTGACCAAATTAATTCATTCTCAAAAAAAAAAAAAAAGGGTGACCAAATTAAACTTCTGTACACAAATACTGCCGGATTTTTTTAACTAATTACTGCCCGATTCTTTTCGATTCACTACAGGATTTATTTTACTGCCGGATGTTTTTAGATTCATTGCAGGATTTATTTTACTGCCGGATTTTATTAATTTATTACTGCCAGATGTCCTTAGAGTCACTGCTGGATTTATTTTACTATATTTGTTTTCTTTTTGGCCTTGGATTCTTAACTAGTGAACAATATGAGATGTATCAATTACTATTGATAGATATTTTCCTAGATCCTCATTTGACTACCAGGTTTGAAATTTTTTTTGTTATATTTTTTGTGAATTTAAATGGAAGCTTCTACCGTAGGAGGTAATTTCTTCCAATCCCTAGGAACTGCAAGTTTAGTACTCGGATTAATTTGTCAATGCTAAAAATATAGTGTATTTTATAAAATTGTTTACAATTATTAATCAAACCGTTAAAAAGTTAATCTAACGACTAAATTAACAATTCTTACTAGTAGGAAAAATTGACAATTCCTACCACAAAGTTACCAAAATAGTTGGAGGAATTAATTCAAAATGAAATAAAACGATAAAGAAGGACATTTGTCAATTTCATGTCTTAAAAAAGAATCTACGATATTTGGATGACATATTATTTTTAATTCATGCACCGTAAATTCTCCTATCTGTGCCTTGTAAAAAAGTAGCATAATAAATAATTGTTCTACATAGCATGATGAAAGGCGGGAAGATAAAGAATAATATATGTACATAGAAACATAATTTCTATGTATAAATATAAAAGAAGAATGTATTAAACTTGTTGAAGTAAGTTCTTATTAATGTATTATTTCATCAGAATCCAATCTAAATAATAATGTTATTTTCTTGTTTATCTAAACAGCCTTTGTGATGGTAATAGTGATGTTTAAAAGAAAAAAGGAAAAGAAAAGAAAAAGAAACCATATACTATGGTGACAATTTCTCTTCTTATCTTGGCCTTGAAAAGGGAAAATTTTCTCTCAACAAAACAACATTCATAATATACATTTCATGTCTATTTACATCAGATGTATCTGACTTGATTTTGACTGAGAAGAATGGTGATATACAAGCAGAGTTCCTCAAGATTTCAGAGAAAAGAACTTAAATATACATGCCAAGCTTCATGAAAAATATGTCAATAAATTCTCAGGTAGAAATATATAAAGGCTTCTTGCTTGGCAGCCACTGTTGGGTCGGTGTCATTTCACCTCAGAGCAATTATTTGGGCCCACAGGTTCTCTCAAGCAGCTAGATATCGCCATGACTGCAGATTCAATTGATGCATCTTCACCCTATTTCATCACATCTAAAATTAATATTTTATAGACACAATATAGAAAACAACATTTCAAACAAAAATGACCAACTGACATCATCTCCGATACAAATGTTAATGTTAATACTTTATTTATCACTAACAAGTGTAAAGAAGACGCATTTGATATGTTCTAATATATAATACTGCCTCAAATATTCCATCTATTTTTTCTCACAACTATTAAATATTGAAGCTTGTAAAAATAAACTATAATACTATAATAATTTAAAAAGAACACGGCTATAATGATTAAATAAAAAGTTAATATACTAATCAATTGCAATCAAATACCAAATTTGGCCCTTGTTATAGCATTTGCTTAACTTTTAACATAAAAAAATAGCGTTTCATTGAAGACTGAATTTTTTACTTAAATGTCAAAATTTGACATTGAGGGGTTGCGTTGGAGATCTCTAAATCACCAGTCCATAAATCTAAAAGAGAATCTTACCTTCTCTTTCCAATAAAAGATATTTCCATACTTGCCAGCCAAACGACTCCAAAAGCTACGCGGAATGTCTAGATCAACTGTAGCTCCAACATTGAAATTCAGTATATTTCCTGTTTAAATATATCCCATCATGTAAATCATCCATATCACAGTATCATCTCTTGGTATGTTAAAAAAAATACTAATGAAGACAAGGTCTTTACCAATCGTGGGGTCAGCAACAAAGACTATGGTTCTATCATCCACTTGCCAAAAGTCTCTTATAGCCAATCCTGCAAAGAAAGATTTTTGATTGCAAGAGTCTTCTTCAGAATTTTCTGGTAAGGAATCAGTGGGACACAATTTTTAACCTCAACTTTCCGTCAAGTTCTATTAAATAATTGTTTTTTTTAATTAGTAATATAACTATGATATAATCTGACAGTTCAGAACTATATTCTAACAGTAGGCTATTTTTTCAAGCCCTATACTGAATAAAGCACAATGCTAGTCTTGCAATAAGTTGATCTTCACCTGGAGTGTCTGGGTAATTCTGGGCCAAAACTCTCAACTTGAATCCGGTATCCTTTTCAATATCAGCTATCTCCTGTGCAAGTCTTTTCTCCTGAAAAATGTTTCTAAGAAAGTCAACTCCTTGTTCCCTTTTACCCCCAAGTTCTTGAGAAAACTATTGTCCATAAAATCAGAAGACAGAGTCTCTTTCATGAAGGAAAAAAAAGGAACAAAATCCCAATATTACACAGCCCCACAAGTCACTCCTACCTAGGGGTGGTAATTCGTGTCAACGGGTCGAGTTTAGGTTGAGGGTCAATTTTTACATAAACTAACTTGACACTAACCAGACCCGTGACATGAATGGGTTAAAATATCTCAACATTAACATTACGATCCGTACTAACCCTTTCCTTATGCAACTTATGAAACGCCAACAACCCGCAACCCACCAATGACATGTAGTAACCCCCTAACTCATGACGTTTTTGGCTTGGAATTTACATTAATATAACATAAAAACAAACATAAAACAAATTTTCTCAAAACCAAATGAGTTCTATACAACAACAAAAAAAAATTGTCCTAAAATTTTAAAAACATTTAACAACACAACGAGTCCAACACCAACAAAATAACAAGTCTAACAAAATAACAAGTCCAACAAAATAAAAAATTCTCAAGTGATCAAGCTAAAATAATCTTCTTACTGCTCAAGAGTTAAAATTAATTTAGTTTGAAACTTTGGTTGAAATTAAGTAAACTGGGGCTTTGTCTTATAGGAATATTTAATAATAGAAAAAAATATTTAAATAATTAATCGCTGATCAGACAGGTCATTTTAGTGTCATATGGGATGACTCAAACACGACCTGTTCAGATTCCGGTTGACACTAAAACGACACGTGGTTAATTTTTTTTACCCTAACCCATAAAAAAGCGTATCGGATTTGTGTCATATCGTCGTGTCATAACCAATATCACCAGCCCTACTCCTACCGATATTCCAACTGAGAAGAAACAAAGCACACCCTTTTGAGAACTTTTTTTTTCTTCTTTACCAAATTCATCGACTGACAGAAATTGAAACGATTAGTTACAACTTAAATGCAATCAATCACTACAAGGCATACCACTACGAATTTAGTCTATTGAGAGCAAACAAAAACACGTGAAGGAAAAATAAGCAGAGAAAGAACATATGTTTTATAGTGGTTCGCCCTCAATGTAAGAGCTATATCTACTTTTAGTTGTTGTAGAAAATTTGTTCTAATGAAAAATAAGTTTATTAAAAAAAAAAAACAAACAAACAAACATTCACGTCTCTAACTCTCGAACAATACTCTATTTCAGCGTCCCCTTTACATATAGGAAAATTAAAACAATTGAATTTTACAAGTGTTAAATCCCAAAACTACTTTCAAGATCGATCTCTATAATCTTTTGCATAAAGCAATAATTTGTCATGGCATTAAATTAGGCTACACAATTTAACACATACCGAAAACAAAGCCCAAAAAAAAACAAATTTTTTCACACTGATAAGTGATCCCATAAAAACAAATGCAAAGAAATTGTTAATAGAAAAAACAGAGCTGTATTTGCTGCTATGATTATACTTGAAAAATTATCACTCCCAATAGGCCTATGCAATTAACCTTATCCACTTTTTCTTAAAAAACCAAACAAGATAAAAACAAATGGGTTTTCCATATAGCTCCTATAAACTGGGAAAAAAAAAAAAAGTCTCCCAATTTTTATTTTTGGCCATTGCCCACATTTATAAATAAATGAATGATAAATTATCAACAACATTGGACTATAAAAGACAATTTAAAGGAGAAATTAAAAAAAAAAATACCTGGCCATCAGAGAGGAACCCAGCTACGTCAACGACAGTAGTAAACTCCTTAGGAAGCAATTCTGGCTTGTTCACTCCCACCTTCGCCTCGACACATCCTGCACTCCAAACGACAACAATATTTTCAATCTGGGTTTTCGCTTCAGATGCACCAAAAAACAACAAAGAAAAATCAATAATGAAATGGAAGTTACTTGCCTGGAAAAACAGGAAGCGAAATGCCGGGAGCGAGAGCCCTATAGAATGCATCAAAAAATAATACGAAGGAAGAAAGGGCAGGACGGTCACAGTCTCCATAAGATCAACTCTATCAAGTTACATCCTATGCACATAACAATAAGTAAGTAGTACTGAGACAATTCAGCCAAAGCATATGTTATGATGTAGCAGACTAATGACTGAATAAAGAACTGACTTTATGCGTCCAGGAAAAACACACGATGAACGTGTTCGGCAATAGGGTAAGTCATCGGTAAGCAAATATCACAGCTTAGTGAAGAAACGTCCTAGTTAACTAATAACAGCATCCCAAGAAATAGAATTTCAATTACGCGCAGAATAGAAAATAGTTTGAAATGTAAAGAAAATCGACAGGGAAATATAACCGAGGCGGGTGACTAATGAGTACTTGAATTGATTAGAGAGTTGCCACATGTAGGGATTGAACCAGGTGAGAACAGAGAAGGTGGCAGAGCTGATCCATATGTTCCAGAATCGGTCTGGACCTGTGTGCGGAACACCGGGGTCGCCCCTGTATGCATTGCCAAAATACTTCTCCATTTTGCTCCTTTTGCTTATATCCTAAGGTGGCAGAGCTGATCCATATGTTCCAGAATCGGTCTGGACCTGCGTGCGGAACACCGGGGTTGCCCCTGTATGCATTGCCAAAATACTTCTTCATTTTGCTCCTTTTGCTTATATCCTAATCAGCTTCCTTATCCTGAGAGCCAAAATGGGAACCCAAATTACCCAATAGACAAACTCAAGTAAAAAACCCTATCAGTCCATATGCAATGCAAAAACAAATAGAAAATAACCTAATTACTTCCATAAAGTTTCCTCACTCTTGTCTGCTCCAACATTTCTTATGCTTCGGATGATCCTCAACGGGCATAAACAATTTTTTTATCAAAAAAAAAAAAAACCAAAATTAAAGGTTTTTTTTGCCCAAAAATAACAAAATTAAGTTAATTCCATAGTTCAAATGTTCTAAAAACACAGGGAAAGAAAAGCCTCTTTTGAGTTGACAATCTTGGAAAAGCACGTCCTCTTGAAACGATTCATAAACTTAACCAAATTGAAACACATAAAGCAACTGAAATTCGATGAATTACACATTCATACACTAACCCAATAAAAAAAAAAATCTATTTTTATCAGATAGGTAATTGATTTCTTGAAAAAAAAAACGAAAATTGAACCAAAAATTATTCAAGGCGATGGGTGAAAATATAACAAATAGATAGGTATTTAAAAACTTAAAAATACCCAATTGGCTATACCAATTTCTCTACTCACTGACTTGAAGAGAGAGAGAGATGGATTTATCAATACAACAGCTAGAAAATTAAAAAATAAATAAATAAAAAAAGGTTTCCAACATAGTTAGAAACGAAAGATAATTATCAACAACCCAGAAAATAAAATTAAAAAAAAGGAGAGAGAGAACTAACGTACCTTGAGCTTGAGCTCGCTTGCTGTTTGGCTGAAAAGAAAATAATAGAATTCTCGCAGAATGACGACAATTTCATATTTAGGCTTGGGCTTTTCAGCATAAGGGCCATGGTTTCAAACACGCCCAATAAAAACAATGGTCCAATAAAAAAGGAGAAAGACCGCGAGTACAAATCAAATATTACAGTCGAGCGCGTGGGGAAACAGTGGTTGGGCTGTAATTGGTGGAAGGAATTTAGCAAAAGTCTATAAAATAGATCCGAAGCCGAGCCCCAGTCTCTCGAATTCGCAACTTTCTTCCCTCTCTTTCTTCTTCTTCTTCCTCTTTTGATCTTTTTTAGGGTCTTACCAGGGTTTATGACCTGAAATTCCTTTTTTTTTTTTCAATTTGATTTTGGAATTTTCGAATTCGATTTAATTTGGGTTTTTTTCCTTTTTCAATTTGCGTGTTCTCTTTCGGTCACTGATTAAAACCCTAGAAGCTGAAGTTCTCTCTGTTCGTCTTCCAGGGTTTGTTTCTGTCGATTTGATAATTTGTGTAATCCGATTCGAATTTTGTGAAGTTCGTTGACTCTGGAGATGTTGCTGGTTCCGGTCTTGCCATTTCTGGATCTTCACTGAATTTATTCTCCGGCGAGCTCCGGTTCAGTTTTGTACTTGTTGTTTTGTTAGTTTCTGTCTGTTTGGGTTTGGAGGAAAAGAAGTGAGGGAAGTTTTGTATGAAATGCGTGGTTTGAATTAGGAATTTTCTCGGAAAAGGGTGAATTTTTTGGGGAAGTGGAGATTGCGGTTCTTCGGTGATTATGTTCTGTGTAAGGTGTTATGGAAGATTGCAGAAAAGGGTAAGAATGAAATGAGGGTTTGAATATGGGCCATGGTGGAGATGCGAATGGTACGAGAGTGAATGAACACGGCGGAGCCGTAACCGGAGCCGGAGATTTCGGAAGGGCGGTGTCAAGGATTGTGGTGGCGCAGATCTGTGAGAGCGTTGGGTTTCAGAGCTCGAAGGAGTCGGCTTTGGATGCGCTTGTGGATATCGCTATCAGGTACCTTTGTGATTTGGGAAAGACTGCGAATTCTTATGCTAACTTGACTGGAAGAATGGAATGCAATGTGTTTGATATTATTAGGGCTTTGGAAGTTTTGGAGGCGTCGCAGGGTTTTCCGGGGGCGGGGGACGTCGGCCATTGTCTTGTGAGGTCTGGCGTGGTGAAAGAGATTGCCTCATACGTTGATTCGGCCGAGGAGATTCCGTTTGCACAGCCGCTGCCACGGTTTCCGGTGTTGAAGAACCGGAGTTTGATTCCAAGTTTCGAGCAGATGGGGGAGAACCCGCCCGGTCAGCACATACCTGCTTGGTTGCCAGCTCTCCCCGATCCTCACACGTACATCCATTCCCCATTGTGGAATGAGAAGATTACGGATCCTCGCTTGCATAAGCTCGAGCACGCGAGGCAGCGGAGGAAGGCTGAGAGGTCTTTGTTGAGTTTGCAGCAGCGTTTGGCCCGCGATGATGCAGGTGGCTCTGTGGGCGCCTCCACTTCAGCTGCTGTGGTCCCGACCCCCTTGGTGGCTGGTGATGGGAATGAATTGAAGCAGCAGGTCGAAAGGAATCCGTTCTTCGAGCCCCCTTTGCATCCAGGGGAGAAGGATGTTTCTCCGCTCGTGTTTCCGGGGAAATTTTCAGACGGAAGGGAGAAAGGAGACCGCGCTTCTGTGCTAGAGGCGTTCGCGCCGGCCATTGAAGCCGTGAAGAAAAGCGGGTTTTCAGAGCATGGAGAGGACGAGATAAGAGTTCTTCCGGGTCCTGAAACGAGGCCTGCCATTCAGTTCAAGTTCCGGACGGCCAAGAAGTATTTCGGCGAGTCATTAGATTTAAGCCTTAAGAAGGCTGTTGGGAGGCCTGCATATTGGTTTGGGAGGGATGAAGAGCGGGATGATAAGAAGAGGAGGGCTGAGTTTATTCTTAGGCAATCAATGGAAAATCCACAGGAACTCAACCAATTATAGATTAAATTCTTGGCTTTTCACTTGGGCACTCTGTTTCTTTTAGAAATTGATATTAGAATTGGGATCTGAGTTGTCAAAAGTTGAGGATATACTGTTATGTTAATTTCTATAGTTGCTTACTTGTAGTCCCATTCTAACAATTTTTTCTTAGAGGTATGTGAATGTATTTTTCAACGTAATTGCATGTTTTAACCTGCGAACAATTTTTTTCAATGAAAGTTTTGCTGATAAAAATATGCTTCCTCTTGAAGATTGTCTTTTAGTGGAACTAGTTGTGTCCCTAATAAAACTATTGCATTTGCTGACCTTTCTTCAGATTTATTACCTCTTGCCATATTCTCTTGGTGGGGGCATCAAAATCACATATGGGACAAGATGCAGTCGTTACTGGTGTATTGAAATTTTATGAGAGAAAACATTGTAACAACTCGTTTCTTGATAAAAACTGTATTTTGTAGTTTCAACTTATTTCTTAAACAGTAGGTTTTTTTAATTGAATCTCGTATGTTTGGTGTTGGAATTATGAGAAAGAGATGAGATTTTCAAGTAATCACATTCATGTCTGCGTGCAGAGGATAATATCGTTCCATTCAAAGAACAATTTGTTTTCTCATTATTGCGCTTGTTGCAATATCTTCTGCCAGGTAAAAGAACTTGTTTTAAAGTGGTTTTGTTGTAATTGTAACAAATACATGGATTTCCACCCTGGCATTGGCAGTATTTTCATTTGGTCAAGTGACAAAATAGCATAATAATACAGCTAAGACTATGATGTGTAATTGTTCTATCATACTATAAAATTCCAGAACCGCAGCTCCTCAATCCTCATAGTTTACCCGTTCAGAAACAAGATCCAAGTCACGTTATGAAAGCATAAAGGAAAAATCACAGCTCAACCCAAAACATCTTAAAAAAGAGGGCAAACGTCATAACTTGCTGCATAAAATCCCCTTTTTTTTTCTTTCTGGCCTAGACCCAAGAAGATATGCCTTGAGTAAAATTTAATGCTTCAGCTTCAAATCAGTTACCACCGGAAACACTTTGCCACGATGATTAAAGATCATAAAGTCAAGGTTCGCCGGTAGAGAAACTATCCTGCGGTTCAGAATCAACATATCCAGATGTAAGTAATTCCATTGAAAAGTCTACAAGAACACTGGAATAGTTGTCATAAGAGCAAATTTTAAACGAGTCTAACTGATCTTAGTACAAAGACAACGCAATAAGGACCTCAACTAAGAATTTTTCACTCGTAAGGTCCCTTCTCGACAGCTTATTTTTGCTGTTTGAGAGGGCTTCTTAGAAGCTACTTTTGGCTTCTTGAGTCCAAAAGAAGCAGCTTCTTGAATCCAAAAGCTACTTCTAAAAGTGTTTCGACAATTTGTCTTTTGCTCTCTAGAAATGCTTCCTATTAAAGCCACAAAATATGGCTTCTCAAAAAAAACTTCTAAAATAGATTTCAAAACTTATACCAAAGTGTTAATAATACATTATGAACTTAAAATATAATATTTTTGTAATTTTTAAAAAAATTGAAAGTATTTTGGCCCATAAAAGCTCTTTTAAAAGTATAGTTTCAAACACTTATTGTAAAACTATAGCTTTTGCTTCTCTTCTTCTACTGACTAATAACACAAGCAAAAGATGTGCCACACGGGGCCGTAGTAAGGAAAGGTCTTATAGTTTAAAAGGTCTCTACAAATCTAAACGTCTAAAGTAGAAAAATGGAATTATTGGTTTTTTTTTCAGTTTGGCTAATTCATTTGAGGCTTAAATTAAAGGTCATTGACATGCAACGATAGCAGCATTAGTCTTGCTCGATTCAATAAATATGAGAAGAATTAGGTCACTCAATGCAAATTCAAACTTTAATAGAACATCATAATCAAAATGACGATTGCAATGAAATAAATTGGTCGTCAGAATAAAAAATGACTATATAATCAAAATGACAATTATATAGTCGTCTACTCGTTTTACCTTTAATTAACAAGCATAAAAGGTTACAGCCTGTTAAAAAAACCAATGGAATTTGACTGGCTAAGAAAGAGTTGAATTGGCAATTCAAGTACAGACCATGTCAAATAAGAAACTCTTCAAGTCCATGTTCCCCTTTGCAAAACTTCAGTATGGAAAAATGTGGGCTTTGTTTGAAAACCAAGAAAAAAGCTAAGATTTTAAGCAACAAGATAAACAACATAAATTCCATTCAATTTCACCCTTAACAAAAGACCAACATCAGACACCCAAAGTTCACTACTTTAAGATGAAAACTAACCCATCTAGCTTCAATTCAACACAGATTTACACAAGGCACAAGCTTTATGACCAATATGCAATCTTTGACCTCCATATTAAACTTCATTAAAACACAAAAACTAATCCAAAAAAAATTAGGGGAATAAATGTCCATACCTATTTTCGGCAGAGTGGGGATGTATTGAGAGGAATTTTCCCGGCACTGTAAGAGCGGCCCACATACAAAGAACTAACCCTAGAATCAATTCTACCATAACCTGTATTCCCAAAAAAAAAAAAAAAACCCAAAAAATGAAAATAAACACCCACAAAAAATTGAACAAAAATAAATCATACCGTAAAACAAAAACTGGAAAAATCAATACTTACATTCATGGGAGGTCCAGAAAACTCTTCCTCCATAATCTTCAACAACCCCCGATCTACACCAAAATTAAGAAACAAATCAACGATTTTGAAAGCAATCCTGCTGTTAATTCAAGCACAAGAAGCGTCATAAGCAAGAAAAAGATTCCAACTTTTTGCTTTTCAACCGAAAAAGTTGAATATTTTTTTTGTATATTTGCAAATTGAGAGACTTACATTGGATCGTTGAAATAGCGGCGTGAGCGAGGATGACGACCCCGACGACGCCGACCACGAAGCCTAACCTCATTGCGATTCAAATCTAGTAAAAAGAAACCTTGTTTCCGATCGTCGGACGGCGAGAAATTGGGGGCTTTCGTTTCGTCAGAGGTTGTTCGGCCTTCTTGGGTCTCCTAACTCTCTGTGAAGAGGTGAATCGACAATTATGATGGATCCTTGTCGTTTTATATATATATTTTTTCTTCTAACAATAAAACCAATAAAAAAGAGAGCAAATTACAGTTTTCGCTTATATTATAGTGCCTTTCGCATATTAGCCCCTAAGTTGAGTCCACCATCACATGTTGACTCATCGATTAAATTAGATGGTACAATATTTTTTACATTTTTTTTAATTTATATATTTTTTTTGACTAAAAATACTAATATACCCTTAAGTAATATTTATTTATCTAATCCTATCATAAAATATTTAGAAACAATAATGCCTCTCTATTCAATGAACTTGATGTATATCAAACCTTTTTTATATAAAAATAATAAAATTAAAAAACAAGACCACAAAATTAGTATCTTTCAAATTGACCCCACATGTTGTGCATAGAGCATTAAAACCGAGCCATCCGGCCTGACTTGGCCTGGCCAGACCGTTCGTGAAAGGGAAAATAAGTTAGGCCAAGCCACAAAAGGAAATGGGCTATATTGACCCGATCCGATAACTTGGTGGACGCTATACAAAATACGCAAGCCGAAAGACCTATGCCTTAATTTATTATTATTATTATTTTTTTTTGGCAAGCTAAGATGAATTGGACACCACATCAAAGAAAAAGACCATGTGTTGGTCCGTTTGGCCGGACTGATTTTGGCAGCTATACCCAGGCTCTAATCTTTGACGCTACACTACAATGCTCGTTTTTTCTAGCCTATCAATGGTTTTTCTCCCCTTACGGTAAATGGTTGAGAATTAAGTGTGCTTTAAAATATATTCAAAACTAGGGATGGTTTAGTATTCTATCGCCGTTGTGCTTATAACAAAATAGAAGCATAAAAGAAGTTAAAAGTATTAAAAAAATACACACACAAATTTTTAGAATAACTGAAAAAATTGTATCGTCTTTTGTGTCAAGTAACTTTTTTAGGTCCTTCAGAATTGATTTTAGAGAAGTTTGTGGACTTTTATGTAAAGTTTTAGATATAACCACGTTTGGAGAAAGCATATTTTTACTTGGCTCTATGTAGAGCTAAGTGGACTCATCTTTACATGAGAGCATGGGTGGGATTCACATATGTATGGGACTCATGTTGGGCCACCCATGCTCTCATGCGAAGTCAGCTCCACATGGAGCCTAAAAGCATTTTTCTTATAGAAATTATTACACCAATAAAGATCTCAAAAAAAGTCGATGCATTTTTAAAGATCTTTTATGTGGTATTAATAGCCAGCTTTTGCATTAACCAACACGATGATAAATAAAAGCATGCTTTCAAAACTAAATCAAACCATTAATTAACTCATTTTATTCATCTACTTTATCAAATACTGTGGGAAAATTTTCCAAAACAACCCCTATATTTTGCTTAAATATCACTTTTACCCTTCTTATTATTAAAACTCTTAAAACACCTCATGTGTTTTGCCTAAATATCACTTTTACCTCTTTTATTATTAAAATGCCAAAAACATTCTCTGTGTTTTAAAATCATATTCAAAATACCCCTCAAACAATTAATGTTTCAAAAATTTTAAGATTATTCTTTTCAATATATATTAAATTGAAAGGTTATTTTGTGTATATGTGTTTTTGTTTCTAACGAGTTTTTATTTTCATTTTTTGTTAAAATTTTTAAAAACTAAAATAATCCTCTAATTTTTACCAAATACAATTTAATTTAAACCAAAATGCCAAATAAAATCAATATTAAAAGGTTTGTAACTCATTAAATAATTGAAGTATTTACTTAGTTAAAGTATTTATTTAAACATTTTAAGTTACTTTTTTGTAATTTTTAAGTCTAGTTCTATTTAAAATAACATTTAATATATATTAAGAAGGATAATCTTAGAATTTTTAAAAAATTAATTGCTTTAGGGGTCTTTTGAGTATGATTTTAGAAACATATTGGGTGTTTTGAGCATTTTAATAATAAAAAGGGTAAAAGCGATATTTTGATAAAATACAAGGGTGTTTTAGTATTTTAATAATAAAAAGGTTGCTACGATATTTAAGCAAAACGCAAAAGATATTTTAGGTATATATAAAAAATAGCAAAAGTATATGTTAAGTTGATCCTTATTAAGGTGTTTGGATAGAATTCTTTTGATGATCTAACGATTAACTGAAGCATGAGAAACTACATCTTTTTTTTTTCTTTTTTTCCTGGTCAAACCGATTAAGAGGACGGATTTGGAGTGATTGCAGGTTTTAAAGTATAGGAAGGTACATGTACGATAAAACCAAAGCACAAGACAGGCTTTTGGTAACAAAGTTACAAGGATTCTAGAATCAAAATTTTTACATAGTTCACCCTTTATAAAATGTGCCTCATGGTAATGCTGACCGTCTTTTCTAATATCACATTTCCTGTCATCTGTGTTGAACCACAAGGTTGTTCCAGTAGGATGCATTTCTCCTGACAAGTTTTCAAGGATGGAAAGCTTCGAGAAAGCAGATATTCTTCTTCTTGATAGTCTATCAGAGTTTAAAGAGGAAGTTGCTAGTTGCCCAGAATTTTCTGAGGCACTGTCATATGGAGTTGATATTTTTGTCGACGACTCCTTTTCCCAGTCTCATAAGATTCTTGCATCCACCGTTGGTGTTACTCGCTTCTGCTACGCCTGTCTTGCTCTTTTTCACTTTGAGGAGAGCCTATATCAAGTCAGGAATACTAAGAAAACCAAAAGAGAACCTTATGTTGCAATTTTATGTACCTTTTTTTTTCCTTCTTTTTGCATTGACCTTATGCGGCAAACATTAAAAATTACAAAGTTTTCATTTTTCTTTTCATATTCAGATTGGAGGGGGTAATCTACTTGCTAAAGCGGCTGCACTGCATTTTTTAGCTTGTAGATGTGAGGGGCTTGTCTGCATTGGCATGATGGCTTTTCTAATAATGCATGCCTTAGAACCATCTGTGCCTTCAAATCTCGTGGTTCAGGGGGCGCTTAAACAAGCTCTAGATGTTGTCCAGTTTGCACAAAGTAGAAATGTAGTACTCTTATATCCCAAAGATTTTTGGTGCAAGAATGATAGTCTTCCGACGTAATTGAAGATATTTCCTTCTCATGGTATTATGCATGGTGAGATTCCACTTCAAAGATGTTGCATATCATGCCCTTTTGCTCCCAAATGACTAGAGCCCCCTTTAGAAAATATTTCTAATTTTTTCCCCCTTTTTCCTTATAAATAGGTGGTATTATCTGAATCCGACAATTCAACCTTTTGGGATTGACGGATTGCTGACGTGGCTTGAAATTGCAAAAAACCGACAGCAATTCTGATATTTGGATCCTTAATATTTACTTTTCCTGTTTTAGGGTGGGTACCTGTTGATATTGGGCCTGTGTCATTGGATGAAATGAAGTCCTTGCTTACAAAATGCAAGGTAAATTGAAATCATTTTTAAATCACATAAAGAGCCAGAAAATTTTGGTTTTAGTTTCCAAATACTCTTCTTCACTCAATTGGATTGCATCATAATCACCATTAGCACATAATTTATGGATCAAAAACTGATAGCATTACAGTTAATGGTTTCATTTTAGCTTGAAATTGATCTAAAATCTTCTGTTTGATGGTATAATGCTTTGCCTGCAGTCAAATAGCAAAATCATAGGTCCGACGTATCAAAATACACACTGAAGTTGTCTATTGTTTTTCATGTTGTCACTTTTTTAAGGACTTATTTACTGTATTGTTATTACCGCTTTTTCCGTCATCATACTTATACCTTATTGTTTTCTCCCTCAATTTATTTCAGAAAATTATATGGATTTGTCCACTGCAATTCCATAAGAGCAGCTGTATAAGTGTAGCATCTAAACTGGCTCAAATTCTCAATCAACTTTCTCAAAGCGACTGTGATGTGACAGGCGTCGGGAATATGGTGTGTGAAGCTCTAATCAAGGAATCAAGTACTTTCTCTGTTTCCAATATGGTCTACAATGCTTCGGTCATATGGGAGTTTCTAAAAGGAAGAAAGCTTCCAGGGGTCATGGCCTTAGATAGAGTATGTATCATCCTTCTGTTTTTAGGTTAATATTTCATTGCAATTTTAGTAAATCTTGCTTAGCATCTGAGGTTTAGAGTTATCCTTTTTTGGCAATGGCAAGGACCATAAGGCCAATAAACCTTGTTAAAAAGACCTTGTTTTAAAAGACCAAAAAGGTCCAACATGAGATTAAGCTCTTTCTTATACTGTTAAACGAGTTGCGCAATATTTGTGCTTGGTGCAGGCATACCCGTTTGATATTGATTGGAGTGCCGCATATGTTGATCCATCCAAGCCTTTGGTGGTTGACATTGGAAGTGGTATGTTGATCATTTTTTTATTTGTTTCCCTTTGTTTAATTTCTTGATTTCTTTCTTTCATAGTGGTTGTCGGAAGATGTATATAAAATAAAGGGAAAAAGAAGAAGAAAAAGGAATTTACATTATTCACATGGTTAGCTAATAAAGAAATAAATTGCATAATCTCTATTTTGAACTATAAGTCATAGGCATCGCAGTTTTAATTGAAGCGGATCAGAAAGTGAAAATAAATCTTTATGTACCGCTTGTTTCGTTTTTTATCCTTAGATATTAGCTGCATTTGTCAGTTCTTTCCTAACCAACATATTATTAATGACAGGCAGCAGATTCTTTCTTCTAGGAATGTCTAAAAGAAGGAAGGATTTAAACTATCTCGGCTTAGAGATTAAAGGTTTCTCTCTGTGATTGGTTTTCCTTCATTGGAGTACTAGCTGCTGGTGCAACATTCTTAACCTTTAGTCTTTAATTAATGCTTTTGCGTCTTTCTTTCAGCTTGTAAGACATTGTCTGGATTTCGTCCAAGGACTTGGCATAAGAAATCTGTAAGCACTGTAACTTTTATTTCTATAGAAATTATGGCAGGAGTTTTAATTTGTTGGTCTTACAATTTATGACAAGTTCACTCATTAAGCTTCATGAGGGAAGGGGAAAAAACATTCAACAGCTAAGATTTGATACTTGTTTGTTATGAATGATCATGACACAAATTTAACTTTTCTTTGAGTGCCTGATCGCCGAAAATGTCTCTTCTTGACAGTTTATACAGCATAATTTTCATTCAGAATTTAAGTGTACAAGTTATTGTGCTATTCGTCTTTACCATCCTTGTCTACATCAGTCACTTCATTGCGACAAATGCAACATCAGTGTTCCTTTCCATAGTTTCTAACTACCCTGGAAAGTCAACTCTTGTGTCAATGAGTGTAAGATCCAGCTATTATCATTTTTATTTTTTCACTTCAAAATTCAGTCCAAGGAGTTCCAAGTGATTTCCTTTCAGAAAATGAACTTGTTGATACAACATTATAAACAACTACTTAACAAGCTTAAAACAGTCTTATACAGCTATATTACAATAATAAAGTTATTATCAGGGTAAAGACTCTAAATTCTTCCAACAGTCTTAAATTTATTTCAGTGCAAATTAGTGTTGTACAACTTCTTAAGTGGGATCTCATTTTTTTCCCCCCAATTCAGTGACCAAATCCCGATTTCAACAATCCAGAACATAGATGGAGAATGCTGCAGAGACCATTAGTTGAAGCAATGGTTGAACTCCTTGCACCTGATGGACAGGTTAAACTAGTTTTCTAGCTTAATATCTCTTCTATTCTTTGCTCTCTTTACCCTCTGCAAGTAACAATATAATTGGACCAGATTCTTTACAGTTTACAACGTACGGGGTTGATATTGTGCAAATCAGGGAATGCATGCAGGTGGTTTCCATGTTGAAAATCAGGGTGTTCAAACTATTTACCAACTATGTTTCTTGTAAATTTTAGGTCTTTCTGCAATCTGACATAGAGGCGGTCTCGTTGAGAATGAAAGAAGAGTTTTTGAAGTATGGCAAAGGCAAACTCATAGTGCGTGAAGAGAGCAATGCCATGAATAGTCGAGGGTGGCTTAAGGAGAACCCATTTGGAGTTCGTTTGGATTGGGAACAACACGTCTTGAATCATGGTGCCCCAATGTACAGACTAATCCTTTCTAAATTTGGAGCTGCTGACACATGAAACTGGTTCTGCTAATCGAACAAACCGGATGTCTTTATACTTCTCAGAGGTTCATTTCTTTATGCTTTTTGGGACCGCATTTGATATTTCTAAGCCATTTACTCTAGGCAATCATAGCATGCAAGCGGGTTGTTGCATATAGGTATGGAAGATGTACCCTTAAAAAAATGCTAGCTATCACAGTTAACTACTTAGAGATTGACATATAAGATTGTGTGAAACCATCTATCATAATAAGTGGGTCGCAGAGTTGACATGTGAATTTATGATTGGTTGAAAATGTATGGTAATGACCAATAAGTAGGTCTCACAGGTGACGTATGAATTTAGAAAATGTGTGATAATGATCATTAGAGGCTATATATAGCATCGGTTTTTATAGTAATAACAAGTGGATACTGCTATCGAGTTAAGCACAAAGTCATCGGAGAACAAGTCAAGAATAGTGTTAGGGATTGCTTCTCTTAGACGTGAATTTCTTTTACAAAAATAAAATTGCATTCAACTAAAAGGATTTACAGATACTAATAATAATACGAATGACCCTGGGTATATAATATAAGACACTCAATAAAAACCGGTTCTATCAGTAAATTTTAATGAAGCCCAAAGAAAATAATGCAAGACGAGAGCCTATATCAAAAAAATTCCTCGACACATTAATTTGAGCATGCATAAAGCTCTTTTTGAAACCACTACAATAGATGGAAGCTTTCAATCATCTTAGCAGGAATTTTAAAGAACATTTTTTTCCCTTTCCATTTCTTTGTAGTGAAAATGATCAATTCAAGCTATAAAGTAGCCTTTTTTTTGGCTGGTAACTGACTTGGACAAAGTTTGGACAAACTTGTAGTAGTATTTGATCTGATTGAGCAAAGCAGACAAGGGCAGTCCTAAAATAAACCAAACCTAAACCCCCGCCCTTTTTTTGCCAGACGGAGATACAGCCCCGTCAAACAGTGTGCAATTTTTCCTATTTAGGGTTTAGGGTTTGGGGTTTAGGCTAGATATGGTTCGATGAACTGTTTCGTTCACCACGCACTGGCCCCATTCACTTGCTTATCGTAGAAGCTGTAAGTATACAGTGCCCCACAACTATTCATAGTATAGTGAGGTTGAAACACCAGAGTGCCCGCCCTTTCTTTCAAGCAGGCTTGACGGGGTTGTATCCCCGTCTAGATACATAGGAATGCTCGTCTTAAAATGCTTTGCCTTATAATGTGTTTTGTAAGGTGGGATTCCCCTTGTTCCCCGTTTGGTTCTTTCTTAAATGCCCTTTGAGCTAATTCTGTCAGAGACATTCAAAGCAGGGTGGTTTGAGGGGGAAAAACACACGTTCCAATCTGTGTGCTTAATCAAAATGGGACCCCCCACAGGAAAAAAATAAAAATAAAAATCCCATTACTTCTACTAATCTCTTGTGGAGGAAACGACTTTGGAATTTTATAATATGGTTTAACTATTTAATTAGTTTTTTTTTTTTTTTTTTTATATCACTACTCAATTAGTTTTGTGCGACACACGTTTTTGGTCAATTATTGGTTAAGCATGACTCAATCAAAGTATGAATGCTTGAGGCATTTTGTGGATCAAGCATCCGTTTATATATATATATATATATAAAGCAAACTTTGGTAAAAGTGATTTTGGGTCTAATACCACGAATAATTTGCTTTTTCTATATATATACACAGATGTATATATACTCACACACACGCGCGTTAAAGTTAATAGTTCCAGATGCTTAAGATGATGCTTGATTGCTAAAATATATATTAAAAAAAAAGTTTCCTTAAAAAAAAAAAAAAAAACCTATATCCAATGTGTGGTGCATTAAGTGGCTGTTTGGTTGAGTGTGGGAAGTACAATTCTCACCACAAACTCAGTTATAAATAGTATAAAGTTCTGATATGTTACAGTAATAATAATAAAAATTACTACAATATAAAACTCTCATATGTTATAATAAAAGTAGTTTTAACCAACAGTTCACGTGCTACAGCAAAGCGGTGCATTAATATGTTTATAACTCTTGTCACATGATCAATTTGATTAATAAGTCAGGGTAAAAAGGGGCCAACTGTAAACCCCTTTTTTTGGACAGAACTACTATTCATCTTTTCAAGAGATCAATAACCTTATTTTGACACTTGAGTTGATCTCAATTTTTCGCTTTTCCTTATTATTATTATTTTTGAGGAGTCTCTTTTCCTCATTTATTTCTCTGATAATATCTCAAATTAAGGATGCAATATCCTTCAATGTATTCTCTTCTATCTTTAACATTTTCAATACCTTAATGCATACAAAATTTCTGTTGGTTGTCTACCACTGCGAACAAAAAGATTTATAACTTCTTAAATAGTTTAAAGGGAATAACTTCATTTCTGCAAAGAGATTTTTTTTAACAATATATATATATATATATATATATATATATATATATATATAGATTTGAGGGAATTGCATAGAGTTGAGGTAAACCATAAAAATGCCCCCAAGACCATAAGGGACCAATTTTAAACCCCCCTTTTTGCTTGGCCTTTAGCTTTACCTTTCGTTTGGTACAATATTATTATTATTGCCAGGAACAAATATAGACCCAACAAATACAAAAAATAAAAATAAAATAAAAACCTTACCCAATTTTTTTTACTTGCCTTGAAGGAATTAACTAATAACACCTTTTTTTTTTACTTCCCTCTTTCTCTCCCTCAAAACAATAATAATAATAACAATAATAATTACGCCTTTCTTTTATTTTTATTTTTATTTTTTATTTTCCAAAAGTAAAATTCGTTTCTTTCTCTTTTCTTCTTTCTCACCACCACACCGAACTGTAGACGTCTGTCGGAAGATTCTCTCCGCCTTCCGCCGCTTTCTCCGGTACTCAAATCCTCCATTTTCGTCTCTAAGAAATTCCTCGATCGGTCCTCTCAAAATCTCTCTCAGGTACACTTCGTCAAATTCTGGATTTTCTAGATTCGCGTTCTTTTGATTTCAATCTGAGCTCGAACTCTTCGTTTACGTACTAGTTTGAATCCAGAATCCTTGTTTGGTCGCTCGGAAAAATGGTAGGTAAAATTGGAGGAAAAAAGTTAAATCTTTTGGTTTGTTGTCGTTGTTTATTATGAATAAAAACTGGAAATTTATTCAACTTAATTTAGAACTATTAGTCTTATATTGTTATTTGGATCCATTTTTACGTGTGATTGAAAGTTTGAATATTGTTCTGTATTTTCTTAGCTACAAAAAAGTGTGTGGCTTAAATCGTTATTTAACGAAGCTTAATTTTTTTTACGAAGTCAATATAGATTTTATTGGCAGAACTTGATCAAATTAGGGTTTGTCTGAAGAACTTCAATTTATTTATTTTACTACATTTATTTTAATTATTGACTATTCGGTTATGGTCTTTCCTTCATTTGAAGAACAAGCGAAAATCTTTTGTTAAAATTTCTGGTTAATTGATTGAAACCGAATCACGGTGAGTCATTTGGGATTATTGGCAGACATCATTTAGGTTTAGTTGTGATTTTGTGAGTCTTTGTCGTCTGATTATCCTGTTAAAAAGTTCTTTTATTTGCTCTTTTCTTTTCTTTACTTATTCCCCACTTTTGTGAATCTAATGGACTTTACACCATTGTAGGAGAGATCCAAGTGAAGAATCATTTGAAACTTTCGAAACCAAGAACATGAGCATATAAGTTGATGTGATGCGATCAACATGCTTATGGAGTCAGGAGTCATCTTGCAATCCCAGGCAAACCTCCACGCAGAGAATATTGCAATTCATGAGAGAGATCGCGGAGTTGCCTTATCAGCACCAATTAACATTGTTCCTCAGAAGCCAGGTATTTTGTTCGGATTAGCGCTTATATCAACCGCGTATCACTTGCTGTTTTGATGATATGGTCGCACTCGGTAAAGTGGATATCTTCCCCTAATTGATTTCGATATCCTAAATGTAGTTAAAAAGCCAACGCGCCAGTGGGCTGCTTGGACACGTCAAGAGGAGGAAAGTTTCTTTACTGCATTGCGACAAGTTGGCAAGGCATGTTATACCACTTTTTTTTTCTTTTTCTTTTTTTTAATTGGTTTTGGTACTGGATGTTAACCGTATGGTGATTTCTAACAAAATTATTCATTCGTTTCAGAATTTTGAAAAGATCACTTGTCGTGTGCAAAGTAAAAATAAGGATCAGGTAGTTACTATGATAGTATTTTCGGGTTTTCACATGGTGATCTTGCTTGTCCTCTTGCAATATCGTCGTTTTGATTTTATAATCATCTTTGCTATGAATTTTTATGTTTTTCAGGTCAGACACTATTACTATCGTCTTGTAAGGCGTATGAACAAGCTTCTTGGTTCAGGATTGTATCTTGATGCTAAAAATTCTAAAGATACTAATGCCGCAATGCTTCGTTGGTAAGCTACATTGGTCATTTTTCAATTTGACTAGAGTTTGTAAAGGCTTTATAGGTTGGGGAGCCAATGAGGTTGAGTCCTGGTATTTGACTCTCACTGGTGCGGGCATAGTTGCCCAGTATTTCGTGAATCTCGTAAATTATATGGATTTCAATGGTATCATGGTATACGATATGTCATCTATAGCAAAGCTAATGATTTGAAGATTCTAAATATATATATATATATATTTTAAATTCTTGTATAGAAGCTGAGAATTGAGAACCATTTGCTACAGGTGGTCTTTATTGGAAAAGTATAGCTGCAAAGCATCAAAGCTTCACCTGAAGCCTCGTAGATTCAAGATATTTATAGAAGCATTGGTAAGCATTTTTTCCCCTTTATTTTGGTTCCTATCTTTATTTTCTGCCTTTTCTGAACTGACTGAAATATCCTTCCAAATAAAGGAGCACCAACTCCTAAAAGATCGGAAGAAAAGTGTTAGGAAGCGGCCTGCTCAAGTGGAATACTACCCTCCTGTTCCAAGCTCAGTTTCAAATCAGAGTAGGGTGCCAGGACAGGATAATCGTACCATTAAACTAGTTCTTGTTGACAGTCAAAACATTCAGAAAGTAGGATCTGGAAAAACGTCATCAAAGCGCAATGTAAATGTGAGCACTAACCGTGGTAACAGTAAAGGAGACTCAACTACCGTGAAACCTGCAAGGCAACGGAGGAAACCAGGTTATCTATGTGTGTACTTTCGCTTTATATATTTATTCCTTTTTTCTTTTGGCTATTAAGAGAAGGGTTTGCTAGATTTTCTTTTTTCTTTGATTCATTCTCGTTTGTGTTGTTTCTGTAGATATTAATGTACTTTGTTTTGGTTAAATGCTTGAGTTAATTGATATAGGAGTGGGAATAAATTTATGGTTTCATCCTTATGTGATTTTTATTTCTCTTACCTAAAGTAAAAGAGATAAATTTCGGTGCATTTGGTTTTTGGGCTTTATTGTATGGACTAAGCATATTTTGTTTGTTTGACTTTCAGCTGTTGTATCATCAGCGGCTTATAAAAAATGGGAAAAAGCTGCAATTGCTGGGGTTTCTTTGGTTGCGGATGCTGCTGAACACTTGGAGCGGACAGCAATTGATAAAGAGGTTGAACAGGACCAAAGTACATCAGGTGAATCACTTGCCTATTTGTCCTTGTTTGTTATGTATCCATGAAGATGTTATTCAAGGTCGATTTTACAAATTTAATTTATGTCATGGTTCTTTTGATTCTGACTTCCAGGGCAAACAAAGAATTCTGATCCTGTTGGACAAGTTCTTCACTCTCTGCCTACTTTTCCTCAAAATCCTTTTGTTGAGCATAACATACACTCATCTATGAAACTTAAGCTTCAGTTATTCCCGATTGATGATGGTACTAGGAGAGCCTTGGAAATGGTGGGCATTCTTAAGCATTGTGTTTTTATTCAATGGATTGAGGCTGTATTAGCTGAACAACTCAATAACATTCACCGAATGCCACTAATTCTGTGCTTTTCAAATGTCCATAGGATAAACACAATCCCCACCTTGAGCTTACTCTTAGTAATCGGAAAAAGATATCATCAGTTTTGGAACATCTGAATCGCAAATGGGGTAGTTCAAGTATTGCATCTGGAGAGTTAATGCTTTTCCCTTACGGTGCCCAAAGGGAAAGCCTGGTGGGTTGTCCAAGATGGACACAGGACTCCGTTGTTAGTGCTGCAGATGTATATGCTATGATTGGAAGCCCTCCACTTTTTCGTTTGAGGTTTCAATACTTGTTCACTTGTTAGTAGATAAAAATGGTTGAATATCAAGTCCGTTCATATTATAACTGACTCTCAAATTCTCTTGAAGGTATGGTTGGTTTCGCACCTTTGAACATGGGAATGTCACATTGCAAGACCAAACCCCAGCAGCATCTTGCTGTATTCCAAGAGAGTATGATCCGAAAATGGAAAAGAGGGATGAGGCAATTATATGCTCAGCATCCATCTCTCGGCCATCAAGCAATTATCAGCTAACGGGTTCCAATAACGATAATCTAGTATTGGTGAACAAAAATGACACTTGCACGACATCAACGAATGTGCCCAATGAAAGAAGGTACGATTCTGAGGGTCCAAGTGATAACCCGGTGCAGTCCACTGACCCTACAGGAAATAAATCTTGGCATGGAAAGGGGGCCGATGATGAGACTGTCATGAGACATTTGGGAGATATGGTAGTTTTCCTTCTCAGTTCTTTTTTTATTATTATTATTTAATCTTCTAAAATTAACCAGCTTATAGTATCAGCTCATGCACCCTTGAGGGCATTGAACTTCTTCGTACTAGTTTTGTTACTCAGTGTCTTGTCACTTTTGTGGAAATTATATGCAAGATTTATTCATTCTAATTTTCCTTGTCCGAAGGAAAATTACATATGTTCTTATTTGACAAATTAAGAGAGAAAAATTTACTTCACAAAAAATTTTTATATTGCAATAATTGAAATTTGTTAAAAGAGGAAGGTCACTAGCGAAAATTTTGTTCTTATATAGTAGGAATCAAACTTTCCTGTGAAGTTGATTGCTATTTAGATGCCTTTGGTCTATATTTCATGACTGTCATTTGTTTCACCAATATTTCCTGAACATGTAATTTTCCTTGTAAATGTAGGATGGCATGCGATTGTGCAACGGAAATGATCCATCTGCTGGGGAGTGGGCTGATAGCCTCACAAACATAAGTGTCGGAGATCTACTTTCAGGAATGTCCCAGGACGTAAATGCTAACTGCTTGGATCCACCTATTCCTGAAAGCTCTAACTGCCTTCAGCAGGTTCCGTTTAGCTGTGACTCATTTGATGCTGCTATTGCAGCTCATATTTCTCGACAGCAAGACAAGATAGGGTGCCAACCTATCTTGGCATCTCATGCACCTTCAATTTGGGATGCTGAAGAAACATGTGATGGCTTCTTATTTCAAAACAACCATGTTCGTCGTGAAGAGACTCAAAGTCTATCTGGTAATGCTTCTCCAAGCACTTGCAAACAAACTGCTGGAACGATCTTGATGGACTTTGGGCATTTGGATGAGGTATCAGTTGTAGTGATGTTTGATTTAAGCAATCATTTTGGTTGTAAAATAGACGCAAGTGCTTGCAAAGTGAAACACTGTGTAATACAATCAATAGTGCCTGCAGGAGTTATCCGACGCGGATGGGCGAACTGATAACTCTTCTCGAGGAGACCCTATGGATGAGTGTGAGCCTGACCCACATCTCCTACATAATCCAGTAAAAGATTTCAATGATCTTGCAGATATTTATTGGGTACATTTCTTTTCAGATTTCTGATTCCGTTATACTGAGTCCTACTAGAGGACTACATAGTTTTTGCTGATCCACTTCTGCTAAAAACCGCGCCAATTATTATACTGAAGAACTGGGCTATATGTGGTTCTGATGTCCTCTAAACAAACACTAATGTTAATACTCCTTGACAAGGTATTGACACCGTTTTTGGTTTACGTTTCTTTTTGGACAGTTCATCTGATTTTGTGATCTTTTCTTGCAGCCTGATTCCCTAGGACCCCTAGATTTGGATATTCCATCTTCCAAGTACCACAGTGAAGATCTAATACTAAGCGACAGTCTCAGTGGCTTAAACCGACTGATAGCCAGCAGTCTGGATGCATTTCAGAATTGCTCATTTTTTGGGATGGACAAGAAAGAATCGGCATAAGCAGTCAAAGCTTGAGAAACTGCCTCCTTTTCGAATTTTAAAATTGGCAGTGCACTTGGAACTTTGTCGAATTGAATACCGGTGGTGACTTCTTCTAGATACGAGCTTTAACGTTTGAGTATAGAGTACATAATGATCTCCGAGTTTAGCTGACTTAATGGTTGCATGCTAAAGGTGGTTGCTAAAGGTGCCTTTGCCGGCCAAAGAGGTTCCGGCTCTTGCGTCAACCGTTGATCTGATTGAAATATCTCCTCCAGTTGTTAAAAAAATATATATATAGACATGGAAAAAACTCTCATAGTTTGTTCCAGCTTTCATTGTTTTGATAGCTTTTCTGTAAATTGTGATCCAAAAGTTATGTGGGGAGCTTTTCGCAACCTTAACAGATTACCAGAGTGGACCAAGGTCTTCCATGTTGATTTCTTGTACATTCTTGTTGTCCTTAATTAGAGTTTCCTTTTTTTTTTTAATTTATTTTTATTTTTATTTTTTATTTTTATTTTTCTTTCATCTAACCATTTGGATGGATTATCTATATACATTTGCTACTCATGATGAATATTTTTGAATAGATTCAAATATACATTAGCCACACGTGGTTTTGCAATCGTTCTAAAAAAAATGGAAGGTCTCAAACTGATCGATATCTTTGTGTCTTGTGGTCTCCAACTAAAGCATTCCGGTTGTCGATTTTAGCCCTCATATTAGCGATGAAGTGAGAAAAATTCTTCCCTGATGAACCATCTATGGCTAAGGCATTCTCTAATGTTGTTCTCACCTTCATTGTCTCTTTCCTTAATTCTTCAGCCGATTTTCCGAGCATCAATTCGTTGATCTTCTGTACCACTTCGGACCTCGTCAATGGCTTCCTATCACAAAGGTTGATTCCAACCCCCCAATCATCAACCACCAACTTCCTATTAGTAGGTTTATCAGTCAAGAGAGGAAAACAGAGTAATGGTACCCCACACCATACACTTTCCAATATCGAATTCCATCCACAATGTGTCGAGAAGCCCCTGATAGCCGGATTTGAAGTGGTAGAACATAAGGCTCCTCATAACTCACAGCATCATGGCGAAGAACCCATACGAAGTTCACTCCACTAAGCACAAGCCCATGTGCTATTTCTTCAATGTCACTCTTACTAGAAGCAATTAAGCAACCAAATGTGATGTACAAAGCAGAAACTTGAGGCTTGGAGTTGAGCCATGGGCTGCAGTCGAACTCGCCCCTTGGGCTTGTGGGAGCAATTCTCTTGAACTTAGATGGGAAAACTGGACCCAGTGCATATATTGGTTGCTTCTCTCGTAGCTCTTGCACCATGTTTCAAAGAATGAAATCTGCATCTTTGACGTCATCGAATGACTTATATACGACTCGTTGTGGTAGTGTATTTGTATTGGTTGCTTGAAGAAATGACTGCAAGTCCTTTGGTTCTATAGCCTTGACACCCGTATGTAGTCAATGGTGTCGTCACGATCATCTAATCCATTCAATCAGATAAGAGAAGCTCATTAATCCCATAACAAAAACGATGAACAAAAGCCAACTAATGTGACATCTTATCAGTTGATGAGTAAATACATCTAGAACTTTCTCTAATTAGAGAATAACCTTCACCGATTGAAAAGTGATAAGTTACTTATCATTTGTTATGAGATTTTTATTCAAGAAAAGCAAAAACGAAGTTTTAAAAAAATTTGCTAATATACTAAAATCAAGTAGTAGAAGTTCACGTTTTCAAATTTACACAAAATCTCATATACAAAACTAAAGCATAAAAGAGGATTAGTTTTGCATAAGAAGACGTATGTACGTACCATTGGAAGCAAAGTGACCATTTTTTTACAAGAAGATCCGAGTGATAGTATAGAGTGAAGATCAAAGCTGGTTGAGTCCAGAAGGAAACATTGACAAGCTTATACTTTTTGGTTATCCTAGAAGTCCACGTGTAGAAAGTGTCAACAATCAAGCAAGAAACCGCGGGATCTTCTCTAACTAAATTTCCAACAAGTTCATCCAGATGAGCCGGGAACACATGAAGACTTCCCTCATTAAAATGATGGCGGTTGATTAATCTATCGAAACTCAATGGAAAACCGTCACTCACCTTCCTGCATCATATGTCAAGGCCCGACTTCCGAGCTCCGGTGAAGATATCATGATCCTTTTCTTCTAATTCTGTGGTGTTGAAGTTATTTGATTTGGTTATTTGGTGGTGGACTATTTCAGTGTTGACAAAGGTGATGGTGAAGCTTTTTGAGGCAAGTTGGATGGCTAGAAATAGAATTGGGTTGATGTGGCCTTGGATTGTAGGGGAATCATAATTGCATGAGGTTTTTTGTGAGTGTTTTCCATTATGTTTTTGGAGAAAAGAAAAATGGTGAAATGATTGAGTAATCAAAGGTGAAGTGAAAGTTTTTGCAGTTGGCAAAAAGTTGGATATGGAATTTGGGCCTTTGGTTTTTGGTTGACCATTTTGGATCCGTACTTGGACCACCTTTTCCTATGAGTGTGACACATGAAACGAACTTGATTACACCATGGAACTATCAAGCCCTTATCTTTGATCTCATCCTCAATTCCAAGTGGTAGAACATACGGCTCCTCATAACTCACAGCATCACGGCGAAGCATCCATATGAAGTTCACTCCGCTAAGCACAAGCCCATAAGCTATTTCGTCAATGCCACTTTTTGTAGATGCCATAAGTTCATCTACATGTTCCGGGAACACATGTAGAGTGCCCTGGTCAAACTGCTCGAAGTTGAGTAATCGATCGAAACTCAATGGAAAACTGTCGCTCACCGTCTTGTAGCGTATGTCAAGGCCTGACTTTCGAGCTCCGGCAAAGATGTCATGATCTTTTCCTTCAAATTCTGTGGTGTTGACGTCTTTTGATTTAATTATAATTTGATGGTGGACTATTTCAGTGTTAACAAAGGCGTTGGTGAAGCCTTTTTGAGGCAAGTTTAACGGCTAGATTTACAAATGGGGTGATATGGCCTTGGTAAGAAAAGGGAATCATTACTTTGTTTTACTGTTCTCCATGGAGGCTTTTGGAGGAAAAAAAAATTGTGAAATGAATGAGGAACTATGCTAGTTGAATGGAATATTTTCATTTCAAAAAACAAAAAAAAAATGAAATATTTATTTAGTTAGAAGACAAAAATTGGAGAATATCATTTTGGGCCTCTTGTTTTTGTTTCGGCTAAGAATTGGTAATTTTATTACGTTTTTGTTACTTGGACCATCTTAGGATACAAATTACTTTATATTTTGTTTGCTTTCTGTGCCACACTGTGCAATATGTCAAATTATGTGGTTATTATCAGCATCATAATGTAGTCATTCTAGAAGGCAAGTACTGCAATTTAAAATATAAAGTTGTTATTTTTATATGATTTAGATGATCTGTTTAGTTTGCCAACTTTATATATATATATATATATATATATATATGCACCGTTGATTTTAAAATACCATCATAAGATTTGTGATTGAACTTATTAAAAAGCCGTCCTTATCTTCATCAACTTAAAAAATTTCTGACTTAAAAAAAAAAAAAATCAACTTCACTTTTCTAGCAAGGAAAAAAAAGACAAAAAAAAAAAGAAAACTTTCTCAACGGGTCAAAATCATCAAAACGACACAAATGAAGGTGGTACTTCAGTTATTGTTTAGTCGGGGCTTTAATAATCTGTTGATTGCTAGAAATTTCCCTGAATTAAATTCGTTCGTTCTTTTTTTTTTTTTCTTTAATCCGAATTACATTCTGTTGACATAGTTTTCACTGAAATTTTTTCCCGGCAATCCCTAATTGTAAAAGTGGAGCGATAAATGGGTGTGACACATAAACAAAATTAAAAAATTGTGAGACCATCTCTCTTATTACAAAAATAAGATAAATCATTGCAAAAACAGAACACATCATGGCTAAACAAAAACAAAGAAAAAACCATGATCTAAGGAGCATGCCTGCTACCACCACCACCGATTAACCATCTCCCCTCGTTGAAAAGGCAAGGAGCCCGGGCCAAAAGAGAGTCTCCCTAGGCCGGATGTCCCCCAGCCGCTATCCTTCCTGGTCACACTGAAACTGTGTATTGTCCCCACCTTAGGCCAGAGAACAGGTAGTAAGCCCAAGGCTAGTATGACGATCTTTGCCCAGGGGAGAAGAGAGGGTGGCGCAGTAAGAGCACAACAAAATCCTAGCAGAGAAATAGAGAGGGAGAGATAATCACATGACCCTCAAAGATAACTATTTTCGGATGAAAATCAGTGGATAAATCATCATTTACAGTGCTGACCGAAATGAATTAAGAACTAATTAGATTAGCTGAAATCTCTTTTATAATTTAGTAGTTAATTGTAGTACTACACTATAATGCCGGATTACAAATCTCTTTTATAAATCATCATTTACGATGTTGCCGGATTATGAATGTTTACTTTTACTTAATTTAATTCAATTTGATGTTTATTCATTATCTATGCTGAGTGTTTAATCTGATCTTAATGACCTTTTGCATGATTTGTGATTTAATTTGAGGCTGAGAAGCAATAATTAAATTAGACCATGATTGAATGTTATCAATTCTTCACAAGATAGAGACATCTATGAGATTTGTGTAACACTGTGAATTTTTTGTTCTTAATGAATCTTGGTAAGTTTAGAGTTTTCACAGAGATGTAGGAAATTTACTAAATAGGATAAATTATTAATGCTTGAGAAAAATTAATCACTACCTAAGAGAAATTCGTTATCGGCATAGGAGTAAACACCAGTTGATTAAATTAGATAATTTGAATAGGATTAATTTAGGTGAAATCGGATGCCCTAGTCTTTTATTGTTTAGATTTTCATTTATATTTTTTTATTTTGTTATTTTTCTATTTTATATTTGATTGTTCAAATAATTTTAAAGTTAACCAATTTTGGTACTTAGCTAGATTAACGCAATCCTCGTAAGAACGATACTCTATGCACTCTTTATTACTTATCTACGATTCTGTGCACTTATAGATTTTTACCAACAAGTTTTTGGTGCCGTTGCCAGGGATTGTTGTTTAATTTAGTTAATATCGATACCAATTAGCTCTAAGATTACTTTGAACATTTTTTTTATTTGTTTTATTTTGTTTTAATTTGTTCTAATTTTTTTTAAGTCATTTGTTTTCCAAGGAACGTCATGATGCTTCATCAGAATATCCTTGCAAGTTTTGCCCAACAATATATGGAACCATTTTATGCGGCTTGGGAGCGATTTAAAGATATGCTTGAGCGGCACCCACATCACAACTTGCTAAAGGGGGCTATTCTCCAAATATTTATTGAAGGATTACATTTTGAAGCTAGAGATTGGGTGGAAAAAGGTGTAGTTTCCGATGGTCATTCTTTCTTTTCAAGAACCGTTGATGAAGCTTACTACTTATTAGAGGATATGGCAGCCTTTAATTATCATTGGCGTTTGAATTCTTCAATGCATAATTCCTGCTAGGAGAGGCATCAAAATCTCTCATGGAATATCCACCCCAACATAATGGAACAATCATATAGCCAATATCAAGAAGAGAAGACAACTTTGGAAGTTGCTTTAGACCGTCTAAAGGCCACTCTTGAAGGAAGTCATGAAATTTCCAACTCTAGGCGATATCTTGATGAACAAATCCATTTAAAGAGTACAATTTTAGAGAGTCATCTAGAGGAGGAAATTACAACATCAAAGCCTTATGGTGACCATAAAACGATAAAGGATGTGGTTTTGTTTGATGACGATTGTGTGAAACCTCTTAAGCTACTAGAAGAAATAAAATCTCAAGATGAAGAACAAGAACCCTTTGAAGTTATGTTAGCTCAACCATTAGCTGAGTTGGGCTCTTGCTCGATCAACAACAATCTACACTTGCTAAATCAAGAGGAGTCTATCCAAAACTATGACTTTTATGAAGACCAAATCACAAACATGCTAATGAATAGCCAAAAGGAAAGGGAAGAGCAAATATAAGGTTTATTAGAGGAATTCCTATATGAGGAGAAGCCACGAGGGTTGTTGGAAGGTATAGAAGCGCATAAGACCATTAATTTGAGCTCATCAATGGTTCCAATACATAGATCACCAACCGATTCGTGTTGGCCATGGACATCATCACCATCACATCTCACCCTATTCAAGCTCGAGCCAATAATGAAGTTCCTATCAAAAGCACATCATTTAAAGACATTTGTTGTTGGTGCAACATGCGAATCACTTTTAAATCTTGCCAAGCTTGAAGGCATCTATAACCAAGACCCATATGTGGTGCGGTTTGACACTTATTATGGGCAAAAGCCACTCTTTGACGAGCACTTATTTGAGAGTTAGGCTGATGACTATAAAACAAGCGCTTCTTGGGAGGCAACCCAAGCTCTCTATCCTTTTCTATTTTAGTTTTCATCATATTATTTAGTTTGTTAGTTGTTTCTTTTAGTTTTAGTCTATTTTGCAACTCAATCATGACGTAAGTCTTGCTTGTGGCGATTTCAGGTTTTCGGGGGACATCAAGGTGCTCAGCTTGCTAAAAAAAATTTAAAAACTGAAACCATATCTGCAACCTGGCACAGATGATGAACCACATGGCCATGCATCTGAACATAAACTTGGACAACTTTCCTACAGTCTCTGCTTTTAATGAAGACAATGAAGAGAATGAGGACGAGGAGGAATAGGCTGCGCAACCTTCAGTTTAGGGAGTTTTTTTCCTTTCTCATTTTTATTTTCTTTTTATTTTGAGGACAATATATTGTTCAAGTTTAGGGGTGGTGTGTTGCTTTATGCTTTGTTTGTGTCAATCGGACATTATGGTTTAATTCGGTTTTAGTTTAGGATTTGTTTTGTTTTCTTTGTATTTGATAGTAATTAGGATAGTAAAGTTATGTTGTTTGAGCATTGTTTAACTTAAATCATAGGAGGCTAATAATAAGACGATGGTTGAAATTGAATATGACTTTTAGGGGATAATAATTGTTGTTGGTCTATCCTTGTTTTTTGTTGTGATTTGTTTGCTATGCTGTAATTCTTTGAGCCCTTTGAGCACTCACGCCTTGATCACCTAAGTATTCCACACTTAAAGGAATTTTATGTTGATTAAGTGATATTTTTTATCTCAAATGAACGCTAGAACCTATTGATAACCACTCGAGATGAAATCCTAGGCTACACAACATTAAGGACATGATTTAGGCCATTTTTGGACCGTTTAAGCCTTTCAAGCCTACCATTGACATCATTTAATCACTAGTTATCCCGTTGAGCCTTATTATCCATTTTCTTAGTTACCCACATAATTAGCCTAGCCTTTGAATAATTTTATCCTACTTAGTCCCTCACCCTTAAACGTGACTAATTTGTCTAGGAAATTATTCGAAGGTAGCTGGCATTATGGGAGGATGGGTGGAGTTTTGAGGTTATTAAGGAAATATGTTTTCCTAGTATTCATTCATGGGTGGAGTTTTGAGTATTGTTATCAAGAGATTATGTATTCATGCTTATAGTTTTGAGTGTTGTTATCAAGAGATTACGTTTTCATGTTTAATCATTGTAAAAAAAACACAAAAAAAAAAAAACAAAAACAAAAACAAAATTAAAAAAAAAGAAGAAAAGAAAAAAAACAAAAAAGAGAAAAAAATACATACATAAAATAAATATGAATGACAAAGAGAATGCAACATAAGTTTGGGGGTGTGCTAAGAGTGCAACATTAGTTTGGGGGTATACTTAAAAAAAATAAATGATATTCTCATAAGGTCTTGAGACAAATTGTGTGTTTATGGGTGAATTTTGAGCCACATTATATCATTTATCTTACCTATTTACCTTAGCCACACATTACAAGCCAAATAAAGTCCTAATGATTTTTGATATTGTGATAGTCTACATTAGTGGAGAGTGAGTTTGAAAAATAGGCCTATGGAGTTCATAAATTTTATTAATCTAGAGATCTTTCATAATAAGCTTGTTGACATAAATTAATCCGAGTATAGGTACATAAGTGCTAGAGGCATCACACACACATACTCAAGGAATTATGAGTATGGTAAACTTGAGATTTAAATTGATTTTTTTTCCATGATCACAATGGTTAGAGTTTCCTTTGAGTCATAAACTTTATGCAATTTTTGATGCCAAGTATGATGAAAAATTAAATTGATGCACAAACAATGCCATGTGTTAGTGTTAGTCCCGTCTTTTTGTCTTGTTCTTTGTTTTTTTTTTATTTGTGTCTTTTGCTCGAGGACTAGCAAAATCTTAAGTTTAAGGGTATTTGATAAGTTAGCTTTAGGCTAATTAATTAGATGATTTTCACTTAATATTTTTGTTAGTTTTGAGTAATTTATAAGAATTTGATAGTGTTTTATGCTCTTTTGTAGGTTTTGAGGAAAAAGATACATATTGGCAAAGTACGAGGCAAAAAAGACCGAAAAATGAGCAAAACTAAACTCGGGGACAAAATGGAGCCTAGACGCGAGCTTATGGGCGCCTAGGCGCTCTTGCAGATAAAGTCTCGCACAAAAAACCCAAGAGCATAGCGCTTAAGCGCCACAATTTGGGCGCCTAGGCACCATTTGGAAAGACTAGTGTAGCGCCTAGGCGCCATGTTCTACAATTCTGGCACCTAGGCGCTACTTCAAAGCCTAGGCGCTGTAGTAATTGCACCTAGGCACTAGTTCAAAATATCTCTACAAGCCTTTGTAGTGCCTAGGCGCTACAATCCTGGAGCCTAGGTGCTAAAAAATATAGCCTAGGCGCCATTGCGATTCCAATTCAAATTTCAGTGTAATTTCGTTCCAAAATTGCCCTTTCAAACCCTAGCCTATAAATAGAACATCATAAAGGGTTGGAACACGAATTTTAACAGAGAAAAACTACAGAAAATAAGAGAGAACTCACTACCATAAAGAAGAAGAACGGTGCAACCCGGAGATGGAAATCATCTTCGCATCCAAACACAGTTCTTTGCCTTCACTCATCATGTTTAAGACATTATTTAGGATTGTTTTTATTTTCATTAGGAACTAATTTTCTCTATTCTAGGGCTATGATGTTGCCGGATTATGAATGTTCACTTTTACTTAATTTAATTCAATTTGATGTTTATTCATTATCTATACTGAGTGTTTAATCTGATCTTAATACTTGTAAAAGTTTGCGCACCTTTTGCATGATTTGTGATTTAATTTGAGGCTGAGAAGCAATAATTAAATTAGACCATGATTGAATGCCATGAGTTCATCATATGATAGAGATATCTATGAGACTTGTGTAACATTGTGAATTTCTTGTTCTTAATGAATCTTGGTAAGTTTAGAGTTTTTACAGGGATGTGAGAAATTTGCTAACTAGGATAAATTATTAATGCTTGAGAAAGATTAATGACTACCTAAGAGAAATTCGTTATCGGCATAAGAGTAAACACCAGTTAATTAAATTAGATAATTTGAATAAAATTAATTTAGGTGAAATCGGATGCCCTAGTCTTTTATTGTTTAGATTTTCATTTATATTTTTTTGTTTTGTTATTTTTCTATTTTCTATTTGATTGTTTAAATAATTTTAGAGTTAATCAATTTTTGTATTTAGCTAGATTAACGCAATCCTCGTAGGAACGATACTCTACTCACTCTTTATTGCTTGTCTACGGTTCTGTGCACTTGCAGATTTTTACCAACAACCATAAAAGTTCCAAAGCAAAAGAATTGATCATAATTTTTTCTTAGAATTTATTGTTTAGGTCAACTAACACAATGGACTGAAACGCCACTATTCAATGTATTATGATTAGAACATTCAACCGCCATGATGCCATACATAATGTTCTGCAATCATACTAAAAAATTGGAGGCAACAAACTGACAACTATCTTTCATGCCTTGTGGACTCAGCTACATGAATCCATTGATTAACCGTTTGTCAATGCTAGCCTTCAAATAGGTAATAAACTGACACAAATTCATCTCTGATGAACCATCTATGGCTAAGGCATTTTCTAGAGTTGTCTTCACCTTCATTGTCTGCTTCCTCAACTCTTCGCCCGACTTTCCACTCATCAAGCGGTTGATATTCTGTGCCACTTTCAACCTCGTCAATGGGATCCTATCACAAAGATTGAGTCCAACCCTCCAATTATGCACCACCAATTTCCTATTAGTAGGCTGATCAGCATAAAGAGGAAAACAGAGCAATGGTACCCCGCACCATATGCTTTCACATATCGAATTCCATTCGCAATGTGTCAAGAAGCCTCCGATCGCCGGATTTGAAATCACCTCAACTTGATTACACCGTGGAACTATCAAGCCCTTATCCTTGATCTCATCTTCAATTCCACGTGGTAGATCATAAGGCTCTGCGAAGCTCATGGCATTGTGGCGAAGAACCCATATGAAGTTTACTCCGCTGAGCACAAGCCCGTGTGCTATTTCTTCAATGTCACTCTTATTAGTAACCATCATGCTACCAAATGAGATGTACAAAACTGAACCTTGAGGCTTGGTGTTCAGCCATTGGCTGCAGTCAAACACACTTCTTAGGCTTGTAGGAGCAATGCTTTTGGTGAGCTTAGATGGAAAAACAGGACCAATTACATACATTGGCTGCTTCTCTTGTATGGCCAAAATGGTGTCAGATTCAAGCTCTTGGACCGTGTTGCAAAGGATGAAATCCGCACTTTTGATGTCGTTGCATTGGCTGATTGAAGGAATGATGGTAAGTCCTTTCGTTCTATAGCCTTGACACCCGGTATGTAGTCGATTGTATCATCACGATTATCTGATCCGTTCAATCAAATTAGAGAAGCTCATTGATTTCACACTCATAACCCAAAACAAACACAATAAATAATTATCAACCAGTGTGACATGTGACCTGTGACTTATCAATTCAGTGACATACGAGTAGAACTTTCTCTAAATAGAGATAATACCTTCATGGATTGAAAAGTCACAGGGTACTTTAAAAAATTGGTACACCTAGCATTATTCCTAGAAATAAAAATGAAAATTTGACAAAAAAAGTGATATTGTACTAAATTCTCATACACAAAGTGATAAAAAAGGGAGTAGTTTTGGATGAGAAAACGTTCTTTACCATTTGAAGCAAAGTGATCATTTTTTTCAATAAGGTCAAAGTGATAGTATAGAGTGAAGATCAAAGCTGGTTGAGTCCAAAAGGAAACATTAACAAGCTTATACTTTTTGGCTATCCTTGAAGTCCATGTAAAGAAAGTATCAACAATCAAGCAAGAAACCGACAGGTCATCTCTCACTAAGTTTCCAACTAGTTCATCTACATGAGCCGAAAACACATACAGACCGCCCTCCTCGAACTGCACCATGTTGAGTAATCTATCAAAATTCAACGGAAAACCGTCACTCACCATCTTGTAGCATATGTCAAGGCCAAACTTTCGAGCTTCGGCAGAGATATCAAGGTCCTTTTCTTCTAATTCTGTGGTGTTGAGGTTTTTTTATTTAGTTATTTGGTGGTGGACTATTTCACTATTGACAAAGTTGATGATGAAGCCTCTGGAGGCAAAGCTTCATGGATAGATTTACAAATGGGGTGATATGGCCTCGATAATAAAAGGGGATCATAATTGCATAAGGCTTTGTGTAAGTGTCCTCCATGGAAGATTGTGGATGGAAAAAAATGGAGGGTAGTGTTCGAAGCAGGCAAAAATTGGAGTAAGTGTGTTTTTTTTTTTTGGGCACAAGACCAAAAATTGTGTTGTGCTTTGTACTTGGACAATCTTTATATATTGTGACAGGACTAGAAACGAAGGATACCAAATAATTTAGTTTATATCCACTAGATTTTGCTCTCTGCAATAATGTCATGTTAGTATTGTCAGAATTATAATATGGTCAATGGTATGATTTACATTATAATATAGAAGTTGCAGTTAGTTTTATGATTTTAATGATTTGTTCATAAAATTTTTACTTGAGTTTATTTTTATTTTTTTATTTTTGTAATGATGCATTCCATAATTGTAAAAGGAGAGGAACACACGTGGGTGAGGAAAATCTTAAGAGAGCAAGCAATGTTGAAGCTATTTTAATTTCAAACCCAGCAAGAGGTTTGACACTAATAATCCGAGCCAATTATTTCACAAATCATTATCATTTGATATTTTTTGCTAAGCGTAAATCAAAGAAGATTTTGTGGGATCATCATATATTTTCTGATGATAATTAATAAATTAATGATGGTATACGGCATTGACCGTAGTGAACTGACAACTAATGGTCAGCCGAAAAGTCATTTTCAATGTGGTAGCGAATTGTAAGACAATATAATGCTTACATAACATGAGTAGGCTGTTTGGTACGTAGTTAAACCTATTGGTTAAATTGTAAACGTTATAGCATCTAAAAACTTTAAATTATAGTAATTTTTATGTTTTTATTGTAGCATGTGAGAACTTTATCAATTAATTTTCAGAGAGTGATTTGAATATGAGATTTCGGCAGTTTAGACAATCCGACTGTAATTATGTTAATTCTGACCAGATAATAAAAGCACACCCCTGGAGAGAACATGTATGTGTGTGTATATATATATTGAAAAAGAAGGATGACTTGATTCAACCAATAAATATTACAAACCATAAGATTGACTTCGTCATCGAAACCACCAGTACATATGTCAACACACATAGGAAGGGGGTGTGTCGAATTTCCGAAAACAAGAGTACTTTGACATAACACAAAACGAGTCCACACATTATGCTGTTTTATAAGGCCTCGAGAACATTGGAAAATCTCACCCATTGAGAGTCACCACCGTTAAGATAGATACCCATAAAGCATATAATGTTTTTGTAATGAACATGTTTATAAATAAATAAAGAGAATGTCGAGGCGCAATCTGCGGGCTCCGGAGAAGATATCGCTGTTTTATCACAGGTGCTATCATTGGGCCATGATTTGGTTATTTGGTGGTGGATAAATTCAGTGTTGACAAAGGTGATGGTGAAATTATTTGATGCAAGTTTCATGGCCAAGCTGATAAACCGTCACGGTAAGGAAGGGGAAACATTATAGCATGAGGCTTTGGACATAGGCTATTTTCCATGGCTTGAAACTGACATAATACAATTTTTTTAGGCGAAATATATTATAGTTCAATTGATTGAAGAAGCAAGATTTTGTACACACACACACATATATATATATGTCACGCCCCGGAGTACGGGAGGTGACGTGGCGGATTATTTAAATTAATTAAAAGAGAAGTTAATTAAAAATCAAGAGTTTAGGGGTTGGATTAAATATAAAATGTGAGGTTCTCTTAAAACAACACCTTATAAAAGAGTTCATATACATTAGGCAGTTGAAATCATTAAACGAATAAAAATAAAACAATAAAGTCGCGAGTATGGGTCCCACAAACCCACAACTTGTGCACACACATGGTACTGACAATATCATAAATACAATCACAGTCCAAGTACAAGTAAAGTTAAAATCTTACATGCCTTGATTGAAATAATATAAATAAGTTCACTAGTCCCTCTATTGCTCCTGTGTCTTGTCCGAAGAATCCTCTCCAAACCTAAATGGAAAACCACCTAGAGGGGGGAAATTTAAAAATACAGATAAAACGTGAGCGAAAGGCTCAGTAGGACTAAGTTTTATAAAATGATTTAATTTAAAGAAACATGACATTATTCAGGAGTTATTTAAAAGAAACCTTGAATAAATAACTAAATAAATAAAGTCAAATAAAACCGTCCTTACCCAGAACAGTTTACACGAACAATCAGAAATATCATTTTCTTTTCCCTAGGCAAACCATAATAGTATCACCACCGTAGTGGCCCAGCTGGGTTTCAGGACCTGCCCCCAAGGTCGATCGCTACACGACCCGATCTCTGATATGGCATCATGCCTATATGTTCATTATCATCATCATTCAAAACCCAATTACCGAGTGTTGTCATTTACATTCATTATGAAGTCCATTTCAGTTCACGGTATATTAAAATATAACCGATAAATTCATTTTCAAACAACCGTTGAAAACATTTAATAGAAATCCTTTTCAAAGCCAAATCATTTTGAAAACTAGGCTACCAAGGAATAGGGTAGAAGTCCTACCTCAATACTCGTGCCAGTGCCCCACACCGTAATCCCGGTCCGCTATACGTTAGCTCCGTAGAACCACGAACGATCCTAGATACAAACTAAGTCGATCAATATCTAGTTCGAGACATTCTATGTTACTAAACCATTTCATGATGTCCTAGTGTGCCATTGTACATTTAAAATCATCCTATAAGGTTAGAATTTAAATCAGGGTTCAAAACAGTGAAAACGGGTGAAAATCACAAAATTTTTCATGCCTCGGCCGGCCTGCCGGACTCCCTGCTTCGGCCGGCCGAACTGTACCGGAAGTCAGGTCTGGTCGGCCGGTCATTTCTCCAGGTTCGGCCTGCCGGACGGAAGAACACTGGCATGCCGATCCCTATTTCGGCCTGCCGAACACATGGTCCGGCCTGCCGAACTGAAAAAACCCAGAAATTTAGCCACGGGTTTTCGATTCTCCCAAAACACAAATCTTGATTCTAACCTTTTTTTCTCAAATCTCAGGCATAGAAAACAATTATAGTTGATAGAAAAACATACTAGAACACATTTGGACTCATTTAAACAAGATTTAAACTCAAAAATCTCAAAAATTTGAAAATGTAAAAATAAGGAGAAAAATGAAAAATCTTGAATTCAATCCATTTTTCTTCAATCTAAGCTTAGATTCTAGTTGTTCTAAGTTCATTTAACTCAAATCCAAGGTTTTCTAAGCTTAAACAAACCTAGATTTCAAAAATGCACAAAATTGAAAATTTTGGAAAAAGTTTAGAAATTTCAAAACTAACCTCGAATCGAAGCTTCAATCCGCGTTCTCGGTTGCCAAATCACGTTCCCGAGCTTCCTCCTTGCTAACCCGAAGCTTGGATTCGAATTTGATTCAAAATTTTGAGAGAGAATTTGAGAGAGGAGAGAGTAGCCGAGAGAGAGATCAAGAGAGAGAAAGAGAGAGTGAGCAGAGTGAAGAGAGAGAGGGAGAGAAAGAGAATAAATAGAGAAAATCGGTGGGCGGTTTTACTATGCGAAAATCATGTGCCGCCCACGGTTTTGTAAAACATAATATTTTTAACATTCTACAAATTGTTTTGTTTTAAAACTCAAAACATCATTTTAAAACAATAAGAAATCATTTAAATTCACCAAATTAACAAAACAACCATAAACTCAAAATCCAACCAAATAATCAAATTATTGTTGAAACATTAATTATGGCACACTAATTCATCATTTATATTACATTAACATTAATTAAATTTCGGAGCGTTACAAAATATGGTTGGGAAAATTATTAAATGTGATATTTTTCTCAAAGTTTTATTTGGCATTGATATAGTTGAGTATCTATATCATAGATCTCATTTTAATTACTTACCATGTTTTTTTTTTTTTTAATTACTTACTGCTCTATGTACCCCAATCCAACTTGTTCGGGTCCCAGGTTCTCCCTTTCTATTCTTCCGGAGCGGACCGGGGGAGCATGAGGGGGCGGTATCCGGTTTTGACTGATCGAAAGCACTCTTTCCACCTAATCCATTCTGAATTTAGCTTGAATTTTTGTGATTTTAAAGTATTGCAAGATCTCATAGTTATGCCATTTTGGAAAATAAATTTTCTGTTTCGGATATTAAGAAGGATACGGCTATAAAGAATAAACAATTAAGTCTGAAAATGCCAAAACAGGAAAAGGAAAGACTCACTATTACACCAATGTCCAACACACACACAATTTATGTAATGGTTTTATCTATTATTTGATTCATAGAGTCTGGCAGAAAATACGAACAGAACTATATGGGCTAACAAACTGAAAAATTAAAAAGAAACATCGGCCCGTTTGTTTCACTGTTTGAATCACAAATTCAATCTTGTCACTAAAGTATTTTCTTTTGCAAAAATATAAATTTATCTTCAAACATATGGATCAAACTAGAAAAAAAAATTTCTAAACAGTACATGGCTTGTGGCATTGCCACTAGGTACTCAGGCGACTACATACTTTATACTACATTTTCGGATTTGAAAAAGGATGTCGTTTTTTTAATTAAAAATGATGTTGTTTTTCACTTATTAATGCCTGAGAACAGTGAACTTTTAGAATATTGACGGCATGTTGTTTTTCACATAAACGATTACTCTATTTTTTCACATAAAATTTTAGAAAACATTTCCCTAGCCACAATAACGACAACAAAGAGGTTTTTTCTACAAATATTTGCAACACAATTTGCCAGCATATAACGCCTGACCAGCACAAATTGTATGAATGATTGAAGAAGAAATTGAAAGCATTTTCTTACTAACAGAAAACGTGGAAATGACAAGCAATTAATTCCTTCATGAAATGGCTTGGGAACATTCTCGTATCAACTAGGGTAGTTAAGATAAACAGAATATATTATTCTACTTCCTTGCTTTCTATTATTAGTATTTATCAAATCGTCCGTTCTTCTTATACATTACATGATGAAATTTATATACTGTCAACACAAACTCCACCCTATTCTGCACTATTCAATGTCGTTTGACCTAATGATCATTGACAATTCGTCTATTGATTTTGGCCATCACATCATGAATAAAATTGCACAAATTCTTCTCTAACGAACCATCGATAGCCAAAGCATTCAATACCGTTTGCCTTGCCTTAGTTATCTCTTCCTTCAAGACGTCACCCAATTTTCCGCTCATCAAACAGTTGATTTTCTCTGCTACCTCCAACCTCGTCAACGGCGTTCTATCACATAAGTTCAATCCAATCCTCCAATCATCAACCACTATCTTCCTATTGGTGATCTGGTCTCCCCTTAGTGGAAAACACAACAGAGGAACACCGGACCACGGTAGACTTTCTAGCACCGAATTCCATCCACAATGGGTTAAAAACCCTCCTATTGAAGGGTGTGACATAACTTCAATTTGATTGATCCATGTCACAACCAAGCCCTTATCTTTGATCTCATCTTGAAGCCCAATTGGCAAAAAATAAGGCTCTTCAAAACTCACACAATCATGGCGAAGAACCCATATGAAGTTCACTCCACTTTTCACAAGCCCATATGCTATTTCTTCCAAGTCACTCTTTTTAGAAGGAATAGAGCTCCCAAATGAGACGTACAAGACTCAGCCTTGAGGCTTGGTGTTGCCATTCGGTGCAGTCAAACTCGGTCCTCATGCTTGTGGGGACAATATTTTTCTTGGTGATCCCATTTGGAAAATCAAGTAGTGGACCTGCATATATGGATTTTTTCTCTTGTGGGGCAAAAATGGAATTTGATTCAAGTTCTTGGACTGTGTTGCAAATTATGAAATCTGCTTTTTTGACTTCCTTAAATGCCTTGTCCAAGAATTGTTGCCCTCCTGTGTAAGTTTCTTGAAGGTATGATGGCAAGTCCTTTTGTTCTATAACCCTCACACCCGGTATGTAGTCAATTGTGTCCTTTTGATTATCTATTTTGGAAATAATATAATCACAGTCTCACACTAATACGTTATTTAGAAAATATCAACAATTAACTTCAATTCTATTTTACAAAAGATAATCCAATTGTTAATATAGAATAAATTTGGGACAAAATCACAACTATTTTTGAGCACTTGTGCCCTTAAACTTCTTATAGTTTGGCACTTTTAGCCCTGAAAAATTATTTTATTTTTAATTTAATCCTTGAATTAGTCATCAAGTTTTCTTAAATGTAATTCGCGTTAACAGTTAGAATTAATTGTTACTAGTTTAAAATATCAAAAACTAACTTGTCAATTAAAATAGGTTTGGAAAAAATGCCATGCTACTAATTGTTCTAGAACTAAAATGGGAGAGTTTCATTTGTTTCGGAAAATTTCATGTCAATATCTCGACATTTTTAAAAATCTTTTTTAGTACTTCGGAGCTCTTTTTGAGACAAGAAAAGACGAAATTATTATCAACTGGTTGAAATTTTGAGTAAAAAATTTGCTATGCCTACAACCAAACACCAAAATACCTAGGCCCCCAACTAAACATTCATTTTACAAAAAAAATTTTCTCACTCAAAATTTTGGTCAACTAATTATGTTTTATAAAATGGATAATTTTGTCTTTTCGTGTCCCAAAAAGAGCTCCGAGGTACTAAAAAATAATTTTCTAAAAGGTCGAGATCCTAGCATAAAATTTTCCAAAATAAAAAATACTAAACTCATAGTTATAATATATGATACTAAGGTGAAATTTTCCCTATATAAATTTAAGGTTCAAAAATTTTCCTTATTTCTAAGAATATGCATATATGTACAATACATTACTAAGGTGTTTAGCAAGTATGGTTAAAACTAACTTTTTGGTTATAGAATGGTGTAAAGCTCTCACATATTACAATAAAAGCTCTCACATGTTACAGTGTTTTGAACCAACCAATTACAATATTTTGTTACAATAAAAGCTCTTCTATGTTATAGTGTTTTGAACTAAAAAGTTGGTTTTAACTATGCTTATCAAACATCCGAGTACAAAAAACAAATATATATATATATATAATTCATATTAAATGTGCGTGTATGAAAATTATTTAGGGACAAGACTTACCTTGTGGAGGATAATGACCATTAGTTAGTAATGAGGTGGTCCATGTGGTAGCAGATATTGAACACTAAAGCTGGTTGAGTCCAAAAAGAAATATTGACAAGCTTATACTTCTGGGCTCTATGTGATGCCCATGTGTAGAGAGCATCCGCAATCAAGCATGAAACTGACAGGTCAGAATTCACTAAATTTCCAACTAGTTCATCGACATGGACAGGGAGGTTTAGAAGGTTTTGCGTCGCGAATTGCGGATTTAAAATCCTATTGAAACCCAACGGAAAACTGTCGGTCACTGTCTCGTAGCGGATATCAAGGCCCGACTTGCGGGCTTCGGCAAAGATGTCGTCATGGACAGCGGTGGCGGCGGAGGGGGTGCTATTGGGTTGTGATTTGGTTAATTGGTGGTGGATAAATTCTGTGTTGATAAAGGTGCCCTTTGATGCTAGTTTCATGGCTAGGTGGATAGACGGGGTTACGTGGCCTTGGTAATTAAGGGGAAACATTATAGCATGAGGCTTTGAATGGAAAAATCACCTTCCTGTCTCGTTACAGGAAATTCTGAATGCTTCTGTAAGGTTAGTTTTTTTTATTTTATTTTATTCTATGGTGGCACATGATTCTGTAAGAGGCGTGTTCTTAATTTACTGGTGCATGGCCCAGCACATTGTTGAGTTCTGTGGACAGGTTACAGTAACCATGCAGATGCCAAGAGATTCTTAGCATGGGCAATTTATGGCATTTCTTGAGTTATGTATCTTACATCACTTTTCTTCCCGCCATAGAAGGAAAGAAATTTAACTTATTTATGACTGAATTTCAGGGGAGTGAGTTTGAGAACCAGATGCTAAAGAAATCTCAGGATTGTATTAGTAATCAGAGCAAAAGTTCTCCGGAAGCCAATCATTCAGGGGCAATTAAATCATGTTGCACGAAAAATCAGGTGGTATCGTTTATATGGGCAGTTTGCAGGAGTATAGTCCCTGCAGATTTGCTTGGAACTCAGAATAATTGGAGAATATTGAGAAGAAATATCCCCAAATTTATTTGGCTTCGAAGATTTGAACATTTTTCATTAAAACAATGTATGCACGAACTGAAAACATCAGCATTTCCTTTTTTTGGTCGAACGAACGTTCTTTATGCTGCTTGAGTAATCAGGTGGTAGAACATGCAGGGGGGCATGGTTTGGAGACCAGTCGAATCATTAAATTGAATGAAGCCACTCATATGATGAAACAAAGACATTGTTGTGCCATTATTGCAATCTAACTTCTATGTAACTGAAAGTGAATGTGGGAAGAGAGATGTCTTTTACTATAAGAAGTCGGTATGGGAGATCTTGAAAAATAGAGCCGCTACTTGTTTGAAAGATCAGAACTATGTTTATTTGGATAATGCAGCAGCAAGAGATATTGCAACATGCAGACCATTTGGTTTTTCAAAGCTTAGACTTCTTCCAAAAGAAAGTGCTAAGGTTGCTAGCTAACCTAAAAGCATCGTCAAGAATGCTGCGGAAGGAATCCTGTGGTAAAAATCAATTTTCTGCAACGCATAAAAAAACAGATGGGGCAAAAAAATCAGTCGATTTTCACTATTTCAGGTCTGTGAATTCTGTTCTTCGTGATACACATGCTGTTCTAAAGGGAATGCAGTTCAAAGAGCCTGAGAAGTCAGGATTATAAGTGTTCGATTACAATGATGTCTTCGGAGATTATATCTGTTTCTAATTGGTCTAGAGGTGGGGGGGAACGTCATTAACAATGCCTGCTGTCTTTATGATTGTTTCTGATGTATCAAAAGCCTTTGATTCTGTTGATCAGAAAAGGCTGCTTTCCGTAATAAATGATGTCATAAGGGAGGAGAGGTATACTCTAAAAGAGTCTTGTCAAGTTTTCTGCACAAAGAAATCCTTGTCAGTTCATGAGAACCTTGCATTGTTGGATCAAAATGTCAATTCAAGGAATACATGTTTCATTCTGCTGCGGTCACCAGATAGCATTCTTGTTAATCAGGTACAGTTACTTTTGGATATATGTATGTTTTAAGTATTGAGAACTTCTGGAATACTCTTTGTTGTTTTTTTTCTAAGATGTAAGATAATTTGAATGAACTGGCTGAGAATTTCGATCACTGCTTGTAAGTTAATGTAGTTTGGGAAAGTCTGGGTTGTTTTATCTTTTCTTTCTACTTTCGGGAGTTCAGCAAGCCTGTGAAGAAGTAAGAACTTTTATTTAATCTAAATGAGCATGTAAAGCGCAATGTATTGCAAATAGATAAAAAGTTTTATTTGCAATGGGTAGGCATTTCTCAAGGAAGTGTTCTGTCTTCTCTGCTTTGCTCTTGATACAATGGAGATATGGACAGAAACGAGATTTTTCCATTCCTTGAAAGAACGAGATAGCGTCCTATACAAGATGTACTAAAGAAACAGGACTGTGAAAATTCTTCCGGTGCACAAATTAGCGACAATAAATTTACCTCGAGAGCGTTGATTACATGCTACTTCGATTCATTGATACTTCCTTTTCATAACAACCTCAAAGCAGCAGGCTGAAAAATTCTTTTCTATATTGTCAAGAGGATTTCACGATTATAAATGTTACATGAGTGAGAATAAATTTTGTGTTAATTTTGATATTGGGTGCATGTCGGAGCTATCATCAAACAGGCTGTCTGTTGGTGAAGATGGCATGTCTTTTCTTCGATGGAGTGGCTTGCTTATTAACTGTTCCACTTTAGAAGTGCAGGCAGACTACACAAAGTTAATGTTTACGTTCAATTTCTTTCCTTTATTTAAAGTGTATTTACCACATGAGATTTTAGCTCGATACTTTACTTGAATAGATGACTCTGCTCTTGCAATATGTCCTTTTATCAACTTTATCAGGTATTTGAGTGACCATTTATGCTCGAGTCTTACCGACTGTTGGGAAGGAAACCTGCTTGTCATTTAGAGGCAAAGTTGTGTGGCTACATGAGACCAAAATGTCATCCCATATTCTACGATTCCACTATTAATTCTGCAGGTGTTGACAGATTAAATATCTTCCAAGCTTTCTTGCTGTGTGCAATGAAGTTCCACTGTTATTTCTGCGACTTGTCGTACATCTGTAAGTTTCAAACAAGATCCTTCTTAAGAATTATAGAAAAGTCCTTCAGGTATGGTTGTATTTTTTGTTTTATCTTGTCAGTATGCCATTTATCAAAACTGGCCTGATAATTATATGCAATCTTTTAGTAAGCCTATGGAACCAAGTTAAGCCTACTATTAGTAGATAAACTTCTTATCTGGAAAGAGTTGGTTTCTCATTGGTATGTCTTTTTGAGTTTGAGTATTTGAGTCAGAAATGAGTTTCAAGTCGAGTATTGAGACCCTGGTTTCGACCTCCATCCGGTTCTACATTTAAAGGATGGTGAAGTTGAGTGGCTTGGACTGAATGCTTACATCCAAGTACCGAAGGAAAAACAGTCATGGCATAAAGGGCTGCTGTCTTTATTAATGGCTAAATTGTTGGCTCATAATTTTTCTTGGAATAGATCAACTCATTTAAACTACGCGGTTGATGCTTCACATTCATCTTTAATGTGGAAAATTAAGTATTAGAAGATTCTAAGAGGTATGTGACTTATTGCATCATGAACTATATTCTTTCTACTTACAACCATGTTTTAGATAATACACAACGAGCCACTTCTTTTCCTATTGTCAATTGTTTGATGAAGTTTACATAGTACGTTACATGGCTGTAGTTGTATCTGCAGGCTTTGAAAATGTTGAGTTCTTGATAAGATCTCAATTTTTTCTTGTTTGGATACCACCTTTTTGTTGAATCATACTTTAATCTGTACAACATGTACATTTGTGCTATGCAGGTCAAACTTTAAATTTCTCAAGGAAGAGCATCTTTATATTAAACCACTCCAGCATACAATCAGAAAAGGGGAAAATTTTCCAGATATCAATTATTCTTTTTACTCCCTTTTCAAATTGCCCAATAAGGAATGTAAAGTTCTCTTTTCTTTCCTCACTCTGAGCTTTTCATATTCTCTGTGAACTACAAGTTGATATTTCTTTTCGTAGGTTTCTATCAAGGCTCTTATTGGGCAATTGCGATGGTTCGAATCACTACTTTTTGGTTTGAACTACGTTCCTAAATATCATGCTTGCTTGAATTATAATGTTCATGTCCTACTGTGATTCGGAGAACAGAGCTGAAAAATTTTGAAATGAAACAAGTTTTGTGCCTTTAAAAGGGTGCAGGTGTGATTGTTTTCCTTTGGCACTGTTTTCTTGGCCATTAAGGCAATATCTGTAGCTGGCTTTTCCCAAGACAATTTTCTTTTCAGCCTCAACTTTCAGGATGTTAAGCTCCAATGAATCCCTAAAAAGAGTCACACTTTAAGACGCTACTGTCCGTTTTGGGCAATCATACGTCAAAATTAAATAAAGTTTGAAGTTGACATATTTTCCAAGTCTGGACTGCACCCATATAATAATGATCAAAACACTGATGGTCTGTAAAATTGCTACTCTTTACAAGTTTTTGGGTCATTACAAATAATTCTTCATTAGAATTAAGTAACCAAAATCAAGTTAAAAAAAAAAAAAAGAGGAGTTTAGATGGCACATTATCGTTAGTAGTATGGAAGTAATGTCATTTTATACAGCCAGAAAGAAGTAATCATTTCAATTCCTTTGGTATAAACCGAAACCAATATTTTACACACTATTGAATTCCATATAGTGGAGGTTAAAAAATATTCCTTATGATGCGGGTAGACCAATAAGCAGAAATCAAATAAAAACTCACGGAAGGTGAAAGGAACATCTTCGCTTTGCCTCAAATCTTTTGGAGTATAACCTTCCACGGTGAAAAAAAAATAATAATAAAAAAAAAATCAGCATGCAGCATGATCTACCAAAAATCATGACACGAACATTTACCGTCCTTAAAATGATGAAATCTGCTCCCGTCCCTCACTATAATCTCTCTCTCAAACACCTTTGAGATAATCTTGGTCACTTCATGACAATCCTCACAAACCCTTAAATTCTTCACAATTCGAATGCAGTCCCCAACCCTGGTCACCAACAATCCATAAGCGATTGCCAACCTCTCACTATGTTCTTTTATCACAGTCTCTTTTTCTTCTTCCCCTATGTCATGCAAAACGGATGCAATGTTTGGCGAGTAGCCAGTTTCTGCCACTAGAGTTCCGATTAGTTCTAGCATTTTGTATATTTCTGCAACTCGTTCATGGTCTCTATCACCGGCGACAAATTTGTGAACTTTCCCCTGTGCTTCTATCAAGCTCCAACCAACAGCTTTATTGGTGTTTCTCTCGGACATTAGTCTCCGAACTCTAACAACTTCTTCCCATTTCCTTGCTTTGGCATACACACTGGATAATTGCACATAATGCCCACCATGGTTTGGATCCAATTGTATCAACTTATTGCCAATCTTTTCACCCAGTTCTATATGTCCCTGAATCTTGCAAGCACCAAGCAATGTTGCCCACAAAACAGCGTCCGGTGAAATTTTCATATTTTCAACCAAGTCAATGGCTTCATCAACAAAACCAGCGCGACTCAAGAGATCAACCATGCATCCATAGTGCTCCATCTCTGGCTCAATCCCATAACTCTCCCTCATTAGCTTGAAATAATGCCGTCCCTCTCTTACCAACCCTGCTCGGCTGCAGGCATTCAAAACCCCGACAAAAGTCACGTTTGCAGGGGAGAACCCTTTGTCCACAAACTTTTCAAAAAGCTCAACCGCTTCTTCACCAAGTCCATGAGCCGCCAAACCACAGATCATAACATTCCACGTCCAAACATCTTTTCGGGGCATATTGTCAAACAACAGTTTAGACTCTTCAATACACCCACATTTCGCATACATGTCAATCAACGACGTCCCAAGAGTACTAGTAATCGGAAAATTCATCGATTGTACAATCGAATGAACCAACTTACCATGTTCAAGCAATCCCAGTTGTGCTGATACCGACAAAACCGATACCAACACGGCCTCATTCAACCTCATTCCTGTCTCTCTCACCCCCCTAAAACACTCCAATGCTTCTTCCAAGCACCCATTTTGAACATAACCCGTCAACATCGTACTCCACGAAACAACATCTCTTTCAGGCATTTCTTCAAACATCTTCTCCACAACTCCAATCTGTCCATCTCTCGCATAACACGCCAACATAGTATTCCAAGTAACCAAATCCCTGGCCTCAACATCCTCCTCAAACACTCTTCTCGAACATTCTAGTCCACAACAAGCATAATAAAAGTTAATCAAAGCGTTCCTAATAAACACATCGCAACCAAAGCCGAGTTTCGCGACATGGGCATGAACCTGATTTCCTTCCAACAAAGCCAAGGCCTTGCTACAAGCTTGGAACACGAAAGTGAAAGTGTGGTTATTGGGTTTGGTGGCAAAGTTGTGAAGAATCGAGGAGTACAGATTGATGGATTCAAGAGGAGACTGGCTCTTGGCGAAGCAGCGGATCATGTTGTTGGTGACGAAGATTGATGGGTAAGTGAAGGAACGGTAAATGGCGAGAGAATAGTGAAGTGGTGGTGAAGGGGTTGTGGGTTGATGAGAGAGAGCAAGAGAGGCGAGAAGGTGAGAAATGAGTTTGCCATGGTGGGTTAGGCCGAGGACAATGATTTGGGCGTGGGTTTGCTTGATTTGGTCGAGAGAAGAAAGGTTCTGAAAAAGACAGAGAAGTGGTTTGAGGTTGGGTTTTGGTTTGTGTGCGAACATAAAGAAGAAGAAGATGTATATATTTGTGTTAAATTTGATGTTATTTGGAGAAGTTTTTAAGGTTGGATAAAAGTGTATGAGCCATTCTTTTACGATGAAGAAGTGTTCGTTAAGTTGACAATGCAAACTCCGGTTTGAAGTTGGTGTTGAATTAGATTGTAGAGACGGTACAATTATGAGAATTGACAAGTTTTACTTGGAATTTCTAGCGGAAACGACATCACAAGGAAAAGAAGAGGAAAAATTGAAACGAGCCGCATGAACAGAAGAAAACGACAACAAAAGGATTGAGGACATGAAAAACGACGACAACGGCAGAAGCGACATCAAAAGTATGCACGGCAAATACAGAGGAGGGGGGATGCGCTTAAAAGAAAGAGAGATGAACACAAAGAAAAGGAAACCATTCACTTAATAGGGAACGTATGGGAAACGACATCACAAGCGGCATGAACAGAAAACAACGAGAACAAAAGACGACAATAAAGAAAAGCAGACATTTCACGGGATAAAAAAAGAAAAAAAAGAAAAAAAAAGGGAAATATATAGGGTGCCAGTCTATTGTCTTAAATCCAAGGATTCAAGGGAAATTTAGACTGTTGTCTTAAATCCATTCACTTTCTCTCTCTACAAAGACTATTGTCTTAAATTCGTGATTCATGTAGTCAAGTGTTGGATGATGTTAATTTAGGTTAAAAATGAGTTAAAGAAAGTGTGGACCATAATTTTTTTTTCAAGGCATCAAATCACATTAATTTAATTTCCTACTCGTCATGCAATAAAAAAATCACATTAGGGTGTTTGGTTTTTTTTTTTTTAAATGTTTTTCTCTAATTTCCTAAAACACCAAAAATTAAAATGATTTTAAAGCAATATTTGGTTAAAAACTTTTTAGAAAATAAAAATGAAAATGTTCCCAAAATACCCAATTTTTCCTCAAAAATTTGAAAACAAAAAAAGTTGTTTTTAGTCTTTTTTTTCTTTTTCTTTTTTTGTTTTCTCATCTCCCTTTGTGGAGAGCAAAGTGGCAAAACCCAGCCCCTTCTCATATCCCATCCTCTCTTTAAGAACTCTTTGGTGTCCCTCTAATGATCGCCCTCGTTACCTAACCTTAATGACCCACCACAGCTCATCGGCACTCCTTCACAATGTCGGCCCTCGGATATATAGTTTGTTTTGACTCGCGCCTCCCAGTTTGCGACAGGATAGAAGCTTGTGCCACCGGTGTTCACGACAAGAGGAAAGCTTGCTAAGAGCTCTAGTGTTTGTAAGGGGAGGGAGCTTGCGACCATGGGTGGCAATTCCCCATAGATGGCTAGATCTGACCCACCCTCACCAACTAGCCATGCCTTGTAGTCGTCATCATTGCAGCTCATGCAATCTCTTTGTTGCCGACGTCTATAGCCCACCGGAGTAGAGGAAGAGGAAAAGATTCCTCTTGAATTTTTTACTAAAAGAATTTTTATTTTTAATTCTAACTAATATTATTAAAAAGTATTTTATTAACAATTTATGCTTTTAAAATTAAATTTGGTTTGGTTTATATTATTAATTTTTTTATTCAAAAATGTTTTGTTTTAATATACAACCAAATACAATTTAAAAAAATAGTTCTAGCATGTTTTTCAAACACTCTCATTTTCAAATTTTTTTTTGAAAACAAAAATCACTTTGAAAACACTACTAAACGGTTTAGCTTCTTTGAAAATAAAAAATTATATGATTTTCTTAATAATAAATCGAATACAATAAAAAAGTTAAAAGAAAAAGTAAATTACAAATTTCCTAATGTAAAAATTGATAATACACTTAATATATATGGCATAGTCTATACTATAATATTATTTACTATATCTAGTAATAATATAGTGTTTTAGAACAAGATATAAAATCTGAAAATTTTAGAGTATTAATAAAACATAGATATATCTTTTTATAGAGGTGTTAAAAGGGTTGTGCCAGGCCAACCTAGCCCTTTGACCCTTGGCCTATGACTTGTCTAGGCCGTGCCAGGCCTAACTCTCTAGCTGGGCTGGGCTTGAGGGAAAACACTCAAACCCAATGCTGACGTAGGCCTTGGCCCTTAAAGGACCATGTTGGTCTATGGTCAGGCTCTATAGGGTTTATCTTATAATTTTGAATTTCAACTTTTTTTATTTTTTAAAAATGTTTCAATAAAAAAATTAACAAGTATAGAGTTATGGGACCACTAAGTGTAATGAAAGACTTCTAAATATTATATAGAATATTGAAAAAAATCTTATCTTTTTAAATATGTAACTAATATAAGTTTATATTTTAAGCTGGTGATGTGTGTTTGAACATAATAAATATAGTCAGAAATAAAAAATTACACAAATAAGTTTCTACCTTAGTGGTTAGTAGACTCTTATTTCTCCTAAAAGTTTAAATGACACCTAAAGTGTCCAATTGATGATAATACAAGTTTATATTTTAAGTTGATGATATGTGTTTGAACATAATAAATATAGTCAGAAATAAAAAATTACACAAATAAGTTTCTACCTTAGTGGTTAGTAGACTCTTATTTCTCCTAAAAGTTTAAATGACACCTAAAGTGTCCAATTGACACCTTTATCTTTTTATGAATTGGTGCATTCATTGAAACTCAAACCTTTCATATAAGGTGACATTTCATGAAACAATACAACTATTACGATTGATATATCTATTTGTAATATGTATTCGGTTTTGTATGAAAGCATACAACTAAACAACACAATGATTCAAAACAATTCAAAATCACAAAAAGTTTATTAACAACAAAATTGAGTTGGCGCAGCTCAGTGCATGCATCAAATAGGCCAACGCCGTGACACTGTTCAATAGGCTTTGCAGCGCCAGCACTTATGCTACCTAGCGCTGAGGTGCCACCAACCTAGCATCAAGGCACTGGGTTCTCTGTCCTGATAATGTATTGTGCAAAATCTGAGCGTCGCGGTAAACACAGAAAAAAATGTGTAATTTTGCTTGTTTTATTTGTGACTTTAACTTCAAACACTTGAGAGAGATATTACAATCTTTGTTTCAGATGCAACGTAGATGCAATGTTCTTTAACATCTTGGTTGTATTGGGACGCTGATATAAGTGCAAAAATTTGAAGGGTCATAACATGCAGTTAAATAGTCATAAAACTATCCTGACGAGGTGTGTCGCTAAAACAAGTGCAAAGTTTTGAAGTTCCATTTTCTGAACTAATGTATGTATTCGGGTACAAAATAATACTTGCAAGATTTTTGTACTGCACAAAAGTACCCTTTTATTTTTCATTAGTATTCTGGAAAAAAAAATGGTGCAACTTTCGTTACTTCGAAATTCTAATCGTGTATCAGAACACACATATCATGCGTCTCAGGTTGCGGGCGCATACACACACGCTGAGTTGTGTAAAATTTTTAAAATTTTTTCCTTCATTGAGTTGCAATCAAGTTTTCATATTCGTATCCCATATATTTGCATTAAAAAGAGAACTCGGTCTGCCTTGATGCTTATTAACGGTTCTCATGTCCCTTTCATTTCTGAAAAGTATTAATTGAGAGTTGAATTAGCGAAATATATATTAATTGTCACCCAAACTGTTACTTGGCAATATTTAGTTTGGCCAAAATTGAAAGTATTCATTAAAAACAAAGAAATTGTTGGTGGGGCTGCTTCTGTCTACTCCGCGCAACGCATGTGTAACCCCCCGAAATTAGTTTAATGTTACTGTAATGTAAAATAATAAATTAGTGTGTCATAATTAATGTTTCAACATTAATTTGATCATTTGATTAAATTTTAAATTTTAGGTGGTTTTGTTAATTTAATAAATTCTAATGATTTCTTATTGTTTTAAAATGTTGTTTTGAGTTTTAAAACACAACCGTTTGTAAAATATTAAAAATATTCTGTTTTACAAAACCATAGGTGGCACTTGGTTTTTGTACAGTAAAACTGCACATCGTTTCTCTCTATTTATTCTCTCTCCTCTCCCTCTCTTTGGTTCACACTCTCTCTCCTTCTTTATCTCTTCCCGTGAGTCCCTCTCTCACTCTCTCTCTCGGTTTCTCTCATTCTCTCTCATTTCTCTCTCAAATTTTTGAATCAAAATTCGAATCCAAGCTTCGGGTTAGCAAGTAGGAAGCTCGGGAACGTGATTTGGCAACCAAGAACGTGGATTGAAGCTTCGATTCGAGGTTAGTTTTGAAATTTCTAAACTTTTTCAAAATTTTCAATTTTCATGCATTTTTGGAATCTAAGTTTGTTTGAGCTTAGAAAACCCTTGATTTGAGTTAAAGGAACTTAGAACACCTAGAATCTAAGCTTGGTTTGAAGAAAAACGGATTAGATTCAAGATTTTTTATTTTTCCTCATTTTCTTCAATTTTTAGATTTTTGAGATTTTTGTGTTTAAATCTTGTTTAAATGAGTTCAAAAGTGTTCTATTATATTTTTTTATCATCTATGATTGTTTTCTATGTCTGGGATTTGAGAGAAACAAGTTAAAATCAAGATTTGAGTTTTGAAAAACCCAAAACCCGTGGCTGAAAATTATGGGCTTTTCTAGTTCGGTAGGCCGGAATCAAAGGATCGGCAGGCCGAACACATCCGTTCGGTAGGCCGAACCTGGGAAATTTTCAACCGACCAGACTTGGTTTTCGATAGGTCGAACTGAACAGTTCGACCGGCAGAAGCAGGGCCTTCAGCAGGCCAGCAGGGCATGGGAAATTTTTTTGATTTTTCACCCGTTTTCACTGTTTTGAACCCCGATTGAAATTCCAACCTTGTAAAATGATTTTAAAGATACAAATGGCACACTAGGACATCATGAAATGGTTTAGTAACATAGAATGTCTCAAACTAGATATTGATTGACTTAGTGTGTATCTAGGATCATTCGTGGTTCCGCGGAGCTAACGTATAGCGGACCGGGATTACAGTGTGGGGCACCAGCACGAGTATCGAGGTAGAACTTCTACCCTATCTTTGGTAACCCAGTTTCAAAATGATTTGACTTTGAAAAGGGTTTCTATAAAAATGTTTTCAACGATTGATTGAAAAATGAGACTTTATCGATCATTTTTATAAACCGTGAATTGAAGTGAACTTCATAATGAACTTCATAATGAATTTTAATGAGAATATCTGTTAAATGGACTTTGTCTTATAATAGAAATGAATATAAGAGCATGATGCTATATCAGAGATTGGGTCGTGTAGCGATCGACCTTGGGGGCAGGTCCCGAAACCCAACTGGGCCACTACGGTGGTGATATTCAAGTGGTTTGCCTAGGAAAAAAAATAACGTATTTCTGGTCGACCTAATAAATTGTTTTGGGTAAGAACGGTTTTATTAAATTTATTTATTCAAGGTTTCTTTTAAATAATTTTCTAAATAATGAGACTTTTCTTTAAATTAAATGATTTATTAAAATATAGTCATACTGAGCCTTTCGCTCACATTTTGTTTGTTTTTAAATTTCCCCCCTTCTAGGTGGATTTCCTCTTAGGTTCAGAGAGGATTCAACAGACAGAACTCAGGAGCAGTACGAGGAATAGTAGATTATTTGTATTATTTGATCAAGGCATGTAATGTTTTTAACTTTCTTTATGCTTGGACTGTGGTTGTATTATTATATTGTCCGTACTATGTGTGTGCACAAGTTGTGGGTCAGTGGGACCCTTACTCGCGGTTCTTTATTATTTTATTATTCGCTTAATGACTTCACCTGCTTAACGTTTATGAATTCTTTTTTATAAAATTTAGTTTTGAAACTTCCACATTTTTATATATTTGACTTAATCCCTAAAATTATTGATTTTAATTAAATTTTTCTTTTAATTAATTTATATAATCCGCCACGTCACCTCCCGTACTCTGGGGCGTGACAGCATGTTTGGTATATGAGCAGGGCTAAATACAAGCCTTGTTTCAAACTTTTTGAGATGCCAGCACTACTACAAATAGGAGCATTATAGGATTTTCATACGGCAGTTTAGAAAATTGTTTTTAGGGAACCATTGACTAAAGCTTACATAAGATGACGATTTTCGGTAAAACTTTTATCTAAAGTAATTTCGAAATAAAAAAAAAAGTATGGAGTTAGAAATTGCAAAACCCTCCTCGAAAGCATAGTTCTTTCTCTCTCCGCCCCTCCTCTTTGTCTTCGTTCATGTCTCTCTCTCTCGCCCTCCTCTTCGTCTTTATCCCTCCTCACATAGCACCAAACTGCCATCCTTGTCGTTGCTGCCTCATGTCAGTCACTTCCTCTTTGTCACCACCTCATGTTGTACCAAGCCGCTGTCCGTTCACGTCCACATTACCTCCTCTTTAGTTTTTAGTTTTTAGTTTTTTAATTTTTGTTTTTATTATTTAGTTTTAGTTCCTTATCATTTAGTTATTTAGTTTGGTTTTTATTATTTAGTGTAATTATTTAATAATTAATTAGTTATGAAAAAATTAATACCGTTATCGAGAGGAGATGATTTGCAATAATTTTATAAGTTCAAGAGACAAATTGCTAAAAATAAAAAGTTTAGACAGGAAATTGCAAATGCAAACAAGTTCAAAAAAAAAAAGTAAGACTACATTACGTCAAACTAATAATTATTAAAAAATATAAATTGCACTAAATAACACAATTTTAATTTTAATATAAGCAAATAGAACACTTTTAAAAATATTTAAGTACTTAGCATTTTTATAATCTCGTATCATTTTTAAACACTTGAATTTTCAATTTTACCTCACTTTTTTGTTCATTTTCTTGTTCCTTTCCTTTTATTTTTAGTTTTTAGTTATCTTATTGTTGCTTTGTTGTTTTTTCTACGTCATTCTATACAAAAAAAATTGTTTTAATTTAAGTGGTTTATTTACTAAACATTATTACATTTTGGTCTATTTATTTATATTACTAATTAATGGTTTAATTCCCTCTTTCTTCCTAAAAAAGTGATGAACATCTAAAGCAAGAAAACAGGTTCCAAACTACAGCAAAAGAAAAACAACATAAAAGGGAAGGAACGTAGAAAACGACAACAATCCCAGAAATTATTATGGTGAACAATACAAAAGGTTGAGATCTTGAGTAGAAAACCAAATACATGAACATAAAAGACCTCAACATCGCTAGGATAAACTATACTAAAAAAATAAACGACAACCAGAACTTTTATGCGGCACCAATAAAAAACGACATAAACCGGACGCAAAATTTAAATAACAAACAACAATTATATGAAAAACGACATTAAAATTATGTACGACAGAAGGGAAAACAAACAACGAGAAAGTTGGAAAGAACCAGAATGTAGGAAATGACAACAAAAAGACACAACAAAAGAAAAAGGCAACAACAGAACATTGTAAACGACACTGAGTAAAGACAAACGGCATGAAAATCAAACAGACAACGTGAGGAGAAACGCCAGCGTAATATTAATTAAAAAACGACAACAATCTTCGAAGTGACATCAATGGGACTAGCGACAGAGCATAGCTAATGATAACTATCTTCCAAAAGGCATTATAATGAAAAACGACAGAAAGAGATCTATCAAACATCTTTTGACCATTCTTTGTTATCTTTAACTGATGATCGATGAATAACGGCCAAACGACGAATATAAGAGTTTTACACTATAGTAAATTTTACAATATAGGCATTATAACGAATCAAAATTTACATTGTTGGTATTATGATGAACCAAGGCGCTGTAGCATGAGAGAGTTATACACTGTAGCGTATGAGAGTTTTATACTGTAATAGTTAAAACTTATTAGTTTCAATTAGGTTGCTAAACGAAGTCACCTTGGGCATGATGGAGTCTTTTTAAAGAGCAAATGATGGCGATTTCACTGTGAGCAATTATTCCATGTAGTTTTTGTTTTTTGTTTTTTTTTTAAGTCATCAGCTAGAAATTACAGATCTATATTAAAATAAAAATAAAAAAAGTAAAAAGAAAAAATAGAAAAGAAAGATTTAATATAGTTTGATAATATGCCTATATCTACGACTAGAAAAAATAGAAAAATACACTTGTAAGGAACACTATAAATGAGTTCTATACCTAAAACATCCCTATGTTTTACCTAAATAAGACTTTGCTTGCTCCGAGCCATCTTGTTAAGGAAGGGAACGAGTGGAGTATACGAAGCGAGAAGGGAAGGTGGGTGGGAAATGCAGAAGAATTCAATTCCAAACAGATCTGTTCTTTACTTACTTTGGCGTATCCGACCTTGCAGAAGAAAGGGCCCATTTGTTTGTTTGTGCCGGTTTAGGTCACTTGGAGGTGCGCTAGCTTTAGGAACGATTTCTAACTTTATGTACCACTTTTACCCCTTCTATTATGTAAATAAACCAAGGGTTTATAATGATGATGGGATTCGCATGTGTGGTTCAATTCAATTTTATTTAATTTTGGTGGTGGCGAAGGAGGCAACAACCTTTCAAAAGGTTAGATTCGATATTCACACAAATCCAATGTTTTTTTAGAAACTTCACATGCCAGGCTCAAGTTTATACAAGCTTCATAATAGTTCAGCTAGTTTTGGTTACACTCTTCACAATTTTTATTTCCCTTGATTAGCCTAAATTTGGCTACGATACCATCTTGAAAATAAGAAATAATTAAGAAAAACAAGTGATAGAAAACAAAAGAGATGATGAAGGATTAAAAACGTAGTTCGACAATATGTCCACAAACCAAGGATACATTTTCATTTATTCCTTGATACATTTACGATGAATATATAGGGATGAAGCCCAAATACCACAGGATGTCTTCCATAAATACTTTTCTAAAATCATGCCCTGAACCTTGGTTCTCTTGCAGTTGAAGATCGTTGGTTGTTGTTTTGATAGCGGCTTAATTTGTTTTAACTTTCCGATTTTGTTTCTTGGCATGAAGTCTATTATTTGCCAGAAGGGGAACCCAAGCTGGCTTGGAAAAGGAGTCATTAGAGAGTATAACTAAATGACCCAAAAAAAATTCAAGTGAAGAAAATGATAAATAATATTAAAATAACTAGAAAGATACTTTTATTATGGATTCAGAAAGCACAAGTGATCATCGATCTACCCCATGCGTTTTTCTTTTTAATTTTTTCACACAAGCAACACACTTTTAATTATTATACAAGGACAACATATTATACCTAAGCCCACACGACTAGGGTACAAGGACTGGATGCAAACATTACAATATTTAAGATAAGGTCAGCTTCCACATGAACCGTATGTCATGGTCGGCTGTTTATTGAAAACAACACACCTTTTTCATGATCTCAAAAACCGGAACTTCAAGAAATTAGCTCAATCTTGATGCCATCGATGGCGACTTTATAGTTATCCTTGGGTACCAAAGTGACTTTAATATCGTCGCTTTTTTTGGCACCGATGTCCTTCAACAGGTCCGTTATCCCAAGCCTGAGCGAAACCTTGTGGTGGTCCTCACCAGGCGTAATATGAGGCAAATGGCTGAAGCAGCCGGCGTACTCGGAGGAACTAGGCCCAGGGTCCGTCTCGTCGTTCACGTACACGTCAAACTTCACGGGCAATATTCTATCGAAACCAATTCCTTCAATCACCAACACCTCTTCTTCCTCCTCCGCTTTGCTCTTCACCATCTTCGGCCTCTTCACCGGCGCAGTCACCGCCGAGCGCGTCAAAGTTATTGGGAATTCGGTGAGTGCCACTTGTTTTACATCAGAAATGCGCTCTCCTGGCGACGTATTGGGCTTGGGCTTTTTGTTGAGCCAGGGAAGGTCGACCGTTTTGTAAACATAGCCGAGCCTCTCGGTGTCGAGGCAGTCTTTGATCTTGACGCGGACCAGCCGAGCGTTCTCGTCGTAGAACACGAACCCGGAGTTTAAAAAGTCCGGGTCCATGATGTCTTTCCTGTTGGGTCCATCAACCTTATCCTTCCAAAGGTTCCACATCCGGTCGACATTGCCGTGGTGGGCGAAAAAGATGGGATCTCGACCTGCACATAATTTATCAAGAATTTGAATTAAGTATAAAAATTTTAAGTAATTAAAACATTAAAAATGTTATATAATCTTTAAACTTTTTTAACATTTTCTTTTTTAATTTGGCTTTTTAACTGTATATTAATATTAATTATTATTTATTTAATTTTCTAAAATTTAAAAGTAAAAACTACAACAAGAAATAAACCCTAAGATGCTCCGTCCTCACCTGCCGAGTAGAGGACGCCCATGTCCTCGCCCAGGGGTGTTGATTCAGAGCCGGTCCAGTCGTGGACATGGTTGTGTGGACAAACCTCGACGGTGCCGGGGCAGGTATCCTTGATTTTGGTTCCCTGGCGATATGGGGAGCCAAAGAAAAGCAACGGAATTTTCGCTCCAGAAACCATACTCCTGTACATGATGCGGTAGTTATCCTCCACCAGTTTCTCGCGAGGCTGAGGATGTTTACATTTATGAAAGTAGAGATCGACGGTTGCTGGGGGCTGGTGCGTGCAGTTGCGTTTTTCGTCGTACAACGCCGACGATTTGTCGGTATACATGTCCGGTATTTGCATACCATCCTCATGGTCCCAGTTCCAGAAGGGCAAGGCGAAGGTTGGGTCACCAATGAGACTCCCCAAGATTCTCTCGTAAAAGTAGAGGTACCAGCGGTGGAAGGGAAAGAAGAGCCAGCTGCTGTGCACTAGAAAATGGATGTTTTCTTGGAGACCGGCTTGGCGATACGCGCCATCGCAGTAGGCACAGTGGACGTTGGCTTGTTGCATGAAACTCCGGGGGTCAGATGAGGGAAGATTTTTCATGAGCTGCGTTGCTGCTTTGTATTTGGCAATATACTCGCAACTAACGGTGTGTGCCGGCTGCCTCACTCGGAGGCAGGTTACCGGTGGTGGCACGTAATCAATGATGGTGGGCTTTGGGGGACAACAATCAAGGGGTTCTCCTTTTATGTGGACGGGCTGACAGTCCGAAATATCCGGTGGAAGGACTGGATCGGCAATGGCGGCAAATGGGTGCTCAGAGAGCAGCCCATTTATGCCGTAAAGGCCTCCCAGACCCAGCAAGACATTTCTCCGGGCGAGTTTCCCGGCCTGTAGTGACGGTTGATCTTGGTCAGTGCTGTAGTTGGTGTTAGGGTTTTGTTGATCATGATCACGTCCCTCCCAGCGGGCCGTGCATGAGAATTTTGATGATCTACGTGAAAGGGCTTTGTTTATTTTACCGTTTGCACTAGTGTTGGGAGTTTGGGAATTGTTGTAAAAGGAGGGAAACAAGGAATTTTTGGAGATGGCGGTGGACGAGATAGGAGGTTGTGTGAGGAAGAATGAAGCCATATTTTATTGATTTGTTGGGTTGAGTTGGGTTGGCTATAATAAAAGTTGATGTACAAGCCATCGTTTTATAGGGAAAATTCAATCTGAATTTTTTTTTTATGAAAAATTTGAGGGCAATACTGTAGTATACAGGATCTTGATAGATACCGAAAATGTGAGCAGTCCTTTTGTGCGCATCCATTACCTTAGTCTTGCCGTATGGAGTAGGTGTTGTTCAAGTATAATTGTCCAGTAACCAAAGGGTAATGGAGGATCACAACTCTCTTTTCCTTTTTTTTTTTTTAATCTTTATGGGTTAAAACCTTACTACCTACCAAATAATCCCATAAAACCTTACTACCTACCAAATAATAGGTTTCAGTCTAGTGAATAATGTACTAATTATTAAACTAGGATCACAAGTTAAATAGATGTGCTTAAGGAAAAAAATACGAAAATTATAGTAAATAACACTTTTTAAAATTAATTGTAAAAAATAGTAGATTTTGAAAATATTTGAAGTAAATAGTAAATTTACAATGAATAATTTATTTACCCCTTTAATTATAAATAATTCTTATTTATATTAATAAATAAATTTAAGGTGTAAATAATTTAATTACTCCTTATTTATAGTAATAAATTACATAAATTGTAAAACCTATTATATTTACTTCAAAAAGTTTCAAAAATATTTTTCTGATTCTCCTAAAAAAAATTACAGTAGTCCATCTTCACTGGATTTGAATTTTTTGCCCAAAGTCCCTGTCCCAAATCCCTATCAAGGAGACAACTCACTTCAAATTTTTAATTCCTCAACGGCCTTATTAATTGTCCTTATCAAATCCTCTTGGCACATCTGTCAATTAAAAATATTATGAGATATTTTTCACGTCGGCAAGTAGCTTGGAGGCAAACAAGGGTCCAATGATGGTAGATAGGCAAAAGAGAGGAAAAATATCATGAGGAGAAAGGTAAATGTTTCCGTGTGCCACTTAGTCATGATTTCAAACCAATTTGACTTAAATAGCCCATCGACACTTAAAAGATGTCTACCATTCTCAATCTCAACTAAAATTTTTAGTTACTACAATATGAAACTTTAACATATTATAATATCTAAAATAAATAAACTACAATATAAAGTTTTCATAATCTAAATTGTTTCAAACCAATGCTTTCTCAAAGACAGATTTAGTCATGATTTCACACCACCTAGTCATTGGTCCCTTTCCTTCCCTTGTTGCCACCCAGCTACCAACGTGAAAAACGTCGCAAGAGTCCAGTGATATAAACTTGTCTGAAAAATCGGAAGTGAATAAACTTGTATGGCCTTATCAACAATGCGTGTGCAAAGAAGCACGTCATTGAAGGTATACGTGTGATACAACTATTGGAATTATTTAAACTGTTAGGACCTGATGGACAAAACAAGTAGACTCCTGTACACACAAAACATATTAACGGTATTCTGTCAATAACCAAAAATAATTGTTGTATAAAGTAAAAGTGTGGAAAATAAAATTAAATATAATGATATAATTATTTAGCATTGTCACGACCCAAAATTAGAGGTAGTGACTAAATTGAAGGAAATATTTTTGAAACTTTAGAAAATAAAAAAAATGGATACTGTAGTTGAGTCCATAAAATTATAAAAAAAAATGAAAACAAGTTTGGTTTGGAGTTTTTAATATTAAATAAAAAGATAAAATACAAATAGAAAATTTAAATAAAAAATATATATAGAATCAAATGATTGCTTATAGAATAAGTAAAAATACAGCTGCATAGCTTTAATCAAAATCAATAAAAATAAATTCAAATAGCAAATAAAACAAAGTTAAAAAATAATCAATTATCTATTGGGAGTATTCATTTCATATATCTTCAGTGCACCAATAAAATTATAGGGAGAGCATACCAATCGAATAGTGAGGAGCATCGACAACGTTCTCAAACACCAAGCATCAATCGACTAACCTGAAAAGGGGAAAAAAGGGTTGAGCACACTATGCTCAGTAGGAAATCCATTATTTGCCCCTCGGTTTCTCTTACTATTATTATATTATATATAAAATCTTTATAAAGTTAATAAACAAATTCTCATATAAATATATAAAAAATTCATCAGGTTCATAGTTTATTAAACCAATCAATAACTCACAATTTGTAATCATGAAAGGAAAGAAAAAAAATGTTAAAACCTTACTACTCACAAAATAGTAGGTTTCAGTCTAATGAATAATGTACTAATTATTAAACTAGAATCATAAGTTAAATAGATGTGCCTAAGAAAAACGTATGAAAATTGTAGTAAATAATACTTTTTTAAAACTAATTGTAGTAGTAAATAGCAAATTTATAGTGAATAATTTATTTACCCCTTTGATTATACATAATTCTTATTTATACTAATAAATAGATTTAAGGTGTAAATAATTTAATTACCCCCTTGTTTGTAGCATAAATAATTTTTATTTACTAGCATAAATAATTTTTATTTAGATAGTATATAAATTATTTAAATTATAAAACCTATTATATTTACTTCAAAAGTTTAATATTTTTCGGATTCTCCTAAAAAAATTTACAGTAGTCTATCGTCACTGGATTTGAATTTTCTGTCAGATCATTTAAAATTTTCAATTACTCAACAGCGTTATTGATTGTCCTTCATCAAATCCTCTATGAACATCTGTCAATTTGTTTTCTGACTTTTCTTCCCCTTCTTCCTAAAAAGCATTTCTACCTTCCATAAAATAACAACAACAACAGCAGCAGCAACAATAACTGCCGAATGAAGTGATGCTATTTGACCACGTTGCCGTTTTAGAATTGTGACAAGGATTGTTATTTGTACTACATTGTCGTTTAGATTAGATGCTGTAGTTTTGAAATTTTTGTTCATCGTTTACGGTCGCTTACCTTTTCTTTAGATAGGATCTTACCATTTATTGAGTTGTTGTTTTTTAGAGTCGTTGTTTAAAATTATCGTCATTTTCTTTGTTTTACTAGTTCTTATTTTATTTTATTGTCTCCAAGACTCTTATATTTTTATGTTTGCTCAAATAGGTTCTTTCTTAAACATCTTTCTTCTTTTCATATGTGTCTCCTAAATTAATTTTCTATTTGATCTGTCTTCTCTAAAATCTTAATTTCTTAAATATGTTCCACTTATTTATGATATCACATTGAAACAAACATTTTTGTGCATTTACTTTTTTAAATCCCAATTTTAAATTTTTTATTGAAATAATTTTTTTCTAATATGTCCTATCTACTTTTTTTTTTCCCTCAAATGCACCCTTAACATTTTTATTGCAATACATTTAGACTTATAATTTTCTCAAACGTCTTTCCGCCCATCTCAAATACTATTTTCTCATATAAACTCTTAGGATATTTCTCATCAATTTACCTATTTTGTTCAACAGTTTTGTCCTTTTCATCTTCTTTTATATTGTTTTTGTTTACTTTGCATTTTTCTCCCTCTTTTGTTTTTTTGGTTTTACGTCTACTTACTTTTCTAAAGTTACCTTTTCCTCTCTGAATTTATTTTTTCATATATATATATATATATATATATATATAATTGAACTAATTTTTTATTTTATTGACCCTCAAAACAATTTTATTTTATTTTATTTATATTGAAATAATTTTTCTTAAGTATGTCCCCACTTAAATATTTTTCTAGCAATCTTGTAAAATGTAATTTGTAAAAAGTGGCCTTCATAAATACTTCTTTATACTAATTGCCGCAATGATATTTATACTCAAACACATTCTATTAAATGTATTTTTGCTTCACATACGTGCATTTAATTGTTTTTATTTTATTTGACTTGATTGACTAAAATATTTTTTCATTAAATAGGCTCTAAATATATTTTTTTACTTATTCTTATTTTTGTTTATTTTGTCCCCTAAGCTCTTTTATTAATTTTTTTTTTTGCTTAAATATGCCCTCACATAATCAGTTTTCTATTTGGTTTGTCCTCACCAAGATCATATTTTCTTATATATATACACATATAATTAGATCAAAACACACGCTTTAACTAAAACATTTGTTTTTTGTTTATCTACTCTTTCTTTAAAAAAAAAAAAATTACAGTTTTAAATGTGTTTTATTAAAATAATATTTTCTGTAACCTATTAAGTTTAAATTTCCTCATATACACATACATGCACGCGCGCACACATATATTTAGATGCAACGTTTATAAATCTTATCTTACTCAACGTCCTTTTCATCTTGTAGCCCTAAGTCATTTCTCTGCAATTTGCTTACATCAGTATTCCTGTATATGCAATAAAGTTTCCTTATTTCTAATTTTCATTCTTTTCGCATGTCTATTACTATTTCGTGGTTGTTGTTGTTGTTGTTACTAGTATTATTATTATTATTATTATTATTGTTGTTGTTGTTGTTGTTGTTATTATTATTATTATTATTATTATTATCATTATTTCGTTGAAGTCTTGTCTTTGGAATAACATGAGCATCTGAATTGACATTTGGTTTTGGCCACCTCCCCATTTTTATTCACACGTTCCACCCGCTTCCAACTAGTGATTAAATTCACAGTGGTCAGAAAGAAAATTTAAGTAAAAAGATGCAAAAAGCGTCCAATATAGAAGAATATAAACATCATTACCGTTCCATACAAATTAATATTGTCATGGATAGATGTATTTTTGCATTTTATTTGTCTATAATTTTGGACGCTCAATAACATCATCATAATTATAAATAATTTGATGATCAAATTCTTACTTTTTCCGTACATGCTAAATCATTGAGTGCTTTCATTTTCTTCACCCTTAAAATTCCTTTGGATTTTTACCGCATTTTCCTTCTTTTTTTTTTTGGCGAATGCAATCCTTTAAATCTTTTTTTCTTGTGATGATTGAGTTCTTCACATTAAGTGTGGCAAGTATAGCAAAAAGAAAAAAGTGTAACGATTACAACATTGTCTTTTTCAAGATATATTTAATATTTAAAGCTTATTTTTGCATATTTCAAGATAGTCATGACCAAAGGAAGATAAAACATCTAAATAGTATTATTATTTAAGCACAAAATAGAATAGGAGATCACATAAGCTATTTTCACACTTTTTAGTGACAAATCTAATATTAGCATTAGGATTAGTATTTACACTAAACATGATTTAGGGAGATTCGGTCTTAGAGTAGTTTAATCTTTTAAACTTTTCAACCTGACAATGTATTAAAATTTAATTCTATCCGTCTATTTTATCTTCATTAATCCTATGCATGAAACAAATAAATTGTAAATAAGAGTTAGTGCATGACAATTAACTTACTTAAAAGTGCATGAAAGAAGCCGTATTGATTTACTGTGAGACTATGCTTGTAATTCTATGTTGTAACTTAAAAAGTGAAATTTAAAATTAATAACAAGAAAATAAGATAATTACTCTGGATATAAACAAAAAATGTTGATAAAATAAATTTAGTATCGCTTTATTTTATTTAAGTATTTTTCCTCCTGTTTAGTTGAAAAAGGAGAATGAAATTACAAAAAATCAGTTTTACATTATTGACGATGATATTCGTGAAAGGGCTTTGCTTATTTTACGATTTGCACTAGTGTTGGGAGTTTGGGAATTGTTGTAAAAGGAGGAATACAAGAAAGTTTTGGAGATGGCGGTGGACAAGATAGGAGGTTAAGTGAGGAAGAATGAAGCCATATTTTCTTGCTTTGTTGGGTTAAGACGGGTTGGCTATAATAAACGTTGATGTACAAGCCATCTTTTTACGGGGAAAATTCAATCTGTATTTTTTTTGGGATGAAAAATTTGAGGGCAATATAGATCCCCAAAAAGTGAGCAGTTTCTTGTGCGCATCCATACCTTAGTCTTACCGTATGGAGTTGATGTTGGTCATGTATAATTGTCCAGTAACTAAAAGACTAGTACAGGATCACAACTCTCCCGTCCTCTTTTTCTATCTTTATATGTTAAAACCTTACTAGTCATAAATCAGTCTAGTGTATGTACTAATTATTAAACCAGGATAATAAGTTAAATAGATGTCCCTTAGAAAAAAATATGAAAATTGTAGTAAATAACATTTTTTTAAAACTAATTGTAGTAAATAGTAGGTTTTAAAAATATTTGGAGTAAATAGCAAATTTACAGTGAATAATTTATTTACCCCTTATTTATAAATAATTCTTATTTATACTAATAAATAAATTTAATGGATAAATAATTTAATTACTCCTTGTTTATAGTATAAATAATTCTTATTTAGATAGTAAATAAATTATTTAAATTATAAAACCTATTATATTTACTTCAAAAAGTTTTAAAAATATTTTTCTGGATCTCCTAAAAAAAATTACAGTAGTCCATCTTCACTAGATTTGAATATCCTGTCAAAAGTCCCTGTCCCAAATCTTGATAGAAAACAACTCATTTAAAATTTTTAATTACTCAACGACGTTGTTAATTGTCCTTCATCAAATCCTCCGTGCACATCTGTCAATTTGTTTAAAGAATCAGAAGTGAATAACCTTGTAAAGCCTTATCAACAATTCATTTAAGGTACATGTGATGTAACTTTTACAATTGTGAATCAAACATATACATACATACATACATACATACATACATACATACATACATACATACATACATACATACATATATATATATATATATATAATATGAAGTCTTTTCTTTTTCATCTTGAGAAGGAATTCAATAATAAATCTAATACAATAAAAAAGTTGAAAGAAAAAGTAAATTACGAGTTTCTTAATGTATAAATTGATAATACACTAAATATATATAGCATAGACTTTACTATAATATTATTTACTATATCTAGCAATAATATGTTGTTCTAGAACAAGAAATGAAATCTGAAAATTTTAAAGTATTAATAAAACATAGATATATCTTTTCATAGAGGTGTCAAAAGGGTCACGTTTGGCCGATCTAGCCCTTTTGACCCTTAGTCCATGACTTGTCTAGGCCGTGCCAGGCCCGGCTTTCTAGCTGGGTTGGGCCTGAGGGAAAACACTTAGGCCCAGCGCTTCGACCTTAAAGGACTGTGTCGGGCTAGGGCTAGGCCCTATAGGGCTTATTTTATAATTTTAAATTTCAACTTTTTATTTTTTTAAAAATGTTTCAATAAAAAAATTAACAAGTATAGAGTCATGGGACGACAAAGTATAAAGAAAGACTTCTAAATATTATATAGAGTATTGAAAAAAATCTTATCTTTTTCAATATGTAACTAATGCAAGTTTATATTTTAAGCGTGTAATATGTGTTTGAACATAATAAATATAGTCAGAAATCAAAAATTACGCAAATGAGTTTCTACCTTAGTGGTTGATAGACTCTTATTTCTCCTAAATGTTTAAGATACACCTAAAGTGTCCAATTGACACCTCTATCTTTTTATGAACTGGTGCATTCATTTTAACTCAAACCTTTCACATAAAGATGCCATTTTGTGAAACAATACAACTATTATGATAGATATATCTATTTATAATAGGTATTCGGTTTTGTATAAAAGCATACAACTAAACAACACAATGATTAAAAACAATTCAAAATCACACAAAGTTTATTAACAACAAAATTGAGTTGGCGCAGCTCAGTGCATGCATCAAATAGGCCAACGCCGCGACACTGTTCAATAGGCTTTGCAGCGCCAGCACTTATGCTACCTAGCGCTGAGGTGCCACCAACCTAGCATCAAGGCACTGGGTTCTCTGTCCCGCTAATGTATTGTGCAAAATCTGAGCGTCGCGATAAACACAGAAAAAAAAAGTGTAATTTTGCTTGTTTTATTTGTGACTTTAACTTCAAACACTTGAGAGAGATATTACAATCTTTGTTTCAGATGCAACATAGATGCAATGTTCTTTAACATCTTGGGTGTATTGGGACGCTGATATAAGTGCAAAAATTTTAAGGGTTATAACATGCAGTTAAATAGTCATAAAACTATCATGACGAGGTACGTCGCTAAAACAAAGTGCAAAGTTTTGAAGTTCCAATTTCTGAACTAATGTGTGTATTCGAGTACAAAATAATACTTGCAAGATTTCCGTACTGCACAAAAGTACCCTTTTATTTTTCTCATTAGTATTCTGAAAAAAAAAAATGGTGCAACTTTCGTTACTTCGAAATTCTAATCGTGTATTCTGAGTTGTGTAAAATTTTTAAAATTTTTTCCTTCATTGAGTTGCAATCAAGTTTTCGTATTCGTATCCCAAATATTTGCATTAAAAAGAGAACTCGGTCTGCCTTGATGCTTATTAACGGTTCTCATGTCCCTTTCATTTCTAAAAAGTATTAATTGAGAGTTGAATAGCGAAATATATACTAATTGTCACCCAAACTGTTACTTGGCAATATTTAGTTTGGCCAAAATTGAAAGTATGTTTTCATTAAAAACAAAGAAATTGTTGGTGGGGCTGCTTCTGTCTACTCCGCGCAACGCATGTTTTGTATATGAGCAGGGCTAAATACAAGCCTTGTTTCACTCTTTTTGAGATGCCAGCACTAACACAAATAGAAGCATTTTAGGATTGGATAGCATTATACATCCCGACCGAGCTATGGCCCGGCCCTCTCAGTGGGGTGGGCCCTACCCGGTAGGTCCCACAGCAGGATTGGGCAGCATTATACATCCCGACCGGGCTATGGCCTGGCCCTCTCAGTGTGGCCCGGTGGGAAAAAAAAAAAAGTTTTCCTTTAGGATTTTCATACGGCAGTTTAGAAAATTGTTTCTAGGGAACCATTGACTAAAGCTTACATAAGATGACGATTTTCGGTAAAACTGTTATCTAAAGTAATTTCGAAATAAAAAAAAAAGTATGGAGTTAGAAATTGCAAAACCCTCCTCGAAAACATAGTTCTTTCTCTCTCCGCCCCTCCTCTGTCTTTGTTCATGTCTCTCTCTCTCGCCCTCCTCTTCGTCTTTATCCCTCCTCACGTAGCACCAAGCTGCCATCCTTGTCGCTGCTGCCTCATGTCACTCACGTCCTCTTTGTGGCCACCTCATGTTGTACCAAGCCGCTTTCCGTTCGCGTCCACATTACCTCCTCTTTAGTTTTTAGTTTTTTAATTTTTGTTTTTATTATTTAGTTTTAGTTCCTTATCATTTAGTTATTTAGTTTGGTTTTTATTATTTAGTGTAATTATTTAATAATTAATTAGTTATGAAAAAATTAATACCGTTATTGATAGGAGATGATTTGCAACAATTTTATAAGTTCAAGAGACAAATTGCCAAAAATAAAAAGTTTAGACAGGAAATTGCAAATGCAAACAAGTTCAGAAAAAAAGTAAGAGGATATTACGTCAAACTAATAATTATTAAAAAAAACAGAAATTGCACTAAATAATACAATTTTAATTTTAATATAAGCAAATAGAACACTTTGAAAAATATTTAAGTACTTAACAATTTTATAATCTCGTGTTATGTTCAAACACTTGAATTTTTAATTTTACCTCCCTTTTTTCTTCATTTTCTTCTTCCTTTCCTTTTATTTTTTATTTTTAGTTATCGCGTTGTTGTTTCGTTATTTTTTCTACGTCATTCTATACAAAAAAAATTATTTTAATCTAAGTGGTTTATTTTAAACATTATTACATTTTGGTATATTTATTTATATTACTAATTAATGGTCTAATTCTCTTATTCTTCCTAAAAAATGATGAACATCTAAAGCAAGAAAAAAGGTTCCAAACTACAGCAAAAGAAAAACAACATAAAAGGGAAGGAACGTAGAAAACGACAACAATCCCAGAAATTATTATGGTGAACAGTACAAAAGGTTGAGATCGTGAGTAGAAAACCAAATACATTAACATAAAAGACCTCAACATCGCTAGGATAAACTATACTAAAAAAATAAACGACAACCAGAACTTTTATGCGGCACCAATAAAAAACGACATAAACCGGACGCAAAATTCAAATAACAAACAACAATTATATGAAAAACGACATTAAAATTATGTACGACAGAAGGGAAAACAAACAACGAGAAAGTTGGAAAGAACCGGAATGTAGGAAATGACAACAAAACGACACACAACAAAAGAAAAAGGCAACAACAGAACATTGTAAACGACACTGAGTGAAGACAAACGGCATGAAAATCAAACAGACAACGTGAGGAGAAACGCCAGCGTAATATTAATTAAAAAACGACAACAATCTTCGAAGTGACATCAATGGGACTAGCGACAGAGCATAGCTAATGATAACTATCTTCCAAAAGGCATTATAATGAAAAACGACAGAAAGAGATCTATCAAACATCTTTTGACGAATCTTTGTTATCTTTAACTGATGATCGATGAATAACGGCCAAACGAAGAATATAAGAGTTTTATACTATAATAAAGTTTACAATATAGGCATTATAACGAATCAAAATTTACATTGTTGGTATTATAATAAACCAAAGCGTTGTAGCATGAGAGAGTTTTACACTGTAGCGTATGAGAGTTTTATACTGTACTAGTTAAAACTTATTAGTTTGAATTAGGTTGCTAAATGAAGTCACCTTGGGCATGATGGAGTCTTTTTAAAGAGGAAATGATGGCGATTTCACTGTGAACAATTATTCCATGTAGTTTTTGTTTTTTGTTTTTTTAACTCATCAGCTAGAAATTACAGATCTATATCAAAATAAAAAATAAAAAAAAGTAAAAAGAAAAAATAGAAAAGAAAGATTTAATATAGTTTGATAATATGCCAATATCTACGACTAGAAAAAATTGAAAAATACATTTGTAAGGAACACTATAAATGAGCTCTATACCTAAAACATTCCTATGTTTTACCTAAATAAGACTTTGCTGACTCCGAGCCATCTTGTTAAGGAAGGGTACGAGTGCAATATACGAAGTGAAAAGGGAAGTTGGGTGGGAAATGTAGAAGAATTCAATTTCAAACAGATTCCGTTCTTTACTTTGGCGTATCCGACCTTGCAGAAAAAAGGGCCCATTTGTCTGTTTGTGCCGGTTTAGGTCACTTGGGGGTGCGCTAGCTTTAGGAACGATTTCTAACTTTATGTACCACTTTTGCCCCTTCTATTATGTAAATGCACCAAGGGTTTATAATGGTGATGGGAATTCCCGTGTGTGGTTCAATTCAATTTAATTTAATTTTGGTGGTGGCGAAAGAGGCAACAACCATTCAAAAGGTTAGATTCGATATTCACACAAATTCAATGTATTTTTGGAAACTTCACATGCCAGGCTCAAGTTTATACAAGCTTCATAATAGTTCATCTAGTTTTGGTTACACTCTTCACGTTTTTTATTTCCCTTGATTAGCCTAAATTTGGCTACGATACCATCTTGAAAATAAGAAATAATTAAGAAAAACAAATGATAGAAAACAAAAGAGAAGATGAAGGGTTAAAAAAAGTGGTTCGATCCTTTCAAAAAAAAAAAATGGTTCGACAATATGTCCACGAACCAGGGATACGTTGTCCTTTATTCCTTGATACATTTAAGATGAACATATAGGGATGAAGCCCAAACACTACAGGATGTCTTCCATAAATACTTTTGTAAAATCATGCCCTGAACCTTGGTTCTCTTGCAGTTGAAGATCGTTGGTTGTTGTTTTGATTGCGGCTTAATTTGTTTGAATTTTCCAATTTTGTTTCTTGGCATGAAGTCTATTTTTTGCCCAAAGGGGAACCCAAGCTAGCTTAGAAAAGGAGTCATTAGAGGGTGATAACTCACTATCACTTGCTCTCTTTTTATTAAAAAAAAAAAGTTATATAACTAAATGACCCCAAAAACATTCAAGTGAAGAAAATGACAAATAATATTAAAATAACAAGAAAGATACTTTTATTAAGGATTCAGAAAGCACAAGTGATCATCGATCTACCCCCTGCGTTTTTTTTATTTTTTATTTTTTTTCACACAAGCAGCACACTTTTAATTATTATACAAGGACAACATATTATATCTAAGCCCTCACGACTAGGGTACAAGGACTAGATGCAAACATTACAATATTTAAGATAACGTCAGCTTCGACATGAACCATGTGTCATGGTCGGCTGTTTATTGAAAACAATATACTTTTTTCATGATCTCAAAAACCCGGAACTTCAAGAAATTAGCTCAATCTTGATGCCATCGATGGCGACTTTATAGTTATCCTTGGGTACCAAAGGGACTTTAATCTCATCGCTTTTTTTGGCACCGATGTCCTTCAACAGGTTCGTTATCCCAAGCCTGAGAGAAACCTTGTGGTGGTCCTCACCAGGCGTAATATGAGACAAGTGGCTGAAGCTTGCATATGCTACAATATAAGGCAAAATATGCTATAGTATAAAACTCTTGCATACTATAATATTTGAGTTTAAACTTATTAAGTGTGAACTGTCTTGCCAAACACTCTAATTAGAAGGTCTTTTAGACCTCAAGCTTAAAAGAAGCTTAGCACATTCACCGCCAAAACCACATAAAGCCAGTTTAAATAAAAGATATATAATTCAGCTTCATTCTTTACCTTCAAATTTTTGCAGACAATGCGGCTTGTTATAGGAGGACTTAAATGAATATCTTTTTACTCTAAGGGCTAATGATGCAATGCAGAAGAAGTAGAATTTCATGGTTATTAGGGACCATCCAAATGTCCAAAAGGCCCAAAAAATCTAGCTTAACTAGAAAGTCAAATAACGACCCTTTTTAACAAAAAGTACCCCTTTACCCAAGTAGAAACAACCTTCTGAACAAACCTCCAAGCATAGCCTCGGAGCCCTGTGATTTTAGCAAATTTCATCGTTTCAGCGATCACAACGACACTTTTATAAGAATTACCGTAATTTCTAGATATTTTTGCAGTCTTTGTTAATTTTAGGACTTTTTTTTTTACAATTTTCTTTGTTTTTTTTATGTTAGAGTTCACGTAAAAATGTGTTGTGCTTTTGTCATTGACAGTTTTATAATAAAATTCAATTTCTGAGATTTTTCTCAACTTTCTTTTGTGTTTCTTGGTATTCATATGAATCAATGGGTTATTGAACCTGTGATTTTCTATTTCGCTTTGCTCACCACATCGGTAATGAAGACAAGAAGTTCAAAAAAAAAAAAAAATAGAAGCATTGACTGTCGTGACTCCAAGAATACAAGTTTATCTCATGCCATTCGAAATGTTTTAAAAAAAAGGAAAATATACTAAAAAAATATTTTTTAAAAAACAATAAATTAACATGGGTTTTGGTACATAAATGAATGAAAGATTAACATGGATTTATGATAACGCTATAAAAATAAAGTTATTTCATATTTAAATTGTATATATTTTTTTATGTTGTAGGTAATTTAATTTTATTTTATGCAGTTTTGTTTTATTTCTATTTTAATTAATTTGATTTTTCTGATTATTTATTTTATCTTTATTTGTGTAGGTAAATTAGACCTACAAACTTATATGTAAATTTGGAGCCAAGATGGGTAAACAAAAATTCAAATTTGACAATTTTATGTGGTGGTTCAGTGTTCATGATTTCTACAATAATGGCTCTATTTGAGAAATAAATTGAAACCTACTATAATGTAAAGATCTCTCATACTATAATGTTTTAAGGTTTAACTTCAAGTTATAACTTACTTTCCAAACTAAATAAACCTTGTTGTTTGTGACGTTCCGGGACGCTGCAAATATAGATTTTTTTATCATCCGTGATGCCCCTTCAGCCAGTTTTGAAGTCGTGTTCTAGTTTTTTCATGATTGGACGTGGATTTTCTCAAGCATTGATCATGCACTCTTTGTTATTATTATTTCCCCACTGATGACTAAATGAGGTTCTTAATGCGGTTTTTCTTTAAATTTTTATTATAAATAATATTAAAATAACTAGCTAGAAAGATATACTTTTATTAAGGACTCAGAAATCACAAGTGATCATCGATCGACCCTCACTTTTTTTTTTCCCCACACAATCAGCACACTTTTATTGTTGTACGAGTCTAAGCCCACATGACTAAGGTACGAGGCCAAACTTCGACAGTCGGCCGTTTATTGAAAACATCAAACATGTTTCATCATCCCCAAAAGCCGGAGCTTCAAGAGATTAGTTCAATCTTGATGCCATCGATGGTGAATTTGTAATTACCCTTGGGCACCAAAGTGATTTTAATGTCGTCTTCGTCGTCGGCTTCGATCTCCTCCAACAAGTCCGTTATCCCAAGCTTGAGGGAAACCTTGTGGCTATCCCTGCCGGGCTTAATCGTATGAGGCACATTCCCGAAGCTTCCGGCGAACTCGGAGCTGGTAGGCCCAGGCTCATCCTCGTTGTTCACGTACACGTCAAACTTCACTGGCAATTTTCTGTCGAAGTCAATGCCTTCAATGACCAACACTTCCTCTTCCTTCTCCTTCTCGGCTTTGCCTCTAGCTGTTTTCGGCCTTGTCACCACCACGGTCACCGCCGAGCCCGTCAAAGCCAGGGGGAAGTCGGTGAGTGCTACCTGCTCTACATTAGGATTGCGCAACACGCCCAATCTTGCAGACTTGGACCTATGGGGTGTGGACTTTTTGTGGCGCCAGGGAAGGTCGACGGTGTGGTAAACATAGCCGAGCTTCTCGGTGTCGAGGCAGTCTTTGATCTTGACGCGGACAAGCCGAGCATTCTCGTCGTAGAACACAAATCCGGCGTCTAAAAAGTCCGTGTTTAGGATGTCTTTCCTCCTCGGACCATCAATAGTATCCCTCCAAAGGCTCCACATCCGATCGACATTGGAGTGGTGGGCAAAAAAAATGGGATCTCGACCTGCCAGGGTGAGTCACAAAATATAATAGGAATTTGAATTAAATCAAAATTTTAAATAATAATGCCAATCTATAAGAAAAAAATAAAAGTTTTTAATAGAGTATTTGAAAAGTGTGATTAAAAGTAATAGTTGGAACCAATTTTAGTTAAAAATATTATAGCTTATGAGAGCTTTATATTGTAACAATTTTTTACTTTTTACTGTATTATGTGAGATTTTTATTATTTGTTGATTAGAACTAATTAATTCTAACCAACCACCAAACACCGTATAATACTTTGACCCTATAATATTTTGAGTAGTTTAGTTTTGAAAAGGTCAGCTAATACTGGTTCAGCTAATAAGGATGAGATCGGTTAAGATTGAGAATTCTAAATTTAAATTCTGAAAAGTGTTAGCAATGTAATAGATCAAAAAGTTTAAAATTAAAAACTCGAGTTATGTTGATACTAGAGCTGCATCTCTCTCGAGCTTTAATTAGCTTGGTCCCTACCTGCCGAGTAGAAGATACCCATGTCCTCACCGAAGGGCGTTTCCTGCGTAACTTCAGAGCCGGTCCAGTTGTGGACATGGTTGTGCGGATGCTTCTCGATGCTACCCGCCCAGGTCCCCCCGCTGGTTCCCTCGCTATATGGGGAGCCAAAGAAAAGCAACGGGTGTTTTGCCCCAGAAACCATACTCTTGTGCATGATGCAGAGATTCTCCTCCACCTGTTTCTTGGGAGGCAGAGGATCTTTTCCTCGACTATAGTTGAGGTCGACGATGGCGGGGGGCTGGTGCGCGGTGCTTCGTTTTTCGTCGTACAACGCTGACAATTTGTCTGTATACATGTACGGTATTTGCATGCCATCCGGATGGTCCCAGTTCCAGAAGGGCAAGGCAAAGGTTGGGTCACCAATGAGACTCCCCAAGATTCTCTCGTAAAAATAGAGGTACCAGCGGTGGAAGGGAAAGAAGAGCCAACTATCGTGGACTACAAAAGGGATCTTTTCCGTGAGGCCAGCCTGGTGGTAGGCGCCATCGCAGTACGCACAATGGACATTGGCTTGTTGCATGAAATTTCGGGGGTCGGATGGGGGGAGATCTCGCATTAGTTGCGTTGCTTTGTTGTACTTGGCGATGTATTCGGAGGTGACGGCATGTGCTGGTTGCCTCACTCTAAGGCAAGTCGTTGGCGGCGGCACAAAATCGATGATAGTGGGCTCTGGCGGACAACAATTAACAAGGTCTGATACGGTTTCGTCTTTGGGGGAGGGCTGACAGTCGAAAATATCCGGTGGAAGGACTGGATTGGCAATGGCAGCGAATGGCTGCTCGGAGCGCAGCCCCTTCGCACCGTAAAGGCCTCCGAGACCTAGCAGCAAGTTTCTCCGGGCAAGTTTCCCGGCCTCTGAAGAAGGTTGATCGTGGTCAGTGTTGTATTTGGTGTTGGGGTTTTGGTCATGATCACGTCCCTCCCAGCTTGCCATGCATGAGAGTTTTGATGATCTACGTAAAAGGGCTTTGCTTTTACGCTTTGCATGAGAATTTTGGGATTTGTTGTGAAAGGAGGGACACAAGGAAGTTCTGGAGATATTTGTGGTGGTCATGATGAGAGGTTGTGTGAGGAAAAATGAAGCCATATTTGCTTACTTTGTTGGGCTGAGTTAGGTTGGATTATTGGATATGATAAACGTTGATACAAGCCATCTTTTTATAAGGAAAGTTTAGTGTGAATGAATTTTTTTTTAAAAGAAAAAAAGCAATTATATTTAACCCTATGGTTTACAACTCTGCTATTAACAAAAAGAATGAGTCTCAATCTATAAAATAAACTACATGTTAGGTTGGGATATGCAATTTTGTGAATAGTAAATTTTCTATCTCATAGAGACAAAAAGGGTTCCTCAAAAGAAAAAAATTAATGTGGCACATCTTTTCCGAATCTCCGCCCGACTTCCTATTGAGTTATAATCTTGCTATTAAAAAAAGTGAGTCTCAATTCAAAATATATGCTATATGTTAGACTAAGATATATAGTTTTATAAGTAATACTGAGGTTTCAATTTTATAAAGAGGAAGAGGATTAAAAAAAATCAATATAGCCCATCTTTTCCGGATCCTGACTTCCTAATCGCTCTCCACCCAGAATTCTCTCTACGCGTTAATTAGATTTTGTTTTCTAACTTTTTTCTTAGCAGTCTTCGTTTAAAAAAAAAAAAAAGTAGAGTACTTCAAAAGTAATTTTGTCTGTTTTTTTTTTCAACTAATACGCTAAGTGAACTGTATCACCATTTTTTCCAGTCAATGACAAGATTCCCTGTGCTGATCTATGTTCTTATCTCTTTGAGAACGCGAAATCTATATATTCTTATCTTAAACATCAGAGGTCTAATTGACCCAAGGCGTTCCTAGCTAGATTAACATATCTACACCAGTTAGACACCGTTTCTTTTGTCCAAAAAGAAAATGGGCAAGACTTCCTCTGCGTGGTACCTCGAAGTTTCAAACGAGAAAATAAACAATTAGCCTGTTTGGATCACTGGTTTCAGTCTCATTGCAATTTAAACTGGTGACTTTTGGTGAAGCATTTAATTCAATCTAAACTAGCAGTTAAAAAATAGGTTGAATAACCCAATTATCTTCCCCGTTTTAACATTCACCTATGATTTCACTTCCACGTATTTATATTTATAAGTTAACATAATTATTTTGATTAGGGGTGAGCAAATTAACTGCTTGACCACAAAAACCGTCCAAACCACACCACATTTCTTTTCCTTTTTACGGTTTGGTTTAGTGTCTACTTAGTGCTTAACTGTAAGGTGTGCTTTGGTTTACGATTTGGAATTATTAAAACCACTCCACGTATTTTCGTTTAGTTTTTTAAAATATTTCTCCTATAATTTAAATATGTTAACTTTTCATGACTGTTTAGCATTATTTTGAATACTTTTGCCCTTGTAATATAAAATCAACACATGTAAATGTTATCAAAAATAAAAATAATGCACTTACATACAGAAAATTAGTGAAAACTTTTATTACTATTATGCTTTTATTGTCATAGGTATTATTAAGAGATTATTAAGTGCATAAATGTGCTAAATTTTTTGTTTCGTGTAAATTTTTTGAGGGCTTAAGAATTATAGGGTGTTTGTCTACTTAAGTTAAGACCAAAACTAATTTTGGTTGTTGCGATATATAGTATAATGTCAAAAAAAAAAAGTTGTAATGTAAAGCTCTCACATGTTACAGTATTTGAACTAAAAATTTTGGTTCAAATTTTCCAAACATACTATTAAAATGCATACCTACACTGCACCATACCGCACAATGTCGGTGTAGTTTAACATAGTTATGTATTTAATTTTTTTTTCCCCCAAAAGTGGCTAAAAAAACTCCTTTGACTGCCTGTGGTTTGGTGAAAATTTTTGAACAACAACCGCTTAACCCACACCGTGCTTGTCCCTGATTTTGATATTTATTTTTCAATTGCATAAATTTTTAAAACTATCTCATATTTATTTTTCATTTAAAAAAAGTTTTCATATGTCAATCAAATAAATTTGTTATCCATTTCGATTAACACATTAATTATACATTAGTATTTTGGTTTAATGTTTTAAATTGTATTTATTAAAGATTGAGTAAAATAATCTTGATTTTTTTTAAAAAAAAATTACTTAGTTTAGCGCATATTTTGAGTATAGTTTTAAAAACAAATAGGATGTTTTGTGCATTAATAAATGAATAAAAGTGGTATGATTAACATATAACTTTAAGTCTTTAACTAATATATAACTTTTGTCCTAAGCTTATTAAGTCCTTCGGGTGACTTGATACTTCACCCATATGTCTGCCGTGTTAATCGTGCATGAAGAAGGTTGGTGGGGGTAGTAGGCCAAACATCCAAAAGGTGGATAAAGAAATGAGGTTAAAGGCTCTTGGTAATCTCAAGTAAAATATTTGTTAATCAAAAATCCAATATCACTCTTTTTCTCGCTCTTATTTTACTCTTTATCAAGTTAAACACGTGAAATCTACTAATATGATAAATTATTATTTAAATAAAAAAAATAATGAATTCTATATGTCAAACATTAAATATAAAGAGTATAAAAGAGAGTTAAAAAAAAAAAGCACTTTTAGCACTTTTTTTGTTAATTTGAATTTATATTGTCATCCTGAATCTCTTAACGACAATGTAACTAAGAAAGAACACTTCGGTAAACCCATACGTGTAGTTTCAAGTGGAATAGTGAGTAACACGTGAGTTTCGTAAATTTTATTTATTTATGTTAGGGGAAACTGAATTTCATTAAGAAAGAGAAGAGTCTTCAATGATAGGCTAGAGAACCAGCGAGGAAATACATCAATCCAGTTTGGAAAATTTTATTAGACGGATAATATGTTGACAAAGAAATTAATATGTGGTAAGATATTTGATTGTCACAGGGATGAAGATGAGCGGCCATCCCCTGAATTCTTTCTTTACATCATGTATATAAATTTTATGAAAAATTGTATTTCTTCCTCTCTAAAATTTCATTCCGCACCTGAAATTGTATTTCACCTTCTCGAAATCAATTTTGCCCCCATCTCATTAGTTCAGTTACACCTCTACCCTCCTCGTTAATTTTTTAGGCTCCACTATGCTATATTTGCTAGTATATGCATTCACACAAAATTAATCGGATCAGTCATATGAGTGACCAAATGTTTCAATATTGTCACACTTAGAAAATATGTTAATTTTTGTAATGTCTAGTAAGAATAATCAAAAAATGAAATCAATATGGTTGTCATTACTTATGTTTGTTTGGTTCATAAGTTTGAATAGAAAGTTTGAATGAAAAATTAATTTTTATGAAAAAAATATGGCAAAAAATGGTTTGAATTGTGGTTCGAACCTACAAACCAAACAGGCTTTTTCACCAAATTGAAAAAACATAATAATATACAAAGAAAAGGGAAAAGAATATTTTAAGAGATAAAAAAAAAAACAAATTATTGTTGGGGCTATCACTAGCTAGCTATCTACCCCATGGAAATCATGCTTTATAGGGTGTTTGAAAGAGTAGTTCGAACCAATGGTTTAAACTTTAAACAGTATAATCTCTTATATGCTACAGTAAAAAGCTATAGTGTAAAGCTCTTATATGCTATAGTTTTTAAACTCAATCTGATGGTCTAAACTACCAAACACCCCTTTATATATATGCACGACGTTGTATGCTAAATTAAAAAATAAAATTAATAAGTTAGGATCAGGAGATCGGTGCTTTGGATTTTTCTTTTTTGTTCAAACATTGTTGTTGTTATAAGTGAGAGAGGAGATGGGGAAAAAAACTCTATCAATTGTAAATAAATTAGACTCATATATATCAAATTTAAAAATAAAATATGCAACAAGCACTTGACGAGATTTGGTATTTGATGAAGAGAATTTAAAGTTGTGTCTAGTATATAAGCGGATAGAGCCCTACGATTGATTCCAACTATAAGGAAAAAAAAAAAGTCCCTGATGTTCGAATAATTATCCGATCTAATTAGATGTTAAAAATATATTAGTACTTGATGTAGGAAAGGCTTTTTCTATAAGTATATTATCAATCAATATTTTATAAATTCTAACTATCTATCTCCATTTCTATTATTAGGCGGAGATAAGGGTATAGAAGAAGGCAGTATACCGATGTATAGATTTTTTTTATAATTGAAAAGAGCAATTGGATTGAGCAACTTGACAACACAGAACAAGTCCCTATTCAATTTATTTGAATAAAAAATTTAAAGCTAACAATGCTTATAAACTCAACACCTATATCTGTATTTATATTATAAATACACACACACATATATATATATATATATATCTGTAAACTATATAATTATATCCTTCTTACCGGCTTCATGAACTTGGCATTGGTCAATGGTGAAAAAAAAAATTATAGAAAAGCAAGTCTATTTGTGAATGAGCTCATATAAACACGACTGTACAAATGAACAAAGCCTCGGCATGTGAGCCTTGTCTGCACAAAAAGTTGATTATTGCGCCGCCCCGACTTGTTTAGGACAGCAACGTCTTGAACACAACGAAGCTGTCTACTCATATCTGAAAACGACATAACCTTGACAAACTACATAAATTTTAAAAGTTACTAGGCTGGATTGTTTTATAGTTGGAATTATAATTGAAACAATTTTGTTACAATATTTTTCTCATAAAATTTAAGGGTTTCACTTCTATATTTTTATATTTATGAGATCGTATTAAGGGTTTCACTTCTATTAGATCATGGATTCGAGTAATGTTATGTACAAAGTCAACCACTTATTTGATCCCACCAAGCTAGAAGGATAATAACACCACCGTTATCTTTTTAATCATAACAAAAAAACCTTTTACCTTTAAATTGATTATGTGCAGCAGAATTAGAATTTATACGAGGCTTTGACAAACTTATAGTCTAATTAGAAGAGTTGTGAAACCATTTTTTAGATTAAATTTTGCGAGAATAAACACTATATTAAAAATGGCTGAATGGGCTTAATGGTCAAAAGCGTCAAATACATGCACAATGTGTAAAGGATGCCGCTTTAGCAAACCGCGTTTTATTTTGCAAACTAATGAGAATCACGTCTTGAAGAGCGGACATAAAGGAAAAAAAAAATTTCCTTGGACAACATAAAAAGGACGTGAAATAGAAAGATTCTTGACATTTGTTATTTTGATGTCATTTCCATGAAAGATAATGTCTAAAAAACGACATGAAATAGAAAGCGAGAACGATGTAATTATTGACAATGTAATTATTAAGAACACAGAAAGCTACAAGAACCTCGTAAACAATATCAATATTTCAAACGAAAAGAGAACACAAAAACGTGAAAAATGAAGAGGAAAATAATGCGGGAAGCCACAACATAAGAAAAACAAACAGCAGAAAATAAGAACGACAACAATAACCAAAAACGACATCCAAGGGAAATAACAGAGCACTAGAAAACGACAACAATGTTCTAAACAAAATTAACTTAATAAATGATAAAAATAAGATTAAAAACAGCAGAAGGACGAATCCAAACAAGGCAAACTTCAAAAACGGCATCAAAAGAATGAACGAAGAAAGTAAAGAACACGAAAAAACATATTTTCATGAAACATGAAAAGTGTAAAGATACAAGAGTATCAAACATCGGCTCAATAAAATATAAACGGCAAAAAATTTTTTTGATTACCAATCTGTTTTGCGAACTCCATGGGTAAAGTAAGCCAAGGTTTAGAAAACGACGATAACTCAGTAAAACGATGAAATCGTGAGAGAAAGCTAACATTTCGGAAATGCACATCCTTTTCAGAAACATTTACACCCCTCAAGTTTTCATAAAAGTAAACGACAACATTCAAATGAATGAAATCACAACTTAATATATAAGAAAGAATTTCGGACAGCAGTGCTGATGTCTTAGACAAAAGAAAAGGGGTAAAACCAAATTTGGGTAAAGCCTCTTGAGGATGAAAATCAACAGCAGAATATATATATAAAGTAAATATTAATGTTTGTGTTGAAAGTTTGCCAAGGCAACGATTTTACTCACTCAATTACATTCAAAAATTTATTCAACCTCTGGAAAAAAATTCTTATTAAGTTTTAAGTTAGCAAAGACTGTGTTTATCTCACTAGTTCAGTCCATTTCGGTCCAATTCGAACGACTATTAAAGTTTGAATTGGTGTTTGGTAAAGTGTTTAATTCAAAGTAAACTAACAGTTCAAACTGGGTTAAACTATTTCAACATTTGGACCCATATTAAATAGCGATTTCACTCCTATATATTTGTATTTATAATTTAACACTGTTATTTCATATTTTTAATTAAATAACTTCTTTTTACATATTTTTTATTTATTTTTTAATTAAATAATTTTTTCATGTTTCAAACTAGAGTTATCAATTGTCCCATTTGATTCATTGGCTCGAATTGTGTTAGTTTAAACTTTTCTATTTTGAACAGAAAAATCCAAATTGTGCAGTTTAAACAGTAATCAAAACTAGCGTTAGACATGTAGTTAAAGTGTTAAATTGTATAAGATATCCAATCTGAATTTGTGTTTGGATGGATATTGAAAACTCTAGTTTGAAACATGAAAAAAAAAATTATTTGATTAAAAAATAAATATGAAATATGTAAACAAAAGTTATTTAATTAAAAAATATGAAATAATAGTGTTAAATTATAAATATAAATATATAGGAGTGAAATCACTGTTCAACATTAGTTCAAAATGTTGAAATAGAAGAGAGTTTGAATTCAAAGTTGGGTAATTCAGCTCTGTTTGAACTGTTAGTTTGGTTCAAATTAAATACTTTACCAAACACTAATTTAAACTGTGATGGTCGTTTGAACTGGGCCGAACTAGACTAAACCAGTAAAACAAACACTAATTCTTATTTTAAACTTAATGTGATGTTTTATCCTCGTTTTAAACCTTTATATTCTAAATACCAGTTCAAAGCCACCATTTAAACTACAAGTTTAAAACTGACAGTTCAAACCATAAAGTTCTAAACTACATCATTCTAAATCCAAGCACCAAACAAACCCTAAAAGTTAGTTTTTTTCTTGATTTACTATTTTTTTAATTTAGTATAGTAAAAAAAAAAAAGAACATATTTAGAATATAATTTTAACAGGGCAAAGCCAACATAAATTATTCAGAAAGTATAAAAAACTAGTGCTTTGAAAAGATTGCATGAAAAAAGAGATTAAGTAGAAATACATTCAAGAAAATTGTTTTAGTGGGGCTAATTAAGAAATTGTATATTTGAAGAACATATGTGTGTGTGTGTGTATATATATAAATAATACTATTTTAAATAAAGGCACATTTCACAAGCATTATTGTAATAGGTTTAAATTAGGAACAAAAAGTTGATAAAATGCATATAAAAGATAATTTTAATAGAAATAAATTAAAGAAAAAGTTTGTTAGTAAGAGATAGTCATACATAAAATTTTGTAGATGAGGGGAACATATACAAAATTTTATGAATAGGAGGAATATGTAAAATTTTTATAGATGAAAAAAGGGGCATTGATGAAAAATATTAAAAACCTATAAGCCATAACATAATTATTCAAAAATTCAGGGGGGCATGCTCCTACTCTCCCTCCATCCTTGCTAATAGGATCTATTCTGACTATTAGATCTAGTTTAAATCCCTCTTTTTTCTATAGATTTCAGAGCTAAAAAAACAAGGTATTTATTAGTAAGTTACTTTTTCAATATCCACTGTAAAAATTCCCCTTATAATATATAGATTCCAAAGAATTCCACTTTCAGAGCTAAAGGAAGAGGGTAATTGTGCAAAGTAGCAGAAATATGGAAGGATTGTTTCATGATGTCATCGCAAGTATGAGATAAAGAGCGACACTATAAATTGACCAAAAAAACAAAAATGACTTGATTGTAGAATGCATTAACATGGTTGTAGTAACGTGTTACATGAATGAATGAAAAGATTAAATGAGTTAAGTTGCCAGGAATCCCTATACGACAATAAGATAAAAATGATGGTTATGTGTAGCTTGGTCTTCAAAATCCTAAAATTGTTTGTAGTTTTTCAGGCCTGCAAGGAACCACAAGAGCTCCGTTTTGTTCGAATCCGTATTCTTCCTCAGCCTGTTCAAGTAGTCTCAGAAATGCGGGACTAGTTAAGCACTTAAGCTCGACAACAAACCTCTTTATCTCGGCACCCTTCACCGCCAACACCGTGAAATGCCCTTCCTTCACATCATCCGGTACTGTCATTGGCACTTTCATTTCTTCTTCATCAAAATCACTATCTTTAGCTTCTCTGGATGCTGCAAAAAGCGAGTAGCGCTTTTGCAGCTTTCCCATGAAATGTCAAAGCCTAAGAAAAGTTGTAGCTCATTCTTCGTCGTAGTATTTTTTGGTTACACATGATTGTTTGATGAAAAGACTAGACAAGCTACTTATAATTTGAAACTTAAGATGGTTCTCTTTGTTATCAGTGATTGAGATTTTATATTGTGGCTTTGTTGAGGCATATAATGACTAACAAAATGAAGAAATTTGATTGGAGCCAATGAAGAGATAAACTCAAGCTGTTGCATTTTTACTTGAATCATTCAACAATGTACTTTTTTCTCACTTGTATTAACAGATGCACGTAAATCGAGAAGCGATATCTGAACACGTATTTTACTATGTGGTGAAAAGCAATGGTACTCTTGAGAAAGCAAAGAATTTGTTTTGTAATACTTTGTGGATTCTTGTTAAATAGCTTACCTAATCGTAAGCTATACAAAAGTTATGTTGCAGCACTCGGTTGGAAGAGCCATATCTAGCACCTGAAAACTATGAAATTAAAAAAAAAAAAAAAAAAAAAAACCGACAACATTCTGAAAACAACAACCATTATAAAAATCTTCATTTCAGAAATTAAATTTTCATGCAGCAAAATGTTGAACTTCCAGGTGAATTGGTTGTACCATGATTCTCTATCTGACAATTAAGTGACATATTTTTATGAAGCGGAAGATGCATGTCAAGTCCGTTTGTGAAGTCTTAAGGAAATATCAGCCTACCTATACCTGTAGAGCAATATAATAGCTCCAAGCAAGACTCCCACTTTTTTTCCTTTTTTTTTTTCCATTTTTTACCTGCAAAATTTTGGAACATTTATTATGATAAGATGTTTGAAAAGTATGGTTAGAACTGTAACTTTTGAATTGAAAATTGTAGCACGTAAGGGCTTTACGCTATAACAACCAAAAGTTTTAATTAAAATTGATTTTGTTAAACACCCTTTCAGGTTGGGCAAGTATATCTCAAGTTATAATTTAGAGAGAACTACATGTTACACCATACTTTTTAAAAAAATATGTTTATTTAAGCTATACTTAAAAAATTATACCAAGCTATCATTTATATTACATATTTAATTGTGCCACATTTAAAAATGTGTAAAATTTACAATAAAAAGTTTCAAAAGATGGCATTTATAAAAATTTTGTAGGGCACCAATGGTATGAGTCTGACTTATGTCATAAATGTGCTTTGTAAATGCACAAACGTAGTGTTTCAATCCCTGCCAAATGTGACAGATAAGGTCATATAGACATTCCGCGTAGTTTTTTGCAGTCATTTGGCTGGAAACTATTAAAATGTCTTTTTTTTTTTTTTGAATCTCTGATACACACACACATACGTATATATATATATATATATATATATATATATGTCTATCTAAAGATAAGGTAGAACACTTTTTGTCTCAATGATAAATTGCGTTTGTTTTGTAGGTTCTCTGTAATTCTACTAGAAATGTTAACTTCAATGGGAAGAAAATATCTGCATCAATTGAGCTTCAGTAATGGCAATATCTAATTGTATGAGAGAAACCTGTAGGCCAATTGAAGTCTTTCACGTATGATAACTCCAAAACTGGATGTTTATATTTTATCTGAAAATTTTGTGACGTCCTTTTTGGAAAGATGGAAATGTACATATTATCTTGTTCTTTTGTGAAGTCTTGAGGAAAATTTGCTTCTATTTTTTATACATGCCATGAATTACAGCAGAAAATGCGGTTTTTTAAGACATATATATATATATATATATATATATATATATATATATTGACTTCTAGAGCTTTCGAAAAGAGAGACTAGTAATGAACGCCAAGAGCAGGTTTTTCTCATGTCATTGCAAATGTACGGAAAACAGTGTAAAATTGGATATACTACATTGAAATATTATTGCAGCATTGCAAGCAATCGACGTAAAAATACAAAAACGACGTCTCAAGGATAAACGATATGCACAGAACCAACGGCAGCAAGAGCAAAGATGTACAAGAGCAGCTAATAAACGTAAATCACCATTTAACCGACAACATAGATCAGGAAACGACATGAAGATCTGAAACGACGACAACGCCGAAAACATCTTTGAAATATATATATATATATATTCATAGATTTTGCGTATAAAGGGTTTTTCCCAACGTTGAAACGCTTGGCTTCTTTTGGTATATTTTCCATTTTTCTCTTTTCTCTGATTTTCTTTCTTATTCGTCTACTTTTTTTCTTACATATTTACTTTTTCTCATTGTTATCTTATTTTCATACATATTTATTTTTCCCTCCTCAATTTTTTCCTCCTTTTTTTTTTAACATGCCTGCATGTAGCGAAACCACAATCTTCGAGAAACAACATCACAAGGGTATCTAAGCTTTAAAAAAAATGTCATGAACAGAGAAAACGACATAAAAAGAATCTAAACGACAACTAAAGATTTTCAAGCTTAGAAAACGACAGAACATGGGAAAACGACAACAGTGTTGGAAAAGCATGCCTGTACCCGAAGTACCTTCTGGTACCAATATAGCTGATAAGACTTAACAATACTATGATTGAAGAGTTGCGAAGTTTCTCATAAAAGTTCTCTGTGGGGTCCGATGAAAAGGTAATTGAAGCGGTTGCTGCAACGTCTCATTCAGTGTCAAATTTTTGTCCCATCTCGACTTCTTTATTTCCACTCGCTGTCTCTGAAAAAATAAATAAATAAATATATAATAAAATATAAAATAAGAGAAAACACTTTAAATTTGTCGTGTACTTCTTTGAAATAACAAGTTTGCCTTTTTGTTTACCAAATTCAAAAACTATCCTCGTGTTTTTTAAAACATTCAAGAAATAATCTCTTGACCGATCCAATTTTAAAAAAATAAATAAAAAAAGAACATCAATGCTAATATATATAAAATCTTCTTTTTTATATTGATCGATTAGAAATAAATTTATTAATAATAAGAAACTATTTAAAAAAAAAAAGAAATCGTAAGATTTGACATGCAAGCTCAGTTTCAACCTCATTACACTTTAAATAGCATGCTACAATTTCTATAATTTTTTTTGCATTTGTGGTACAACTTTTTTATTGTGTTCGTATTTATGCCCCATTTTGTAGACTTTTGACTAATTTATTTGTGTATAACAAATCCAAATCTCAAATATCTATGATATAAATCAGAATGTGAGATATTTTTGTGGCATTCCTAAACGTTTCTCATATATGCTTGAGAGAAGCTGTAGAGCCAAATAATTTGGTCTCAAATATTTCAAAGTAATTGGATGCTTATTAAGACTTCAACCATTTTTTTTTTCTTTTCTTTTCTTTGAAAAAGAATAATCCATTTTCTACTCGACAATTTTATACCGTTTTACAAAGCTGGATTTCTGTATGTGTGAATGTCAACTTATACCTATTTTATAGTCCATAATTCAGTCCCTGACAATTGTGACATTTTATCATTTTAGTATCATATATTTTAAGAAAACATCACATTGCCACCTTGTTATTTGAAAAATATCAAAATAATATGCAGCATTTTTTGAAAATATGATTTTGGTGCCCTGAGTCCATGTTTTGTAATGTGAAATTTTTAACTTACCCTTTTATTAATGAACATCAAATTATTAGTCTGTGTTTTTTAATGTGAAAATTTCAACTTCCCTTTTATTAAAAAAACATTAAACTATTTTGTGAAAACTATAGGAGAAAATAAATACAAATAATGCCAAAAGAAAAGAAAGAAGTCCACATATATGCTTTTCCTTCATGAGTTTTGTTTAATGTTTTGTTTTGATTTTCTATTATAGTTTTAAAAAATTAATATGAGATTCAAAAATACAAGTGCAAAAAAATTCACATCAAAAAACACGAACTTGGAGTACCAAAATAATATTTTGAAAACTACAGGGTACTGTTTTAATATTTTTCTAACAACGGAGTACCAATGTCATCTTTTCACTAAAACATAGGGCAAAGAAATGATAATGCTTTTTCATATGTAGAATCCAAGGATCTTTCACTTTCAGGTCTAAAGGAACAGGGTAATTGTGTAAAGTAGCAGTACTATCGAAGCATTATTTTATGTGTGAGATAAAGGACGAGAACTATACATTGACATGTTTATAATAAATAGCTACATTAATGAGTACAAAAGATTAACATGGTTTTTACATAAGTGAGTCAAAGATTAAAAAGATTTTATGTTAAATAAACCAATGAGTAATTAACTTAAGTTTCCTAGCATCCCTATAAGACAATAAGATACATGAAGGTCATGTGTAGCCTGGTCTTCAAAATCCTAAAATTGTATGTAATTCTTCAGGCCTGCAAGGAACCACAAGAGCTCCCGTTTGTTCGAATCCATATTCTTCGTCAGCTTGTTCAAGTAGCCTCACAAACGCGGGGCTAGTTGAGTACTTAAGCTTGACAACCAACCTCTTTTTCTCAGAACCCTTCACCACCAACACTGCAAAATGCCCTTCCTTCACATATCCCGGCACTGTCATTGGCACTTCCATTCTTCAAAATGATCACTAGGTTCAACTTCTCTGGGTGCTGCTAGAAGCGAGAAGCGCTTTTGAAGTTTTTCCATGAACTGCCGAAGCCTAAGGAAAGTTGTAGCTTTTTCTTCGCCGTAGTATTTTTGGTTACACATGATTGTTAAGACTAAACAAGCTGCTTATGGCCTTGAAACTTGGGATGATTCTCTTTGTTATTAGTGATGGAGATTTATAGTGGTTTTGTTGAGGGATATATGATGGGTAACAAAGAGATAAGAAATTTGATTGGGGTCCAATGAAGAAATGAACTCAATTGTGGTTGTTGCATTATTACTCAATCATTCAAGAATTTATTTTTGTCTCATCACTTGTATTCAGTACAGTTGCATACAGAGAGACGCGGTGTCTGAACACGTATTTTAGTAGGTGGTGAAAGAAAAGCTCTTGGTAGAAAGCAAGGTATTTGCAAATTAATATGAGCCGAACTACACAGGTAAATCTAAACCTTCTGTTTGGCATACCAGTTCAAACTCACCAGCTCGAACCGTCCAAGTGTAAAAGCTTTCACGTGCTACAATATTTGAAACCATTTTTTAAGTTCAATCCAGTTTTTCAAAGCATCCTATAAGTGTTGTGCCATAATCTACTCTTTATAGTTGATCTTTGTGCATAGTTTATGTTTTAGAACCTTAAGTTATACAAGAGTTGTCTTAATGAAAAATCATGATATTTTTAAGTCTTACGTAAAAAAATGACAACAGCTCGTGAAAACGACAACATAATGAAAAACAAAATTTTTTTTTTTTTTTTTTTTTTTTGGCTTTGTTTGCCTTATATGTATATATATATTTTTTGTTGCTCGTTCATTGAATAAACTTAAAAACATCTTTAAAATCATGATGTATAATTTTGTTATGATTTTAATTTTAAAAAGATAAAGTGAAGATGTTGATATGTATAAAGTAACAAGCAGTTAGAGGCCATAGACAGATATCAAGTCATCCTAGAAAACTAAATGGTCACAAGAAAAATAAAGCAATGAAACATAAACATGGATGAAGTTTCCTAGCATGCCTTTCCACTTGATAGTACTAAGATTATTACATGAAGGTATTATAATTCAATCTTTAAAATCTTGTGTAATTCCTCAGGTTTGCAGGGAACAACAGGAGCTCCGGTCCGTTCAGATCCATATTCCTCCTCAGCCGGCTCAAGTAGCCTTAGAAAAGCAGGGCTATTTAAGCATTCAACCTCAACAACAAACCTCTTTTTCTCAGCACCCTTTACTGCCAAGACTGCAAAATGCCCTTCCTTCACATCATATGGTACTGCATTTGTCGCCGCTAAAAAGTGAGAAGTACTTTTGCAGTACTCCCACGAAAAGCCGAAGCCTAAGGAAAGAAGTTGTTGCTCCGTCTTCCCCGTAGTATTTTTTTTACCGCACATGATTGTTGACGATAAGACTAAACAAGCTTATGATTTGAAAATAATTGGAATGATTCTGATTGTTATATGTGATGGGGTTTTGTAATGGCCTGAACACAAGAAGCCAGGACAAAATTTCTAATCATCTGGGGTCCAGTGAAGAGACATATATAGTTGCCTGTGTCATTCAATAATTTAATTTTGTCTCCCTTGAGGTCCTTAATTGCACCCGCGGGAAAGGCAGTTTCCGACCACAGGTTCGACGATGGTTTTTTTTTTTTTTTTTTTTGAATTTGAACTATTCATGCATCATCATCATTATTTGGAATGAACTATATTCATGCAATTTATGGACATTTTAGAATTCATTCCTACTGTAGAGTTTATATGCTAGACCAATTTGGAATCTGAAGCTAGGCAATACTTTTTTTTCTTTATTTTTTTTTTGGGCTGGATTTGTTGTCTTTCCGTTGGCGGATAATTTATAGAATTGTATTGTTGCTGACCTCACAAATTCTTCCATGGATGATGACGGTGTCTGTTCAAACAGGTAATACACTGAATCACAATGTCCGGACTTCAGTTGATATTAGACATTCCACTTAGATTTTGCAGTCACTTTTCTGGCAAGTATTCGGATTCATGTCTATTAGAAAGATGAGGTTGAATACTTGCTATATTGATAACTACTTGATGCTTGTTTTATTGCAAATTAAAAGCCCTAATTCTACAAAGAACATAAAATATGCAAAGGAAAAATAAATAAAAACATACAAAATTTATAGTGGTTTACTCTTGATGTAAGAGATGTGACCATTTGCAGCCGCTATAGAATAATTAACTAATGAAGAAGTTTATAAGAGAAAAATTACAAACTCTCTTAAGAATTTTTCTTTAGCCTCTCTTTCACTCTAATTTTCTGAGTTTTACTCTACAAGAAAAAGAATCCAACCTATTTATTTATAGGTTTACAAAGAATAGGTAACAAACTATCAAAAAACACAAAAAACAACCTCCAGCATGAGAACATGTGCATCCGCAGGCTTTAGTTAGCGGGGACGCATGAACTTTGTAAGTCTGCTATGAATTCTTCACTTCGCATGTTGTTGCTAAAAGTTTCCCAAAAAATAATTGATATTTTCACACCCGCTTAATGTTACAGCTTTTTTTGGGGAAAAAAATAAAACACTTTTAGCGATGATTCGTCGTTAAAAGTTTTCCTAAAAATAACGAAAATTAAAAATATTTTTCGCGATGGAATGTTGCTAAAAATATTTGTCAAAAAAGCCTTTTGCCTTTTAGTCATTTGTTCAAGTGATGCAAATTGTTCTACTGTTTCGCTCTAATACTTTGGTGACTAAAATGGAACATTTAACGACAACGTGCTAAAGAAAATTTTGTGGTAACATACGTCGTCGCTAAGCTCTACTTTGGGTTTGTTTGGTGCGCAGTTCGAAATGATGTGGTTTAGAACTCTATGGTTTGAATTGTGAGTTCTAAACTATATGATTTAAATGGTGGTTTTAAACTAGTGTTTGGAATGTAAAGATTTAAAAAGAGAATAAAACATCACATTAATTTTAAAACGAGAAATTGTATTTAGAAAATTATGGTTTTTGAAAGGAAAACAAGAATGAGAATAGTTTTTGCTGTAAAAATGGTTCAGACTATGTAAACTTAAGGGGCCAAAGTTTAGATTTTGAGGGTTTTGGCCGGTTTAAAACCACCTCGATAATTTGAACTTGCTGCAGTTATTACTCCATCAAATATCAATTTAAACTAAGTCTAATTTCTATTTTTATGATGGGCTAAAATAGAAATAAAACAAATTAAGGAATAATTTATCAAAGGGTCATGGTCTCTGAGTCATATAGTATGTCACGCCCCGGAGTACGGGAGGTGACGTGGCGGAATATTTAGATTAATTAAAAGAGAATTTAATAGAAATTAAGAGTTTAAAAATCCAATTAAGTAAGAAATAAAGAGATTTTCCACCACATTCGATAAACGAGTTTATAAAATATTAGGCAAATAATAGCAATTAAATAAAAACCGCGAATATGGGTTCCACAACCCACAACTTGTGCACACACATGGTTCTGACAATATCATAAATACAATTACAGTCCAAGTACAAATAAAGTTAAAGTCTTACATGCCTTGATTAATAAATACAGAATATAGATAAATTCTCCTATTGCTCCTGAGTTCGGTCCGAAGAATCTTCTCCAAACCTAAATGGGAAACCACCTAGAGGGGGGGGATTTAAAAACAGATAAAACGTGAGCGAAAGGCTCAGTAGGACTAAGTTTTATAAAATAATTTAATGCAAAGAAACATAACATTATCAGGAGTTATACAGAAAGAGAACTTGCATAAATAAATAAATAAATTGAGTAGAACCGTTCTGACACAGAACAGTTTACTCGTCAAATCAAAACACCAGTTTACTTTTACCTAGGCAAACCATGAAATCACCACCGTAGTGGCCCAGCTGGGTTTCGGGACCTGCCCCCAAGGTCGATCGCCACACGACCCGATCTCTGATATGGCATCATGCCTTAGTGTTTATTATCATTGTCATTCAAAACCCAATTACCGAGTGTTGTCAATTACATTCATTATGAAATTCATTTTATGTCACGGTATATTAAAATATAACCGATAAAACCATTTTCAAACAACCGTTGAAAATATTTTGATAGAAATCATTTTCAAAGCCAAATCATTTCAAAACCAGGCTACCAAAGAAATAGGATGGAAGTCCTACCTCAGTACTCGTGCCGGTACCCCACACCGTAATCCCAATCCGCTATACGTTAGCTCCACGGAACCACGAACAATCCTAGATACAAACTAAGTCGATCAATATCTAGTTCGAAACATTCTATGTTACTAAATCATTTCATGATGTCCTAGTGTGCCATTTGTATCATTAAAATCATCCTATAAGGTTGGGATTTAAATCAGGGTTCAAAACAGGGAAAACGGGTAAAAATCACAAAAGTTTCCATGCCACGGTCGGCCTGCCGGACGCCCTGCTTCGGCCTACCGAACTGCACAGTTCGGCCTGCCGGAAACAAGGTTCGGCCTGCCGAACATTGCCCCAGATTCGGCCTGCCGGTCGGAAGAACACCGGCCTGCCGATCATCACTCCGGCCTGCCGAACTGGGAAGATCCAGAAATCCCAGCCACGGGTTTCTCGATCCCCAAAATCCAAATCTTGTTTCTAACCTGTTTTTCTCAAATCCCAGGCATGAAAAACAACTATAATTGATAGAAAAACATTCTAGAACATGTTTGGGATCATTTAAACAACATTTAAACTCAAAATCCTCAAAAATCCGAAAATGAGAAAAAGAGGAGAAAAATGAAAATCTTGAATCCAATCCGTTTTTCTTCAATCTAGGTTTAGATTCTGGTTGTTCTAAGCTCACTTAACACAAATCCACGGTTTTCTAAGCTAAAACAAACTTAGATTTCAAAAACACACAAAATCGAAAATTTTGTAAAAAGTTTAGAAATTTCGAATCTAACCTCGAATCGAAGCTTCAATCCGCGTTCTCGGTCGCCGAATCACGTCCCCGAGCTTCCTCCTTGCTGTTCCGAAGCTTGGATTCGAATGGAAATCAAAATTTTTGAAAGAGATTGAGAGAGAGAGGGACTGCCGAGAGACCAAGAGAGAGGAGAGAGAGAGCTCGTGAGAGTGAAGAGAGAGAGAGAGAAGAGAGAAATAAATAGAGAAAATCGGTGGGCGGTTTTACTGTGCGAAAACCATGTGCCGCCCACGGTTTTGCAAAACGGAGTATTTTTAACATTTTACAAATTGTTGTGTTTTAAAACTCAAAACATCATTTTAAATCCATAAGAAATCATTTAAATGTATCAATTTAACAAAACAACCAAAAACTAAAAATCCAACCAAATAATCTAATTAAAGTTAAAACTTTAATTATGGCACACTAATTCATCATTTACATTACATTAATATTAAATAAATTTCGGGACGTTACAGCTCTCCACCCCTAAAAGAAATTTCGTCCTCGAAATTTACAACTCATCTCAAAAGCAAAACAAATGCGGATACAACTCCCGCATACTCGACTCTAATTCCCAGGTGGCTTCATCAACACCGTGATGCTGCCACACGACCTTTACCAACGGTATCTCACGACGACGCAAGCTAATCACTTTCCGGTCGATGATCTGAATCGGCACTTCTTCGTACGTCGTATCCTCCTGAACCTGCACATCGCGAAACGATACTATCTTACCCTGCTCAGGTGGACACTTCCTAAGCATCGACACATGAAACACATCGTGCACATGAGAAAGTTCGGGCGGAAGATTAAGCCGATAAGCGACCACACCAACACGCTGAGTGATCTCGAACGGCCCAATATACCTCGGCGCGAGCTTCCCACTCACTCCGAACCGCATAGTTCCCTTACGAGGTGACACCCTCAAGAGAACAAAATCTCCAACCGCGAACTCTAAAGGTCTACGTCTCCTATCCGCGTAGCTCTTCTGCCGACTCTGAGCTGCTCTCAACCGATCCTGAATTACCACGACTTTCTCGTTGCTGTCACGAATCTCATCCGGCCCAAGAATAACTCTATCTTTCGGCTCGGCCCAACACACAGGTGATCGACACGGTTGCCCATACAACGCCTCAAATGGTGCCATACCGATACTCGCCTGATAACTGTTGTTGTACGGGAACTCCGCCAAATGCAAACATTGCTTCCAATTCCCGCCGAAGTCCAACGCACAAGCACGCAACATATCCTCGAGAACCTGAATAACCCGCTCAGACTGCCCATCAGTCTGAGGATGAAACGCCGTACTGAAGTTCAAATCTGTACCCAAAGCCTCCTGAAAACTCCTCCAGTACTTAGCATTAAACCTGGTGTCTCGATCAGAGGTGATGGACAAAGGAACTCCATGCAACCTCACAATGTTATGCATATACAACTCCCCGAGAATCTTCCTAGAACACGTCGACCTAAACGGAATGAAATGCGCCGATTTCGTCAACCTGTCGACTACAACCCAAACTGCATCATGCCGCTGCTCCGTCCTCGGCAAACCTGTGAGAAAATCATCGTCACATGCTCCCATTTCCACCCTGGCATAGGAAGCGGCTGAAGCTGACCTGCAGGCTTCTGATGCTCGGCTTTCACCTGAAGACACGTCGAACACTTGGCCACGTACTCGCGAACATCTTTCTTCATGCCTCTCCACCAATAGTGCCTCTTCAAATCACGATACATCTTGGTGCTCCCCGGATGAATAGCGAACTGAGACCTATGAGCTTCGTCTAGAACGGCTTTCGTCACCTCGGCGATAACTGGAACTGCAAGACGCTCCAGGAAGTACAACGATCCATCTGCATGCACGCTCCATTCCTCGAACTGCTCCCCGTTCTGAATCCGCGACCAAATCCCCTGCAAATGTCGATCCTGCCACTGACCTTGCTTCACCATCTGAACAAGAGCTAGAGTCGCTTCCACATGATACAACAAAACTCGATCACCGTCTTTATGATACTGTAGCCGATACTCACTCACTGTCGCATCCCTGCTCCAGTCCTCAAAAATCAAACAAGCAAGAATCCTTGAAGACTTCCTGCTAAGCGCGTCCGCTACCACATTAGCTTTTCCGGGATGATACTACAACGCGAAATCATAATCCTCCATGTACTCTACCCATCTGCGCTGCCTCAAGTTGAGATCCCTCTGAGTGAACAAATGCCTCAAACTCTTATGATCGGAGAAGACCTGAAACGATGCTCCATACAAGTAACATCTCCAAATCTTCAGCGTGTAGATCACCACTGCAAGCTCTAAATCGTGAGTAGGATAATTCCGCTCGTGAGGTCGTAGCTGTCTCGATCCGTACGCAACCACACGTCCATGCTGCATCAACACGCATCCAAGTCCGCGCCCTGAAGCATCAGCATAAACCTCATACGGCTCGTCACTACTAGGAATAACTAATACTGGAGCTGAAGTCAACCGGTTCTTCAATTCCTGAAAAGCAGACTCACAGTCTTCATCCCACTCAAACCTGACATTTTTCTTGGTCAACCTCGTCAACGGAGCTGCAATCTTCGAAAAGTCCTTTACAAATTTCCTGTAATATCCAGCAAGACCTAAGAAGCTGCGAATCTCCGCTACATTCCTTGGTCGTTCCCACTCCAATATAGCTTCAATCTTGGATGGATCCACTGAAATACCATGCTCTGAGATGACATGACCCAGAAATTTGACCTCAGTCAACCAGAACTCACACTTTTCCCTCTTAGCATACAACTGGTGCTCCCGCAGAGTCTGAAGCACGATCCGAAGATGCTGCTCATGCTCCTCCCAAGTCTTAGAATACACAAGAATATCATCGATGAACACGATCACAAACTGATCCAGATACGGCCTAAATATCCTGTTGATCAAATCCATAAAAGCTGCTGGAGCATTCGTCAACCCGAAAGACATAACCAGAAACTCGAAGTGCCCATACCGAGTCCTAAAAGCTGTCTTGGGAATATCCTCTTCCTTGATTCTGAGCTGATGATAACCTGACCGCAAATCAATCTTTGAGAAGTATCGCGAACCTCCCAACTGATCAAATAGCTCATCAATCCTAGGCAAAGGATACTTGTTCTTTACCGTAACACGATTCAGCTGCCGATAATCCACACATAACCTGAGAGTCCCATCGTGCTTCTTAGCGAACAAAACTGGTGCTCCCCACGGAGATGTGCTATTCTGAATATATCCTTTATCAGCAAGCTCCTGAAGTTGCTTCCTCAGTTCCTTCATTTCTGCCGGCGCCATCCGATAAGGTGCCATAAAAATCGGTGATGTCCCTGGAAACAACTCGATACTAAACTCAATCTCCCGATGCGGTGGTAACCCTGATAACTCGTCGGGGAAGACATCCTCGAACTCACCAACCACCGGAATCGCTACACTACTACTCGAAACATAGGGCTCGCAATCTAGATTGGCAAGAAAAGCAAAACAATCTAGATTCCTTCGCCCTCCTAAACACGACTTCATGAGACGCTCACTCATTAGCCAATCACCACCACCCTGGTAAGTGATTACCGTCCCCCTATCAGACACTAGGGTCACTTTTCTAAGTTGGCAGTCCACAACTGCACTATACCTGGACAACCAGTCCATCCCTAAAATCACATCATAGGAACTCATGGGGAGTATAATCAAATCACTTTTCAAAATCTCATCCCCAATCTTTATTTTACAAGATTTACACATACAATTTACACACACCCGCCCTAAGGGAGAAGTTATAACTAGGGGTTCATTAAACTCTTCTACTTCTAATCCCAAGGCATGTACAAAGGAACTCGAAATGAGAGAATGAGAGGCACCGGTATCAAATAAAACGCGAGCTAAAGATCTGGAAACCAAAACCATACCATCGACAACCGCGTTACCGATCTGAGAATCTGACCCTCCAGATGCCATTGCATGAACCTGCACTGGCGCTTTCCCTTTTCCTCTACCGACATTGCTGGGTCCTGCATTACTCGGCCGATACTGCTGAGATGGAGATGACTGCACACTACCTGTACTCGGAGCTCTATACTGAGGAACACTGCGCTGAAAATACTGCGGCTGCTGTCCCCGTGCCGGATATGAGAATTGCTGAGGAGAAAACTACGGATACTGCAACTGCGGAGGCGGAGGTAGGGTCTGAGGCTGAGGCTGAGACTGACGACTGGCATCCTCCCCGGTCTGCGATCCAAGACGAGCACTCCTGATCGGGCAATTCCTCTTGATGTGTCCGGGCTGCTGACAGAAATGACAATGAAAGCTGTAGGGGTTGCTACGCCCGCTGCCAGACGAACTGCTGCTGCCACTGGTCGCACCGCCTTGCTTGCCTTTCCCCGGAGCTGGACGACTACTGGTGCTCTTCCTGCCACTCCTCTGCGGTCCTCCTAAAGCCTTGGCTCGGTCCTCACAATACTGCACGTAATCATTCTCCACGGAGATCGCCGACGACACAAGCTCTCCGAAACCCCTAAGCCGTAGAGCAACCAACTGTCGTCGAATAGGAGCCTTGAGTCCTTCCTGAAACTTGATGCATTTCTCACGCTTCGATGCCACAGCTGATGGAGCAAACCTAGCCAACTCGCTAAACTTTGCCTCGTACTCTCGAACTGACATATCACCCTGCTGCAATCTATAAAACTCAGCTGCCTTCTGATCTCTATATCCCTGCGGAAAATACCGATCATAGAACAGATCCTCGAACTTGTCCCAACCGATATCGCCACCGCGCTCCAAACGCTTAGTTTGTTTCCACCAGGTGTTAGCGCCACCCTCGAGCTTATACGCCGCAAACTCCACACGATACTCCTCAGGCACACCAAGAGTATCAAGATGCTTCAAGATCGAATCCAACCAATACTCTGCTAATTGCGGATTCCCATTGCCATCAAAAGTCGGAATAGACGCCCGCCGAAATTCCTTAAAGAAAGCATGCCGACTACCAACACTGGAGTCTTCCGGTCTAGTCCTGGCTGCCATCTGCCGGAAAGCCGCAATCATAGACCTCATCAGGCCCTCATCATTTCCGAACTCGGCGTCAGCTGTCGAACGACGTCTAGGTGCCATTCTCTCACTTCTGAAAACAAAATTTGGACTGTCAGAGGTATTTCATTGTCAAACCTATGTGTGCACAATTCCCAAGGTTCATAACCTTGAGCTCTGATACCATTCTGTCACGCCCCGGAGTACGGGAGGTGACGTGGCGGAATATTTAGATTAATTAAAAGAGAATTTAATAGAAATTAAGAGTTTAAAAATCCAATTAAGTAAGAAATAAAGAGATTTTCCACCACATTCGATAAACGAGTTTATAAAATATTAGGCAAATAATAGCAATTAAATAAAAACCGCGAATATGGGTTCCACAACCCACAACTTGTGCACACACATGGTTCTGACAATATCATAAATACAATTACAGTCCAAGTACAAATAAAGTTAAGTCTTACATGCCTTGATTAATAAATACAGAATGTAAATAAATTCTCCTATTGCTCCTGAGTTCGGTCCGAAGAATCTTCTCCAAACCTAAATGGGAAACCACCTAGAGGGGGGGGATTTAAAAACAGATAAAACGTGAGCGAAAGGCTCAGTAGGACTAAGTTTTATAAAATAATTTAATGCAAAGAAACATAACATTATCAGGAGTTATACAGAAAGAGAACTTGCATAAATAAATAAATAAATTGAGTAGAACCGTTCTGACACAGAACAGTTTACTCGTCAAATCAAAACACCAGTTTACTTTTACCTAGGCAAACCATGAAATCACCACCGTAGTGGCCCAGCTGGGTTTCGGGACCTGCCCCCAAGGTCGATCGCCACACGACCCGATCTCTGATATGGCATCATGCCTTAGTGTTTATTATCATTGTCATTCAAAACCCAATTACCGAGTGTTGTCAATTACATTCATTATGAAATTCATTTAATGTCACGGTATATTAAAATATAACCGATAAAACCATTTTCAAACAACCGTTGAAAATATTTTGATAGAAATCATTTTCAAAGCCAAATCATTTCAAAACCAGGCTACCAAAGAAATAGGATGGAAGTCCTACCTCAGTACTCGTGCCGGTACCCCACACCGTAATCCCAATCCGCTATACGTTAGCTCCGCGGAACCACGAACAATCCTAGATACAAACTAAGTCGATCAATATCTAGTTCGAAACATTCTATGTTACTAAATCATTTCATGATGTCCTAGTGTGCCATTTGTATCATTAAAATCATCCTATAAGGTTGGGATTTAAATCAGGGTTCAAAACAGGGAAAACGGGTAAAAATCACAAAAGTTTCCATGCCACGGTCGGCCTGCCGGACGCCCTGCTTCGGCCTGCCGAACTGCACAGTTCGGCCTGCCGGAAACAAGGTTCGGCCTGCCGAACATTGCCCCAGATTCGGCCTGCCGGTCGGAAGAACACCGGCCTGCCGATCATCACTCCGGCCTGCCGAACTGGGAAGATCCAGAAATCCCAGCCACGGGTTTCTCGATCCCCAAAATCCAAATCTTGTTTCTAACCTGTTTTTCTCAAATCCCAGGCATGAAAAACAACTATAATTGATAGAAAAACATTCTAGAACATGTTTGGGATCATTTAAACAACATTTAAACTCAAAATCCTCAAAAATCCGAAAATGAGAAAAAGAGGAGAAAAATGAAAATCTTGAATCCAATCCGTTTTTCTTCAATCTAGGTTTAGATTCTGGTTGTTCTAAGCTCACTTAACACAAATCCACGGTTTTCTAAGCTAAAACAAACTTAGATTTCAAAAACACACAAAATCGAAAATTTTGTAAAAAGTTTAGAAATTTCGAATCTAACCTCGAATCGAAGCTTCAATCCGCGTTCTCGGTCGCCGAATCACGTCCCCGAGCTTCCTCCTTGCTGTTCCGAAGCTTGGATTCGAATGGAAATCAAAATTTTTGAAAGAGATTGAGAGAGAGAGGGAGGCTGCCGAGAGACCAAGAGAGAGGAGAGAGAGAGAGCTCGTGAGAGTGAAGAGAGAGAGAGAGAAGAGAGAAATAAATAGAGAAAATCGGTGGACGGTTTTACTGTGCGAAAACCATGTGCCGCCCACGGTTTTGCAAAACGGAGTATTTTTAACATTTTACAAATTGTTGTGTTTTAAAACTCAAAACATCATTTTAAATCCATAAGAAATCATTTAAATGTATCAATTTAACAAAACAACCAAAAACTAAAAATCCAACCAAATAATCTAATTAAAGTTAAAACTTTAATTATGGCACACTAATTCATCATTTATATTACATTAATATTAAATAAATTTCGGGACGTTACATAGTACGTATCTTTTTCTGGCATCCCATCACTGAAAAAGTGAGAAAACTTCCTCTCAGAAAAATTATACTGACTCAGAAGATCAAGAACCAAAATTCAACCGTTCAAATGGATTCATGTATGCTTCTGTTAAATTTCTTGATGAATTAACATGAGTTTTGACATTTGATGATGGTTTTCATATGTAAAGTTTTATCGTACGGTCTCTTCTAATTCTCCATGCAGGAAAGCCGTCTTCACATCTAGTTGTTCCACTTCTAAATCAAATTGAGCTGCTAAAGACAACATAATTCTAATTGTCTTATACTTAACCACAGGTGAGAAAATCTCATTAAAGTCTACATTTTCCCTTTGTGTAAACCCTTTTGTCACCAAACGTGCCTTATATTTAATAGGTTCAGTAGAAGCTGCACCTTCTTTTATCTTACAAATCCGTTTACAAGCAACTGTGGAACGGTCTCGGGGTCTGTTAATCTTAATTCATGTGTTGTTTTTATAAAGGGAGTTCATTTCTTCCCTCATAGCCTTCTTCATTTACTGCCTCTTGGAACGATTCTGGTTCAGTCTTCTCCAACTTCATAGCAGTGACAAAAGCATAAGCTAACCTGTCAAGGCTGAAAAATCACATCTCTGAATTGGCTTGATAGTTCTTCTTTCTCTATCTCTTGTACGCCCATAATCACTCAAATCTTCTGTCACTTGATCCTGTACTGGTTCTTTGTTTCTAGCTGCCAGTTCCACAGGTACAGATTCTTCAGTTGTACCTGAATCGATGTCGTGACTTCCTTCTGTTTTCTCATCAGCCTGTATCTCCTGTTGAGAACCATTATGAACCTGCTGCTTGTGCACATTCCCATTTGAAATAGGCTCCACCTGAACAGTGCACACTGGTATTTGATTCTATATAGTACCCGCAGGGTTAGTGACACAAGAATCTTCTTCTGCAGTAAGGTTAGTAGCATGCAGATATGGGAAATCTCTTTCGTTAAAGATTACATTTTTAAGGCTCGGCCAAAGAGATGCCCACGTCCTCGCGAGCTCCTCTTGAGGCGATCGATTTGTTCTTCATTGAATCTTTGTATAATTAACTCTCAAGAATAATTTTTTCCTCTCAATACAATACAAACTTCCCGAGAAACCCAGCAAGAAAATCCTCTTTACCCTTTCTCACTTCTCTCTCTTGCTCTCCACCCGTTTCTCTCTCTTGTTTGATTTCCAGTATTGAACCACTAAGTAAGTACTTTTTACACAGCTTTTACACTCTTAAGTAATACAACGAGTGACCAATGAGAAATAGAAACGTAATTAAGTTGCCCAATTACATAATACAAATAAACGACACTGCCAAAAACAACAAATGACTTGTCGTATCCTTCCTTGATGCTGCAGAGCTTCTAATTTAGCCTTGTGAGTCTTCTGGTACTTTGAATCATATTATAACTGATTCAACAGATGTCATATTCTGTGCTATATAATTACATAGTAGTTACTTTAATGATATTATTTTGAGACATATATAAAATATTTACAAATTGAAGTGATATTTTAATTCAATAATTATATCACCACTTTCTGAATCTGACCAACTCTGACTAAGTCAGATACCTATTGTAAATACATAAACATGTAATGGGCTCCATTCTTTACCCTTTAACTTACTTCTCCTCTTTATTTTTAATTTAATTTTCTTTTCTGATGGCATGCCAGTTGTAGCCAGAACATTTTGTGGTCCGTTAAAGACATGTATGACTTCAAGAGCAGGTTTATCTTGTGCCAGTGCCATTGCAAATTTGAACGAAACAATTGAGAGTATAATTTGCCTACAATTTTTAATTCCGTCTTAGAAATGATACAACCAGTGTAATGATCGGTAAACAAGGAAGAAATTTCTCTGGTGGTCCAATGAAGAGACAATAAATTCATGTGATTCATGCAGCTTGTAATTTAAAGGAATAACACGTTAAGAAAATTAGAAAATGGATAATTATGACCCTACTTTAGATAAAGGATTTGATTTTTACTATTTCATGAAAAAAAATTTATAATTATTTCATGAATGTTGATTTACATGATGGGGTCTTCTTAAACAGAAGATACATGTATAAATCTCAATGTGGGAGCTTCAGTTGATAATGACTTTCCGCGTAGCTCTTGCAGTCGTTTTGCTGGCTAGTAAGAAATGTCTATTGGGAAGAGAAGGTGGAACATTATTTCCTTGCCTTGATAATTATGTCTTTAGATTCCTCTGGAGTAAAATACACCGTTGCACCTTTAATTATTCTTTTTTTTTTATAATGCATCATAAACTTTTAATTTTAACAAAATGTACACTAAATTTTGAAATCATTTACAATTGAAATCCAATAGTTACTTTTAATTTCCTTTCAGTATCTTTTCTACGTGTTGAGTTTTAATTTTTTTTCTTACAATTATGATTTCCACCTTTAAAAAAACTCACGTGTGAATCTTGTGACTTAAACCATCCATGCTTTTTAATGCTCATTTGGTTAGACTTGATCAATTACTACTGATTTCAAAATTCAAGATAGATTTTACCAAGACTGAAAGTTTAGAGTATATTATGCAAAAAGCAAAAAGTTTAAGGTGCAATGGCACAATTGATTCGGTTTCTCTCATATCTACCAAAAATGTCAACTGCATATAGATATGTAAATTCACTTCAATTTTGTCCATGTCAATTGTAGCAAAAAAATACCTCAAGTACAGAAATGTTTTTGTTTCTTCTCATTTTGGTTTCACTTTTTTTTTTTAGTAAATACCAAAAATATACGACGTTAAAGTTATGGACACATGTTCTTCGGCGCCTAACATGAGATTTTTCCAAAAACTAAAGCTTTTCATGCACCAGCATTTTTTCCTTTCCTTTTATTCAACAGATAAACATCGATTCCTAAATGTTGGAAGCCCACATCACAAGCACAAGGAAAACGCGTACTAAATTTAAAAAAAAAAAAAAAATCACACCGACAGTGTACAAGAGAAATTATACAATTTGAAAAACGTAGCAGTAAAAAACTCACATAAAATGGCAAAGTATAGCAACAACTAAAAGATGAAAATTAAGGAAAGAAAACGACATCGTTGAGGAAAACAGTGTTGAGAAGGACATGATATCGAAACAACAATAGCCATAGAAATGACATCAAAGAGAAAAACGACCAAAGAAAACAACCCTTGGTGGTGCCTAGTAGAAAAGGACAGCAATCTTGGAAACGAACCGTACACAAAGTGAAGAAAGATCACAAACAATAACAGAACTAACGAAAATATGATCACCAAACTATATGAATATTCAAAACGACAATGAAAGAACAAAATTATGCACGGTTAACAGAAAGAAAGAGACGACTTTAACAGAAAAACGACAACAAAAAAGGACAAAAGAAAGGAACAACATAAGAAATGGAAAACGACAAGATTCTTGGAAACAGGAACAGATAAACGACATAAGAAATGGAAATGACGGCGTTATGTGTAAGAAAATGAAAAGGATAAACGACATAAGCAATGGAAAAAACCACAACGCGCCGGGAACGATTAAGAATGCACAAACAACGGAACGCCGAAGAAACGACATCAATACGCTTTCCATTTTTTGCTCCTTTCTCATCATCATTATCATAACAGATTCGAATATCAGGGAAACTATCCGAAGGAAAAAAAAAAAGACAAAATGATCAACAGGCTACATGAACACCCAAAACGACAACGATCTGTTTAACAACAAGTCAACAAGAGAAGAAATGGGGATGACATAAGAAGATGCGACAGAAATAGAGACCGGTATATGGAAAACAAACGACATAACATAAACGACAAAAAATTTTGAAACCGACATCAAAATGACAAACTAAAACAACGTATCAAAACGACAAGAATCTTGGAGAAGACATTAAAAGGAAAAACGACAGATATAAGGTTGAAAACAACAAAAGATAAACAAGTGACATGAACATCGAAATGTTAATGGTGGCCGAAACGACAACATGCCTGATACATTACAAGACTAAAAGACTTGCCTTGGAGATTGCTGATAAGAAAGATATACCATGGGAATTTTTAATAATTGCTCATCAGTCGATGATTTACATGGTGAGGTCTCTTTAAAAACGAAGTAATTGATCATGGCATTTCCACGTAGCTGATTTGTAACGTCCCGAAATTTATTTAATGTTAATGTAATGTAAATGATGGATTAGTGTGCCATAATTAATGTTTTAACTTTAATTAGACTATTTGGTTGGATTTTTAATTTTTGGTTGTTTTGTTAAATTGATACATTTAAATGATTTCTTATTGTTTTAAAATGATGTTTTGAGTTTTAAAGCATCACAATTTGTAAAATGTTAAAAATACTCCGTTTTGCAAAACTGTGGGCGGCACATGGTTTTCGCACAGTAAAACCGCCCACCGATTTTCTCTATTTATTTCCTTTTTCTCTCACTCTCTCTCCTCACTCTCCGGTTCTCTCTCTTCTCTCTCTTCTCTCTCTCTCTCTCGGCAGCCCCTCTCTCTCTCAATCTCTTTCAAAAATTTTGAAACCACATTCGAATCCAAGCTTCGGGTTAGCGAGGAGGAAGCTCGGGGACGTGATTCGGCAACCGAGAACGCGGATTGAAGCTTCGATTCGAGGTTAGATTCGAAATTTCTAAACTTTTTACAAAATTTTCAATTTTATGTGTTTTTGAAATCTAAGTTTGTTTAAGCTTAGAAAACCATGGATTTGAGTTAATTGGACTTAGAACAACTAGAATCTAAGCTTAGATTGAAGAAAAACGGATTGAATTCAAGATTTTTCATTTTTCTCCTCATTTTCTCATTTTCGGATTTTTGAGGATTTCGAGTTCAAATCTTGTTTAAATGAGTGCAAACATGTTTTAGTATGTTTTTCTATCAAGTTATAATTGTTTTTCATGCCTGGGAATTGAGAAAAACAGGTTGGAATCCAGATTTGGGTTTTGGGGAATTGAAACCCGTGGCTGGAAATTTCTGGGTTTTCCCAGTTCGGCAGGCCGAAGTTCATGTTCGGTAGGCCGGAGTGATGATCGGCAGGCCGGTGTTCTTTCGACCGGCAATCCGAATCTGGGGAAATGTTCGGCAGGCCGAACCTTGCTTCTGGCAGGCCGAACTGTGCAGTTCGGCAGGCCGAAGCAGGGCGTCCGGCAGGCCGACCGAGGCATGGAAAAATTTTGTGATTTTTACCCGTTTTCACTGTTTTGAACCCTGATTTAAACCCCAACCTTATAGGATGATTTTAAAGGTACAAATGGCACACTAGGACATCATGAAATGATTTAGTAACATAGAATGTCTCAAACTAGATATTGATTGACTTAGTTGGTATCTAGGATCGTTCGTGGTTCCGTGGAGCTAACGTATAGCGGACCGGGATTACGGTGTGGGGTACCGGCACGAGTATTGAGGTAGGATTTCTATCTTATTTCTTTGATAGCCTGATTTTTAAATGATTTGGCTTTAAAAGGGATTTCTATCAAAATGTTTTCAACGGTTGTTTGAAAATGGTTTTATCGGTTATATTTTAATATGCCGTGATTATGAAATGAATTTCATAATAAATGTAATTGACAACACTCGGTAATTGGGTTTTGAATGATAATGATAATAAACACTAAGGCATGATGCCATATCAGAGATCGGGTCGTGTAGCGATCGACCTTGGGGGCAGGTCCCGAAACCCAGCTGGGCCACTACGGTGGTGATATCATGGTTTGCCTAGGTAAAAGTAAAATGGTGTTTTGATTTGACGAGTAGACTGTTCTGTGCCAGGACGGTTCTACTCAAATTATTTATTTATTTATTTATTTACGTTTCCTTTTGCATAACTTCTAATAATGTCATGCTCCTTGTATTAAATTCTTTTTATAAAACTTAGTCCTACTGAGCCTTTCGCTCACATTTTATTGTTTTAAATTTCCCCCCTTCTAGGCGGTTTCCCATTTAGGTTTGGAGAAGATTCTTCGGACCGAACTCAGGAGCAATAGAAGGATTATTTATCTTTTGTATTATTTAATCAAGGCATGTAAGATTTTAACTTTATTTGTACTTGGACTGTAATTGTATTTATGATATTGTCAGTACCATGTGTGTGCACAAGTTGTGGGTTGTGGAACCCATATTCGCGGTTTTTATTTAATTATTATTATCTACTAAATATTTACAAATTCTTTTATCAAATGTGGTGGAAAAATCTTCTTAATTTTCATTTAATTTGATTCTTAAACCATTGGTCTTAAATCAAATCATCTTTTAATTAATCTAAATATTCAGCCACGTCACCTCCCGTACTCCGGGGCGTGACATGATTTTAGTGGCATTTGTTTACTAGGATCTCTGAATATTTTGTTAACTTATATGGTGGGAGGCATAATCTAATAGTAAATTCACATCCCATTTTATCACAAGATACAAAGTTGGACTCCTTCACCCAACGTCGTAACAAAAAAATATTTGTTGAAATTGTCAACTTTAAATTGGATAAAACATGGTGAGAATACATGAATTGCATGCTTGAGACCATTTAGGCCCAAATTATTGCTGTAAGAGTTAAAATAACGCCATCATTATCTTTCTGAGTCATGTAAGGAAATTAATGTGTTTGTAAATCACCAGTATCTGAATCTGACCAACTCTGACTAAGTCAGATACCTGATCTAAATACATAGACGTAAATAATGGGCTCCATTCTGTCCTCTTTTTTTTCTCCCTCCTTTTTTTTTTTTTTCTGGTAGAGCTAAGAGACATGCCAGTTATAAGCCAGAACATTTGTGCTCCGTTTGGAGAACTTGAATTATATATATCAAGTATGAATGAAAAAAGAGATAAAAAAATTCATGATTCCCCACAATTTTGAATTCCATCTTAGCAATCTAATACCCACGAGAGATCTTGCCGAGAATATATGAAACATGGACTTGGCTTTAGTTTTGCCTATAGACTCTTATAATCTCCATCATGTCTTCCTAGAAGCTTGTGTAATTCTTCAGGTCTGCAAGGAACCACTGGAGCTCCGGCTTGTTCGAAACCGTATTCTTCCTTAGCCTGCTGAAGCGAACTCAGAAACTCAGGGCTGTTCAAGTACTCAAGCCCAACGACGAAACTCTTTTTCTCGGAACCCCTTCACCGCAAACACCGCAAAATGCCCTTCTTTTACGTCAACCGGTGTTGTAGTTGGCACTTTAAATTCTTCTTCATCAAAATAGCTATCCATTTCTTTTGTTGATGATGCTAAAAGCGAGACGAAAAGCCGAAGCCTAAGAGAAGTTGTCGCTCTTTCTTCGCCATAGTAGTTTTGGTTACACATGATTCTTTATGAAAAGACTAGACAAGCTGCTCATGATTTGGAACTTAGGATATGGTTCTCTCTTTGTTATTTGCGATGGAGATTTTATATTGGTGTAACAAAGGATAAGATCCGAAGGATAGGAGAAATTTCCCTGGGGTCCAATGCAGAGATAATTAATTGAATGTGGTTGTTGCAAGTTATGTCATTCAATGCAAATTAATATTATATTTTTCACATATAGATCATCAGACGCGGTATTCTAGAGAAATATGTAATTTAATTACCTGCTGGTAAAATAAAAAAAAAAGTTAGCATTCAAGGACATTAGCTGAACTACATGAAAAGTAAAAAATGAGTGTTGTTTTATATATATGTTTCTACAGAATTCTCAATATTCTGTGTGAATCAACGAATCTTGATGAATCCTATTTTCTTGATTTTGTATATGAATCTCCATAGAAGTCCTATTGCTTGATATATAGAGTCATTATCAGACACTAGGAATTTTATCCTTTATTTCCTATTTTAAATATTATTTTAGCTTCCACTACCTTAGTAGACTAGATTAATGAAAAACCATTTTCTCTTTGACTAAATTAAAGAAGTTTAAATAACGCTTGTACAAGCTGTTATATATATATATATATTGCAGGAAAGCAAGCTGTGCAGAATCCGAGTTCATACATAGCTGTAGAGAGACAGTGAGGATTTTCATCAGCCTAAGATTAGATATGAGAACTGTGAAAAGGTAGGCTTTACTTTGAATATTTCAGGTGCATCTGCGAGAGAAAATCCTTGCCCAAGAGATTATATTTGCATTATTTTGGCCCAAATCATATATTCTGGAACAATAGGGGAACACTAAAATGCTCATGGCTCACTACAAGATAAAAATCGGCTCTTAGCAATTGACGCTAAGAGTCAAAAAGACACGTAGAAAACCAAATTATCATATGTTATCACTAAAGGTTAACTCTTTAAGATGGAAAAAAGAATCAAATCAAATCAAAACATCTTAAAGAAAATCAAATCAAATCAACATTGTACAGTCATCGATTTACTAATAGACGACGTCAAACTTTGATCCATAACGATGATATTTTTTGAAAATGTTATAGTGTTATTTATTAGAGTTTTAATATATGTATTTAATTAAAACATATAATAAGCTTGATTTTAATAATTATTATCATGACTTTTTGAAGTAAATATTAGGTTTTTACTATGTAAATAAGAATTATTCACATTATAAATAAAAAGGTAAATAAATTATTCACACCATAAAATTATTATTTACTATAAATATTTTCAAAACCTGCTATGTAGTATAATTAGTTTGAAAAGGTGATGTTTACTATGATTTCCCTATTAAAAAATAATAATTGAAATTAAAAAAATAAATTCATATAAAATTAATGTATTTAAAATTAAACACTAAGTTAATAAAGGAGTAATTTTTGTATAAAAGAATACAAGGCAGCTTATTAGAATAAGGGTTAATAGTATAATGATACCGCCTAGTTTTTATTATTTCTCAAGTTGTCCATCTATTTTTAGAAACTACAAAGATATCCTTTGAATTTGAAAAACTTGTTTTAATTTTATCCCTTTTACACTTTTTTGACTTAAAAAAATATAGAGATAAGATAATAATTCACTTGACTAAACTTAATTTGTTTATGAATATATGTTTCTTCTCGAATAAAATTTAAAAAATATATATTTTAAAATTTTAAAAAGTCATAAAACTTAAGATCTTTTTTTAAAAATTTGATGTTTTGTCTTAGGATTTTTATATGTTTTAAAAATATAAAATATTTCTCATAACTATTTAAGGATAGCCATGTTGTTTTGCCCAATATTTTCTATTCATGGGATGAAATTGAAATAAGTTTTTAAAATTTCAATGATACCTTTGTAGTTTCTAAGAACAGATGGACAAATTGAAAAATAGTTAAAACTAAAAGGTATAATTATGTAATTAACCCATTAGAATAATAAAACAGAATATAAGTGCATGTTGATACTAGGCCACTCTGTCCATCCACTGCAACACATGAGAAGGGAACTAGTGGTTTTTGTGAAGGAGCCGCAGTTGATAATTGAGAAGAAACTGATCTAAAAAGACTTCTTTTCTAGCCTCGCGCCCACTCCAATTTTTGTACTAGAGTGTTCGACAAACATGGTTAGAACCAATTCTTAGTTCAAAATACTATAGCATGTGAAAGCTTTATACTTTAGCAACTCTTTGCTTTTTACTGTAGCATGTGAGAGTTTTACACTATTTATGAATCACAAAGTTTATTCTAACCATGCTTACCAAGCCCCATTTAGTCTCGTTGGCATCTTCTTCACAACATCCTCTTCGCTTATGTATTACTATGTTTTGGATGAGCTCATACCAAAATCAAAAGCTACTGGCATGTTTGGAAATACATATTCGAACTACAAAAATTTTAGTTCAAACTTTTATTATAGTGCTTTTTCTAATAAAATTTGAATTGTTATAGTACTTTCATAAGTTCGAACCTTTAAATCTCTAGTTTACTCCTACACATTCAATTATAATAAAAACCTTAAAAATAATCTTAAGAAGAATTAAATTTGCAATTGATTGAATATAATATGTTGTGTATATATAGACAGATATCTTAACGCCTTATTATTAATTCGTTTAAAAGAGCAATTTTAACTATTTATTAAAACTATAAACAGTTTAATTTTCTCATATATTATAATAAAAAACTATAATATAAAAATTTTATATGTTACAATTTTTAAAATAAAACTATTAATTTCCACCATCCTTCAAATCCAACCTTATAACTAAAAGGTCCTTCTGGCAAGCGTGTTATATGCGTTGCTGACCGCATCTTTTGTAAAGGAATTATATTTTATATTTGTGGGAATTTGTGAAGAATTATTGCCATCAACATTGACGTGATGGGGTCTCTTTAAACAGGAATTAATTAATCACAATGAGGAGGCCTTTCGTTGATATAGACATTCCGCGTAGTTTTTGCCGTTGTTTGGCTGGCAAAGTACGGAAATATAGTCACACAAGACACGAGGAAGCATCGTATGAAGCAATATCGTCATTTCAATATTAAATTTTTTAAAAAAAAACATATATTTCTTAAACAAATTAAATTTAATTAAATAGTCTTTTTATCTTATTTTTATGCTTTTAAATAAAAAAATCTACAAGAAGTAAAATTAAAATAAATCTTTTAAATTTAAAAGATGCTTTTATAGTTTCTAAAAATAAATAAATAAATTAAAAAATAATAAAAACTAATAGATAAAGTGATACAATTAACATTATTAAATTCTCTTCAAAGAATCTTTAGGGTAAAATAAAGCAATTTCTTTAGTGAAAGACCAAAAACTAATACCTATCGATAGATATTTGTCTTTTAGTCATTGGACATGTAAAAAAATTTAATTTTAATCATATATTACATCACCGGTATTTCCTGCCAAAATAATTGCAAAGTTAAATAACGCCAAGCATTAAGCAAGACTTGCTCGATTTTGTACCTGCCAATTTTTTTTGGCATGATTTTGTAATGGAATTTTTCGTGGATAGATTATGGGGTAAGAGCACTTATGTGGTAGGAGGGATAGGGCTAGGGGTTTGAGCCAATCAACTGGGATCTTTTGTGCTTTCAAGATTCGCAATAGATTGTGGAGAGGAAAATTGATTTTTTTTTTAATTTTAACAAGGTTTTTAACTTATTTTTTAAATGATTTAAACAGATTATTTTACAATGCATAAAACAAATTATACTTTAGATTTTGATAAACAAACACTCATAATCTATGGAGATCAGTCACAAAGGCCTTCAAGAGACAGTAACACCGTAAATTATTATTACATGATTAAACTGCCATAATTATACTGCCAATAAAAATCTTTCTTTTCCAATCTCCTATACCTTTATATTTTATACTAAACAAGACAGATTAACTTTTAAAGGCACTACTGCAACCCTGTAGATCAATTCCAATCTAGAGAATCTGGTTTTGTTTGGAGACATTAAATCATTTTTAAATTTCATGGCTAATAGTTAAAAAGATGAGTCATCATCAACAACAAAAATAACAATAAAAGCAGTGACTTTCATGACTTTTAAGTACAAGTTTATCTCATATATATTGTCATAAAAAATGTGTGAAGAAGAGTGTAATTAATTAGATGTATACAACTTAATCTGAACATTCTAATTAGCAAGTATTATAATTAAAGAAGTGATCCTAGAAAAATAATCACAATACAAAACCAAACGAAACAATAATAAAACATGAAGAAATTTGTATTTCAGACGTCTTCCGTATCAATATCCCTCACTATTCATGCTCAAAATCTTCTGTAACTCCTCCGGTTTACAAGGAACGACAAGCGTTCCGGTTTGCGAAAAAGCAAATTCCTCCTCAGCCTTCTCAAGCAACCTCGCAAACGCAGGGCTATTCAACAACTCAAGCTTAACAACAAACCTCTTTCTCTCGCCACCCTTCGCCGCGAAAACCGCGAAATGCCCTTCCTTAACGTCGTCCGGCACGTTAGTGCTACTATTCGAAGTCGTCGTCGGCACTACCTCAGATTGTCCTCTAGCCGCCGCCAAAAAGGGCAAACCCTTTTGGAGTTTTTTGATGAAGAGACGAAGCATGAGCAACCTTGTAGCTTTCTGTTGATCGCCGTGGTACTTTTCGGCACACATGATAATGAATAGTATCACTGTTGATTGATGATGATAAGACCACAAGTTATGAAAACAAGTTGTGCTTATGATTATGATTTTGTAGCTATACGATGTTTCACTTTGTTGTAGGGTGATGGAGATCTTATATATGTGTGTGTGTATATTATTGTTGGACTGTGATAATCAGAAGCACGAAAGAATTTCTCTAAATGGGGGGGGGTCCAAGAGAGAGATAATTGCATGTGGTTGTGACAACATGTCATTTAATGCTTTTTGGTTGTTTTGTCTCACTAATATAATAGTATTGGACGCGGAATCTGAACACGAAATTTACTCGGCGGTGAAAAATAAATTGCCCTAAAAAAATAATAATAAAATAATAATAATAATAATAAATTGAATGATGGCGCGTTGGCGCGTTTGGAGGGCTATTTTATATATTTTTATGCGTTTTGAAACTATAAAATTAAATTAGAGTAACGAGCCGTTTGATAAGTTGGTCAGAACTAAAGTTTTGATTTTAAGAAATGTAGCATGTAAGGGTTTTATATTGTAGTAATTTTTTGCTTTTTACTATAACTGTTGAGAGTTTTACACTATAATTAGTTAGAACTAATTAGTTCTAACAAACATTCCAAAACACATGCTAAATGATTAAATCTTACTATCTAAAAGATATTTTAGAAATTGATGTTTAGACTAGAGCCTAATTATTGTTTTAATAAGTTGAGGTAGTATGTGGATGTCCTTTTTGTAGATTCAGTTGGCCTAGTTTACTTAATATAAAAAGGCCTCAATTTTAGGATAAATAGAGGGGTTAGAGAAAATAAAGAGATCTATAAGGTCTGTGACTTTCTCAGTAAACTTTATCTTTATTATAATGTATTCTCTGCAACAATGCCTGAAAGTATTTGTACTTCTAATGGTGTGGGTGAAATATCACTATAAATTTTATGTGTTCTTGTTTATTAGATTTTCTCTTTTGATTTTTATTACTTTTGGTAATATAAAATTAGGGTGCCCATTTCTTAACAATCAGAAATTGTAAAATTAAAGATAAGTAGGTTGGTCTGATTTTAAGATCAACAAATGAAATTGAATGCATCTTTTATTGTTTTTCATAATTGGTCTCTCAAAAATAGTTGGTTCAGAATGTATACACTGAAAACATGCTACATACCAAATATGGTTTAATATATCTTCAATTTTTTTTAGCAATGTAAAACATATTCAAGAAACAACCAAACGGGCCTTTGCTCAATTTCTGTGCCATTCGATACAGTTTAAGTTAAATTCTGTCGTTCTGTACTATATATATATATATATATATTCACTTCTATAAGGCAAAGAACAACGTCAGATTGTGTATGAAAACGTGACTTAAGAACGTTAATGATTGATTTATATAGTTTTCTTATTTGACTATCACTTCTTAAATCTTCTAAATGTCGGCGAGAATTTAAACACATATTGATCTGGATAAAGAGATTATCATTATTTTTATTTTAATAAAGGACATCCTTTCAACTCTTCACAGTTACAATTTAGTTTGACCAGTCAAAATACGTCAGTCACTTGGAATGGGAAAAATAAGAGGATATTACAATACTACTTTTGGCATTAAAAACATGGAAAATAAAGAATAAGGAGAAGTAAAATACTAAAGGAAGGGAAATAAAAACGAGTTATGGACTTTTGTCTTGCTTGGTAGAAGAGAAAGAGAAGAAAGGAAAAAAAATCTAATCTAATTTGTCTTACAATATTTGCATTCTTATACGAGGGTCTGTTTGGTTCGTAGACTTGGCTAACTCTTTAAAGTCCTAAAATTCTAATAATCCGAATAAGTGTTTGGCATTTCCAAAAATTTAAATCATTCAAATCCGTTAAATCCATTAAAATCCCTTATTTGAGTTCTTCCCATTCCCCCACCCGCCACCCCCCACACACACAAAACTCAAATCATTTGTTATAGTAAAATCCAATTTTTTCTCTCTTATATTTGTGAGAAAAAAAAACATAACTTTTTTCATTTAATATCCGATTTAGACAATTCTTCTTTTATTGCATTCTTAATGAAGAGAGGAATAAATCAATATATATATTGTATTTTTTTTAATATCATGGATATTAAGATTTTGTTAAATTTGTTAATAAATCAAGGTCGTTTCACTATTATCCAAACACAAATTCTAAGTTTATTCTCTATTCAGATTAACACTTTAAATGTACATTCAAACGTCAATTATGATTGCAATTCAAATCACACTACTCAAATCAAAAGAATCCAAATCAATACTGTGACGACCCGCCTTTTCGAGCAGTCACTTTACTTTCATAAACATCGTTTCATAAACAGTAATCTTACTTACTTAGTAAGAAAATACTGTAATAAATTTTTTTTTCTTAAACGTTCTTTAATACTGATGCGACCTCTGTCGCATTCAAGTTGAGACATCGCTCAACACTTGCCCTTAAAATCATTTCAAAACGTTTCTTAAAACTTAATAAGAAACATTTATTAAATCATAGTTTAAAACTTTACTTTATAATTACATAAAACAGTTCGTAAACTGTATCTTAAAACTTTCAATACAATTCTTAGAACTCTGATTTCTTTAAACTTTGAAAACACAACATTAAACAATGGAAAACCTTTTCTTTACATAGCGGAAGCAAACAGTGATGGTATCCATACCCAAATCTTCGCATCTGTCCTCCGCAGCACCCAGCTCTTCTAACGGGTCTTACTGGTCGCCCATAAAACTACCTACAGCATGAAAAAACTTTTTATGAGCTTTCACTCAGTAAGTTCAAACAAAATCTCACAAAGCATTTAAACATGCTTTTTAAAAAAACCTTTCTAGAACGTTTCTCATACACGTTTTCCTAAAACAATTGCTATAACGTTTCTTATAAACGTATTTCACAAAATATCTAACATAAAATAATCCTCAGATTGCTCTTCATAACGTCATTCATGTTTTCATAAACATTTAATACAAAACATTCCTCAGAATGTTTTTCATAGCATATAAATGTTTCACAATAAACAAATCAAATACAATCACAATGCAATTTATGCTCAATTATGAATTTTCAATTATGAGCATCTAATGACCATTCTTTCTTACTTTGATTTTCTATCCTTGTTCTTTTTATTTTCTTATCTTACACTTTAACTTTCCACTTTTCATTCCTTAACTTTCTTTATCTTATAATTTTTAGTGTTCGTATCAACATCTTTAATCATGAGATCATAAACGTGATGCTTCCCTTGTGGAAGACTTATGACCATCGAACTTCGAGGTCGTATACCTCACATCTGGAAGGTCAAACTTTAACTATACTTTTATTACCTCACAACGAGGAGGCTGGTACGACACTCTCTTTTCAACTCTACGTTACCTTCTTATTAACCTTAGTGAGCACATCAAATGCAACCACATTATATGCAAATACACTTGCAAATCATTGCTTGTACTATAAAATCTATTGCATAACAAATGCAACTTAGAATGCAAACACATTTTGATAATCATAATTTGTACTCTGAAACTTATTGCATAACAAATGCATCATATAATGCAATCACATTTTGCGAATCATAACTTTTATTCTAAAACTTATTGCATCACAAATGCAACATACTGCATAACAAATGCATCTTATAACGCAAATCACATTTTGTGAATCATAACTTTTATTCCTAAACTTATTGCATAACAAATGCAGCTTATTGCATAACAAATGCATCTTATAACGCAAATCACATTTTGAGAATCATAACTTTTATTCTAAAACTTATTGCATAACAAATGCAACATACTGCATAACAAATGCATCTTATAACGCAAATCACATTTTGTAAATTATAATTCTTCTTTGAAACATATTGCATACAATGTAATATATATCACAATCACATATTGCATATTATAACTTTTATCCTAAAACATATTGCATACAAATGCAATATATTACGCAATGACATATTGTATATCATAACTTTTATCCTAAAACATATTGCATACAAATGCAATATATATCGCAATCACATATTGCATATCATAAGTTTTATCTTAAAACATATTGCATACAAATGCAATATATATATATTGCAATGACATATTGAATATCATAACTTTTATCCTAAAACATATTGCATACAAATGCAATATATTACGCAATGACATATTGCATATCATAACTCTTATCCTAAAACATATTGCATACAAATGCAATATATTACGCAATGACATATTGCATATCATAACTCTTATCCTAAAATATATTCTCTTATCCTAAAATATATTGCATACAAATGCAATATATTACGCAATGATATATTGCATATCATAACTCTTATCCTAAAACATATTGCATACAAATGCAATATATTACATAGCAATGCTTCATAAAACTTTTAACTTACATTATAACACATTATGCATGGTCGAAAAGCAGGATTTATACTAATCCTCTTTCGTTTCTATGTTGCACATCTGCATCTAGATCATAATTTTGTACGTAAAAACTGGTCAATAAGTTCATCTTTTTATTGTTCAGTCTACAGGCCTTTTATCATCTAGTCGTTCTAGACTAGTGACAATGTTGATTTAAAACATGCTTACGTACCTGTCTGAAAACTTCTAAGGGTCATAACAGCGCTTAACTTTTTATATCTTTCTTGAACATATCTAGCCTTTCCTGGGGGTGCAGTAAAAGGAAAAACTAGCTTTATCTTCTTTCTTTCTTTTTTTTCGTATTCATAAAGTCTCTGTCTTGGCTCTGCTCTTGTGACCTCGCTGTCGGTCACGAGAAATTTTCTAAATTCTACTTAATTATCTAAATCGTTCTCACGATTTCTAATCGAACCTAGGGTGTCTTATAGTAATTTTTCTAGTTTCCTATAGGCAACTTGAAGATTATATCCTTAATGGATTTCTTATGGACCTTGTTGTACATATCCATTATGCACTACATGGTATTGTACTTATATACTATATCTTGTTACACTATAGATAACAAGCATTAATCATAACATTCTTATCCATATTATTTGCTCGTATAAGTATTATACTTGCATATCATATTCATAAACATATCATACATATACATGTCATTCATACCATACTTCCACATTTCATGCTTTCATACATTACTCATATTCATGTCGTTCATATCATACTTTCACATTTCATGCTTTCACATATTATTCATACTCATGTCATTCATATCATACATTCATTTGTCGTTCATACTTTCATATCATAGAGTTGCTATACATTTTTCTTCTTTGAATAGCAACTATTTCATATTATATCCATATAATACTTTAAATCACGTCACATGTATAATACACACACCAATCATAGTTCATAACGTTCATGCATATCAATATGCAAATAGGCTTCAAACATACCGGTTGCAAATTTAATGCAAACCTTATTTGTACTTTAGAACTTTTTTGCATAATAAATGAAAATATACTTTTAAAAACAACTTGCATAACAATTGCAAACTCATTTACAAATGCATATGAATGCATTAAAAACTATTTACTTCATGCTGTAGGTGAAATCTGAACTTACCCGGACTATGCTCTAGCGTTCTCTATTCCGTTCATTTCTCATTCCTTTTCCTTTCATTGGTCGGCTTTTGTGTCCAGATCATACGACAACCGACTCATTAATTAACTTTCTTTATTATCAATCCACTCGATTGATAATAAAACGTAAACATTAATCATTCTTTCCTTTTAACTTGACTAGTATACTTTCGTTTACCCTTGTCTTTACTTAACCTTATAACCCATCGGTTTACCTCTCGTTTACTTAAAACATCTCTTATTAAATCTCTGGTCTCACATGACCGTTACGTTACTTAACGTATTACGAAACATTTTCCGTCTAATAACGTTATGCTAAATCGGAGTGTTCGACTCCGTTCTAGCTGTTTTCTTGATAAGGACGATTTTACCCTTAACGGGTTTTTTGTCACCTTATAACGTTATAAAACTCATTCTCACATAAAATAGTGTAACAATCACTGATCATGCATTTTATAAATTTCTATGAAAGCATCTAAAACAGTTCATACTGTAGGCGAGATTCCTACTTAATTGAACTCCAAGCTAAGCAGATCCAGTTGTATCTCGCTGCATCTACAGTATACGAAGCATCCTCTGCAGTGCTCCTCGAGCGACCATGAATATCTAAGAATACTTCCTGGAGATCTTACATTCTTGAAAATGTCATTCTGGACTCCGATACTCCTGTTTGAATCGCCTCGATCCACGTGCAATCAGTACCAGACGATTTTCACCGGAGTGGAATTAGCTCGAACGGAGGTCACCATCACGTTCAGAGCGTTGATACGAGTCGGGAGGCGGTCTCAGATCTTCGATCAGAGGTCCGGATCACACAAAATCCGAGTCACCGTTGACCGTCGTTGACCGACTTTGACCGCCGTTGACCGGAGTCAATCTTGGTCCGTTGGCAGCTAGGCTCGGGCCTACCCCCCTAAATCGACCCTTCTGAGTCCAATGTCAGGGTCAATTGCACCTAATTCTGCCTCTAACATAGCGGGTCGGAGCTCGACATTGATGGCAAAAATGGAGGCTCCGATGATGGCTTTCCGGCGATTGAAACCCAAAATTGGCTGGGGGCTTTTGCTACCCATCATCCTATGAGCATTTCCCCTCATCCAATTTAAAGAAACGTGGCTGGGAAGAGCAAAAACCAAGGCTCCCGCGGCGCTTGACGGCGGCGATGGCCGTTCTCCGGCGAAACGGGCTCCTTCCGTGCAATTGATCGAGGGGTTTTACTCCCCTTGATCCTCTGAACTCATTGGGAGGGGTGGTGTCGGCCACCTCCTCCGGAAAGGTGGAGGTCCACCATGGGGGCGGTGGCACACGGCGGCGATAGGCGGACGGAGCAATCTGGCCGTTGTTGAGCTGCCAACAAGGGTGGGTTTTGTTCCTCTCATCACGGTGGTCGTGTAGGAACAAGAATCACGTCGATCGGAAGTCAGACGGCGAAGATATCTCGTCGGAAAGAAATGGTTTTGCCGCTACTTTGGGCGGCGCGTGTGGCCTTCTACGGCGGCTTTTTGGGCGACACGGCACCTCGTTGGACTCAGCTCGTCGAGAGCTTTCCATTGGCGCGGGAGGTGTCGAAAACGGATGCCGGAATCTCGAACGAGATTTGAGGAGAGAGAGAGAATATAGAGAGAGAAAGTAGAGAGAGAGAGTCCCGAATTTTCTCTCAATTTTCTGATTTTTTTTCCTTTTTTTTTTCTTTTCTTTTATAAAACAAAATTATGGTCCATTACGATATAATTTTCCATGTTATTATACAATATTTTTCTTTAATTGTACTTTGTCTTAATATAATCCTTAATTTAATGCATTAAAAATCTCAGGTGTTACAAATACAATTCGAATCCGCTTACCAAACAGATCCTATAGTGTGTGATTGTTAGGGTCAAAAGGAATATTTGACATGCTATTTGTTCTATCAAGTAATCTTTTCTATTTTCTTCCCAAAGTTGGAAAGATTGAAAAATGGTGGCCGGTGAATTCACAATTTCTTTTATTTCTTCTAATTTTCTCTCTCTGTCAAATAAGTCAAAATTTTCTTTTCTTCTTCAAATCCCTTCCACAATTTATGTCCCCTTTCTCTTTTCCACTCTAACAACTATACTAAATTGAGACATGGGCGTTCAAACGCTATCCCACATTCTTTGGTTAAGAAATTAAAAGACACGTTTATCTTGCAAAAGTGCTGTTAAATAATTGCTCACAACCATCTGGCATGATATATGGATTTTATATATATATATACTGAGTATGAAAATTGTTGTCTCGTAGAGCATAGTTTTTAACAGTCAAACTCCAAAATATTTGGCTTTTGTAGCAAGGTAATTTTAGTAATAAATCGTGGATCAAACTGTAGTACTTATAGGGGTATTTGAGAACATTGGTTCAAATCAATGGTTTGAATTAACTTTTGTTACTAACACTATAACATATAGAAGATTTATATTATAGCAACAATAACAATGCCAAACTTGTAATCGCTACGGAGTACAAAATGGTATTTTCATTTATGTGCCTATATGGTCCACTCTAATCACATGTATGCAAAGGCAGTAATGGTCTCCTTGAGGACATACGATTTAAAAAATCAAAAAATAAATAAATAAATAAAAGAAGAAAACAAACATATGAAAATTGTACAAGGCACCGCCCTTCGTTTACTTTTAAATTTTTTGGTTTGTTCGACTAATCAATTCTTGATAAGTCAGTCGTTAAGATGTTAGACAAAGGCTAGCTCAAGTGTTGTTTAGCATAGAAAAAAAATAGACATATTATGGTTCTTGTACCACTTGGTTTTCATAAATGTCGGATGTAGGGCGCGGATTTAACCTAATACTACTTTATGTTTGAATTGGGTTCTCTAATAATACTCAATGTTTGAATTGAGTTCTCATCTATTATGGTTAAGATATATATATATATATATATATATATATATATATATATATAACAGACATATTCTCAAAAAAAAAAAAAAGAAAGACAAATAACAGACATAATGCGTCATGCAAAACTGAAGTTCGTACACGGTATTCCATTTGATTGAGCTGGCAACTTGGCAATCAAAAATAATTCAATCGGCAAAACTGCTACCTAAGAACTCAATCTCTAGAACATCAAAGTACCCTAGAATTCTTAATTGCTATGGAAACTAAAATTATGCATCTTTTGATTTTCAAAACTATATATATATATATATATATATAATATTGTTCATCTACATGAATACAATGAGTTATTTCCATTTTTCTACCTTGTCTTATATTTTTTTTTATCTTATTAAATGTTTAGTACACAAATTTATACCCTTTTTTGTTTAACTTTTAATTTTTGACCTAAAAATAGCCCAAAAGACCCTCAAATAGCAAAATAAGAAAATCTAAAAAACTTAACAAAAAAAACTTTAAACTAAGAGTTTTAATCTCAAAAATATCTAAGATATCCTCAAAAATGATTTTTTGTGTGTGAGTGCTTGTTTTTGCTTCTTATTATTTTTAAAAATTTGCTTTTTATTTTCCTTAATGATAACTTGGTCATTTTAAAGGTAAAAATTAATTATTGATCAAGATGAAGTATAGATTTATAAATTAAATCTAATTTGAAAATATATACTTGTCGAGATTAAAAATTGAAGATATGTTTTTAATAAACCTAAATAAAAGGTATAAAAAGGTAAGTAACCCAAATAGTAAATCGCATAATAACCTATTTTTCTTACCACCCTATTAATAGATGTATTATGGCGTATGATGAGTTTGACGAGAGAGTCATAAGATAAAGAAGAATCGTACAGTCTAAGAAGCAAAATTTCAATGGGGGCCATTTTTCACGTGTTACATTAATTCATCATTAGATATTTATTTCTTGGACAAATTAAGAAATTTACCCTATAATTTAGTCATATTTTCACTTTGCCCTTAAATTTTTAAAATATGTCATTCATTGCCCTAAAGAATGAAAATTTAGCAAGAAAAAAATCCCTATTCATCCGATTCATCAGAATCGGACAGAAAAGCTAATGTGGTGGTCGATTACCTTGAAATAAAGGGAAAAACGTAAATGTACGCTCGGCGATACCTGGAAGGGTTTAATTAAATCCTCTTTTGAGTTGGTTTATGTTAAAATAAACAATTACCAACTAAAATTAAAAAAACAAAAAAGGTATTTAGGATTTTTAGCAATACAATGGTTTCCTTTGAACTACCTGCTTAACATTGAATTTGTCGAAGAAATCTCACATTAGTTGTTGAATGGGCTGATGGTCAGCTTATAAATATGAGAAAAAGCCTCAACCCTTGAGCTAGATTTTGAAGTTGAGAAGGCCCAATATTACCCAACATATATAGTATAAGAGCCATGTTAGCGAACAAGCTCTTGTCCAATCCGAGAAAGCAGGTCAATGGTTATTCAACTCAGAACCTGATGTGTGATGGGGGAGATTGTTAAGAAAATCCTACACCGATTGTAAAAGGGGCCAGTGGTCAGTTTATTAGTGTAAGGGAAAGCCTCACCCCTTGAGCAAGCTAATGAACATCTAAAAATGCACATTTTCTAAAGCTAAAATCATTTGTTTTGTATTATTATTTGTCATTAAATCCTTAATTACAACATTTTGTGTTTTATAGTATTTTTATGTCTTAGTGTAAAAATGTGTTTAAACATGTCTTTTTAACATATTTTTATGTTTACGTATATTTTTGTTAATTTTTAGAGTTGTTTCTGTGTGTAAAATATTTGTTCTATGTTCAATCAACAAAACAACTAATTTTAGTGTGTTGTAATTTTATTCTCAATCTAAATGAGCTTTATAGTATGTTTTGAGTTTGAAAATATGTTGTCTTATAATTTTAGTAATTTTTAAAAATATTTTATGTTTTAAGTAGTATTTTCGGTATAACCTAATTAGCTCTATATCATAGTTTTATATTAGTAAATTTTTATATACTTTTAGTTTATTTTTGTGAATATGTTTATAATTATTGTGAATATTATGTTTGTAAAATAATTAATTCTATTTCAATTATTTGTTTTAGATTTGAATTTTGGAGAAAAATGGAGCAAAACAGCATTAAAATAAGCAAAATTAGACAATAAATGCATAAGAAATTAAAAGAAATTATATTTTAAACTTAGCTGGACATGTGGCATCCTCCAGATAGTGAAGCACTGGTACCTCCAGCTGTTGTGAAGCAGTGAATTGAGTCCTTCAACTTGGATACTAAAGAAGGCTAAAACAGAAAGCAAAGAAGAAAAAAATAATAAAAAAAGAACAGAAGAATCACACCTGTTTCAACACCATTTTCTTCCTCCATTGACAAATCTTTTAGCCTTTTTTGTTTGAATGCTCAAAAGCTTTCCTATAAAAGGTAGCCTCCCTTAAATGTTAATCTTTGTCCAACATTTCCTCTAGGACTCTACCTTAAGAAATGTTCTACAACTAGTCCAAGTCTACAGAACTTCTTTGAAAGTTCGAATCTCTCATGGACTATGTTTGTATTTATGCTATGTAACATTTAAACAAATAATAGTAATGTTTTATTTTAAAAATATTTTTGTTGTTTTTATTTTTAAAATGTCTTTATAATTTTATTTTTGTTTTTAGTGAAAAAGTGAAACTCTATCAAAATTAATTCAGTTAATTTTAACTTTTGTAGTAGAAATAATGCTAATATTGTTTTAAAATATGGTTTATATTTGCTTTCAATATTCTTCTTGTTAAAATGGTGAATTTGATTTATCGTAGACATATACTGGCAAGAGTAATATTTAAGAATACTTTGATTAGTCGTCAACAAAAAATGGCACAATAAATGCTTAGAATTCATTAATAAGTAAAAATATTGAAATAAATATAAACCGATATCAGTTGTAATCATAAGATTTTGTTGCATTATCGACATAGACTGACACAATGAATGCTTAATAATTTATGATTTATTGTAGACAGAGGATAGCACAGTATATTCTTGGGCCTAATTATAAATAATAAACATATGGTAAAAATGAACCTTCATAAATTAGCTTGTGTGGATCCTCTAACTATAATTCTACAACTACTACTGCTGCTACTGCTACTACTATTATTATTATTATTATTTCTTTTACTATAATTATTTATTTTCCTTTGTTTTGTAGCTCAAAATTTTGTTTCAACTCATGTTATTAAATTGTAAAAATTGTAAATAAGATTTATAAATTTTTATTTTAATTTTAAATATTTATAAACTTAATTATTGAAGGTAAAGTCTTCTCCGTAGATTCGACCTCGGACTCATCGAGACTTTATTACTTGAGACAACATGCGCTTGGGCTTTGCAATGGAACACATTTTGGACCCAAACAAGTCTTTGACACCATAATAAGGACCAAGTTGAGGGTACAATTTAGGTTGCATCATTAGCTTTTAGGATTGAGAAGGCCCAATACCATCTAACAGAACTTACTTTTTTTTACTCCCTTTTTTTTGCCTTCTTTTCATTTTGAAGAGGAGAAAATGGCATATTCTAAAAGTTGGGGGCAAAAGAAAAAAGCGACCAAAACCTTGGAAGAAATTTAAAGTCTTTTATCTAGCTTTCTACCTTTCCACTGATGAGGATTAGAAACCATTACTATGCCAATGTCCAAAGCTTGAACTAGTCCAATGTCTCTTTTCCTTCAGCTTTAAGTTATTTCACTCTTATTACTATCAAGAATGAAAAACAGAACAATGCAATGTTTTACACGAGCAAATAAATGTTTATTCGCAAACAGAATTGACATTCAGAAAAGTACGTTTACAGAACAGATAAATTATAGTATTAAGAGACGTCAACACGGCAATGCATTATTTCTGCTTTTCTATTCTCACTTACATCATCTATTATTCAAACATTATGCATCAAAAAACACGATATCCACCAAGCAATCCTCTTTCAAAGCTTTGTCATTCCGAGGATTCTCCGCAAGTCATGCGGTCGGCATGGAATTGCTAGCGCTCCCTCTTGCGAGAACCCAAACTCTTCTTCAGCTTGCTTGAGTAACTTTAAGAACTCGGGATTGTTGAGATAATAGAGTTCGACGACAAACCTCTCTGGCTCCCAACCTTCGGTGGCAATCTCTGCAATGGCCTTGCTTCACACCTTAGGACAGTGAGAAACTTGTCTGCAGCTTTCCCACCATCAGTCTAAGCATTCCAAGGCTTCCCTTCCTTGGACCCTTGTAGTTATTGCCTTGTCCATGCTTAAAACCAATCTCAAAACACAAGGCAATTTCTTGATGTTTTGCTTCTGCTATACTTGTGTTACACACACACACACATATACATATATTCAAGTGCTTAGTGTGTTAGACGGATGGCAGACGTGATCCACTTCCTAAATAGAGATGAGGTAGGACCATTTCCCATGTGGTATTTCGTTAATTGTCACTTTAATTCGAACCCCTTTTTTCTCCAAGTCGAACGTTAGTTGTTATGATCCACCTGCAAAGACGGGTTTGAATGATTAATCATTTCCTATGAAAAGTTGTTTTCCCTCCCGACCATTTCACATTTCCTCTAGGGTCTAACCTGTACCATGTAATGCAGTCATGTGGAACGTCTGCATCATAAAGACTCCATATCACTTAAAATATCTGTTTCATAAGTCCATTTTATTTTTCAATAAAAGCCCCACTTGTGAGAGCATCATTCAACTGAATTTATGATAAAATCTTTATTTCAAAGAGAATCGATGGTGTCCTTGCATCCCTGGCTCAGCGTGAATTATAGGAGTTCCCGTCCAGTTGACTCTTGACTCTTCCAGTTCAATTTGTCAATTTAGTCCAAAAGTCGCTTCATAAAAATCAATTCTGAACTTTTGCTTCTAATAATCATAAAACTTACACGTCCATAATTCTACCTTTGTGCTCGTCCTCATAAGCATTTGTCAACCTAAAAAATTGCAGATCATCAAATTCTTAACGTTGCTTTTGACTCGATCTAAAAGGGTGTTTGGCATTCTTAGTTTCAATCAAAACTTTTAGTTGTTACTATGTAAAGCTTTCACATACTACAGTGTTAAGAAAAAATAAGCTACAGTTTCTAGCTCTCACATGTTACAATGATTCTTAAACACCTATAATTTATAATCATCTTCTCAACAGATGTACTAGATAAAAAAGTTTAGAAAAGTTCTTAGCACATGATCTTTATTTTTGACTAAACCCAGTTCCAGCTCATGGTTTCACACTAGTCACCGATAATTACCCAACCAAGTGTTGAAGCTATCCAAACCAAATTCCCAATCTTTCCCTTCTTAGAAGCTCCTGACTTGGGCGCACATTTCATCAAATAACACTATACTCTGCCCATAACACGTCAAGATCCATATGTGTAGTTGTAAACAGTAAATTCCAAGTTGTTAACTGAAAATTATTAATAGCAAATAACGTGACAATTAAATTGTTTAAGTTTCAAAATAACAAACAATTAATTCCACTTCATCACGTAATCCTCATCAGTATCTTATACATATATACACTTTTAGTCATCCCATGTTTGGTTAAAATCCATTACATATGTATAGTTGAATACGGTGAGTGAATTCCAAGCTATTCACTATAAAGGTTTTTACAGCAAATGACAGGACAAATAAAGCCGCATTTAGGAAGATAGCTCAAACTATAAAATTATGGCTTAAACTAATTTTATTATAACGTTTTTTCTCACAAAATTTAAACTTCAAACCAAGTTTAGTTTCAACTAACAATCTCAAACGGTCTATAAATTGTTGAATTTCAATCAAGAAGCTGCAATAATTCCACTTACTTCATCATTTGATACAAAAAACACAGATATATAATCCCCATCGTTATCCTACACATAAATATAGTCTTACTTATCCTATTTTTGGCCACAAAACCTTCTAAAGTTTCTACAAAAGAAGAACAAGATAAGTACAAACTTATATATATATATATATATATATATTAAAATCCATTGTCTAACAAAGACAATCTAATCAAGTGTGTGTGTGTGTGTGTGTATATATATATATATGTAGCAAAGAAGAGAAGACTAGACATCAAAGCTGACATTTTCATCTTCTCATTCAAGAGATGATCAAATTCAAACCGTGGGTTTTCGGTCGAATCCAGAGCCAGGATCGTCGCTGCTCGAAAAAACCTCTAGTCCCGTGACGACCGCCGCCGGCGGGCCACGGCGGCACCGCTGCTGCATCTCGTCCACCGAATTAGGGTTTCCTGAAAACAGAGCCTCGACGGACCCATCCCTTCTGTTCCTAACCCATCCCTTGAGCCCTGACTCGTTCGCGTTATCGATCGTCCAATTCCTGTAGAACACGCCCTGTACTCTCCCCTTTATCACAACCCTAACCTGCAAAATATTCAACCCAAAATCCCCAAATTTCGTTCAAATTGCGTCAATTCGAAGAATCCAGAATGAATCGAAACTCGAAACCTCTGAAACTGACCGTTTTGGTGGCGGAGGAGGAATCGGAGGAGGAGTGAGAAGCGGCGGCGGCGGCGGCCGGTGTGGTGGTGGTGGTCATGGTGGAGGACAGAGAAAGATGTCGAAGAGGAGGTGGACGAGGTCGGAGCAGAGGATGTAGAGGGGGGCGAGGAAGAAGAAGACGACGGCGAAGCGGAAGAGGAGGATTAAGAGAAGGACGTTGAGGATTATGAAGATGGGAGAGTCCAAGGGAAGGATCACCATTGTTCTGGTTCTGGATTTGGCGCCATTGATGATGAGATGTTAAGAAGAATCTGGAGCTTCTTCTGTGTTGGAGAATCAGAGGTCTTGTTGTTAGGGATTGAAGTGATGATGATGATACCATCATGTGTGTGTACTTTAACACTGTTTTTAGTTGGAGGATGTTAGAATTTTTTTTGGGCGCTGTTTCCGGAAAACGAGTGATCGAGGTTGACCCTCCCTGGGTTTTCAAGATTGATGTGTCATTTGCGTGTTGCCGAGAAAAAACGACATCAACTTTCAACACGAATGAAAAACGACGATCAACTATTGTTAGATTTAAGCTCTCTTTGGAATACAACTCATTTTTAAGTTTAAGAAAGGTATAATATAAAAAAAATTATATTGTAGCAATTTTTTATTTTTTATTGTAAATATTAAAAGTTTTTATAATATTTACCGTGGTAACTGATAAGGTAGAACTAAAATTCTAAACACATCTTAAGAATATATCTAGACAAAAAGGAGGACAAGGTGACAAACTATGATAAGGGTATACAAAAAACTCGACAATCCAAAAACCAACTCAACCTTAGATAACCCAAACCTAATAAATAGTTTAGATTGACCTAATCTAACTCGAGAATTCATCGGGTGATTTTATGTTAAGATTTTTTCAATTCATCTTAAGCTGCACCCTTCCAATCAATTTGTATAACAATAATAATAATAATAATAAGGGACAAACTACAATAAGACCCTTCATTTGTTCTTATCAATAAGAGAGCTTTTGTCCATTAGATGTAAATCGTACGGTGTAAAACAAACGTACTCGCCTTTGATAAAATAAGCTTATCCACAGCAAAACCATCAAAAAACCCAGATAATAAACATCTCAGAAAAACAAAATTAAAAAGAAAAACGGAAGATCACCGCCGATGACAGAGCTGCCCTTCTTCTCTAGTGAAGGCGTGGTGTCGAAGATCGTCGGCAGATCTATACGGGGTGCACTGGCTTTGCGTGGCGGAGGCAAAGGTCGCCAAGTTTGCAAGCTCGTGGCCGTTCATTGGTAGATGCAAAAGAGGTGTGCCACCTAAGCTGGTGATGCGAAATTCTAGTTGCGACTTCACTCGCTGTAGGCAACCATCAGAGGTTGTGGGTCGCAAAGTACCCAACCCTCGTGACCCTATCGCGGCTATTCTGTCACGATTCTGTCGCAAGCTCGTGGGTCACAGCGATTCTCCCCTTCACCGCCTCCGCCCCCCTCGACAGCTTCGTCAGGGTCTTCGATGTCAACACCAACAACAACATCGCCACCCTTGAACTGAGATCCCCTTCTGCCTCCTACCATCGATTGGGCTTGCCTAAGTCGCCTTCAAGTCGTCTAATCGGTTATCGACGTCATTGCTCCGGCCTCCGTTGATCACAATTATTTTTTTTCTTTATTTTGATTTTTTTTTTGTTAAGCTTTTAAGTTTCTTAATTTTAAATTTTTGTTTTGATTGTGTAAGGGAGAACCAATTGTAATTAGATGGAATTAAAGTTTTTAAACCACCATATTAAATCCAACGGTTTAAAAATAGGTCTTATAGATAAGGTCTTTTGAGTGGGTCTTATCATAACATTGTCCTAATAATAAAATGATATTATATTTTTCTAGAGTATCTTGCAATACAAATATAGAGGATGCTTGGACGGAGATGGTTAGAGTTGATGGTTAATATTTATTCACTATATTTGTTGATGTATTTTTGTTGTATTGGTTTTTATTTTAGTTTATTTGTTAGTTTATGACTCAATTTATATAAACTTATATTATGGATCATTTATTTTTATGTTTATGACTTATTGAGAAAATGTTGGAGCTTTATAATATCAATATATTATGAATTGTAACTTTTTAATTCATTTAGGATTAAATTGTTAGTTTTAATTTTATTGAGAATAAAAAAAAGTCAGATTTTTGAAACTTTTTGAAGTAAATGTCGGGTTTTGAAAAATTTATAGTAAATAGTATACTTATGATATAAATAACTTATTTACTATATAAATAAGAACTATTTACATTGTAAACAAGGGGTAAAAATATTATTTACACCATAAATCTATTTATTATGTAAAGAAGAATTATTTACAATATAAATAAAAGGATAAATAAATTATTTACATCATAAATTTTACATTTATTAAAAATATTTTTAAAACCTATTATTTACTACAGTTAGTCTTAGAAAAGTGGTATTTCTTACAATTTCTTAAAAAAGAGAGAAGAAAAAGGTCAACCAGATGAACTCACCCAAACTTTAACTGGGTGGGTTGATTTTAAACTTTGGTTGATTGGGTGGGTTTAATTTAAAATCAACCCATCTAAACTTTGAATAGATGGATTGAAAATTTCAATAAACCCACCCAACTCACCCAATGTTCCCTCCTAGACTACAAGATAGAAGTAACAACGTCGTTCGAAAAATGACATAAAAAAAAGTGTGGGAAAAACAACAATCAACTTTCAACATGTTAGAAAAACACCAATCTACAATTTACTATTTTTAAGAATATGCTTAGATATGAGCAATTATATTTAATCTCATAAGGTTATAACTTCACTATTAATAAAATAGTAAAATCTATTCTAAAAAATATATTATATATTAAAATGGAGCTTATAATTTTATATTTATAACTCTATAGAGATTGAAAATGATTTTTATTTCAACATATCGGGTACAAGACGACGAACGACGGGGGTACAAAAAACAACACCATTAGAGAAAAAATGACATGCTATTGAATAAACGACATAATCATGACATGACAGTGGTGGAAACGTTGACAACAAATCAGTATCAGACGCACGCACAGAGCCAACATAGATCTAACAGGGGCTTAAGCGCTCACTCACTTTTTTTTTTTTTTTTGGATTGTTATATATTTGCATGGACTTATCAACATAATTCAAATTAGCCCCCATTCAAATCCCTCAGATTCTGAAGCCAGCCAAACCGATGGTAATAAAATAAAAAAGACAATCTTTGTTTAAAAGCCCAAAAAGGGCTCCCAATTAATATTAAAAGCCTTTATTTAATAAAAAAAAAGAAAAAATTATAATACTTGTTTAAATTATTATTATAAAATTAAAATCTAACACAATATTTAAAATATCTTTAAAATGTCTTTAATGATATAGTAATTATCTTAATGATATTACATTATTATACTATATAATTACACATAAATAATTTTAATGATATCATTATGAAACATTTGTAGAATTTTTACAAATTAAAGTCATATTTTAATTCAATAAACGTAATTGAGCTAATTATCTCAAAAACTCAAAAAAAAAATGCTTTTCTCACCGGCACCCTTCATCTTTTGTCTCGTCGTATACGCAATTGCCGAATCAAAGAAGTGGCAAAAAATAAAAAGAAAATAAAAAAAGCCCCACGTTTTAGTTTATCAGCTTCTAATATTGGCTTTAATTCTACCGATTGTCTTTTTGTTACAGCTATAGCAGAAAAAGATATATTTTCCCTTGATAATAAAATTGTTATGAAATATTTTTAAACTACGAAAACCCCCGGAGACAATTATATTACATTAATATATATTGATTTTGATTATTTATATTTTAAAGTATTAATGATTTACGGCTCCGTCTCCGATCAGAAGACGAGCATTATAACAAGACCCAACAATAAAAACTTTTAAACATGGCAGGAAAACGACGATCTACGATGGCGAGATTCAAGAGAGGAGAAAGAAAAAGGGTGGACAAAAGGACAGACGACGACGTACAGGATAACGACGTCAACAAAGAAAACGACATGCTATTGAATAGACGACAGCATGGTGAAAATGATAGAAACATCAATAACAGATCAATTATCTGAAAAGAAAACGTCGATATTTAAGTCTCACAATTAAAATATTTGGTGAGTGTAAGAATATCTGTATGAAGGAGATAATTGAAAGACAACAAAAAACTTAAACTATAACAACATGTACAACAAACGACATAATCTCAAATCGACGATATTTTCATAGACACAGATAAAAAACGACGATAAAAATCCGAAAGACACAATATCTACGAATGAAAATATGACAAATGACAAAGCCTTCAACAACAACAACCACAAACAGTTAGAAAATCGCCGATGAACGATACTGTAATCTTAAGTAAAAAAGAAATATACGAAATTTTTTATTTTTAAATATCTAAATAAAAGAAAGAAAAAAAAATTAAAGAGCAAAAGAATTTGGAGACGATAACAGCCAACATAAACGACAGAAATTCTAGTAAACGACCTTTAAATTCTAACAAAAGTAAGTAATGCAAACAAACAATATGGGTGGAAAATAAGAATATCTAAATTCTAAACATACGGAAAAAAATAATTCGCCAAAAAAAAACAGAGACGGAAAAAGAAATTCCAGACATCTCAACATATAAGATAAACGACATACTTTCCGGTAAACAAGTTACAACAGTGTCAAGACCAACTTACAAAAAATAAAAATAATAAAATTTTAAGATGAGAGAATATATACATATATACATATATATATATATATATTTGTATATATAAGTTTAAAAACACGATATTGAACATAAACGAAATCATTTACTTAAAAGAGCATTAGCTTGATATAAGCCACCATTTCCAATGTTAAGAAAAAAAATACGCCAAAAAAAAGGACAAATATTGGGTTTTAGAAAATATATATAAATGAAGAGGAAAACAGCGAAAATTATTTAGCAGAAACAGAAAAGAAAGAAAACCATAAAACCTTGGAAAAATAACAAAAGTAACCATAAACTATATCTTTTGTGAGAAACTACATACTAACGAAAGTAAACGACAGTATCACTGTCAATGTTTGAATCACAATAATTAATCCCAAGAAAAATGTTGGGCGACATTAAGTCAACAAAAATAGACGAAAAAAAAAAACCTTACAGAACGATGACATTAAACCAAAACGACATCATTTGTTAAAGCCCACATAATCTCTTTTAAACGACAATTGAAGAACAAAAAAATTAGAGAAAAATACATTAAACAAAAACGACAACATTTATCAATAATCACGTCTCTAGTAAACGACATTATGACGACAACTGTAAATAACTACACTAATAAAAGCAAACAAAACAGTATTGGGTGACAAATCAAGGAATTGATTATGCAAAATATATACATAAATCTAAAATCTTTGTAGGAGGAGTGTTCAATAAATTATGTTGTTATATTATGACACATCATTTAATGTATATAAAAATCAATTAGACACTATTTAAACTCTTTGGATACTAAAATTGGAGTAAAGATTTACATTTAGACGACATATCCACATATGCAAAAAACGACAAAATTTCCAATAAACGACATCATCAAGACCTTTTTTTTTTTCCTTTTAAAAAGATAACGAATGAAAACGACAATGATTAGTGTTAGGTGGAGGCTCCATGGATAAACGAATAGATATACATAGACGCACACACCCAAACGGTAAACCTAAAAACTACAAATTATCCAAATAGACATACATATGCAAAAAACGACAAAATTTCTAATAAACGACATCATCAAGACCATTTTTTTTTTCCTTTTAAAAAGATAACGAATGAAAACGACAATGATTAGTGTTAGGCGGAGGCTCCATGGATAAACGAATAGATATACATAGACGCACACACCCAAACGGTAAACCTAAAAACGACAAATTATCGCATACGACATCATTTTCTAAAACGGCATTAATACCAATGAATGATGTATGATTTCTAAAAACGACAAGAAAAAGAGGGTGATAGTAATAGTATCTAAACAAACTTAAAAGAAGGACAAAAGTTAGAATTTAAACACTATGTATAATATATTTTTGTTTTATACTATAACAATTAAAACATTTGCGTTAGAATGTGAATGTCAAACGCACTGAAAACGGCTGAAACGGGAACAAACAAAACAAAAGGACACCATATCTCCGACAAGATCTCAAATCTCGTGTTTGAGACAGGAAAATATTAAATATGCCAACCAAATAACAGCCTTGAACACAGTCTAAACGACATCATTTATAAGAGGACTATCGTCTATCAAAGATGGTAAACAAATAAACGGACTCTTTATGTCCTAAGAAAATCTTTTTGATGTACTAATCTTTTTTTTCCTGGAAAATAAAGAACGAAATCATATTGAGAAACAACAATCTAGAACAGTAGAAGGAACATCCCATAAAAAAACGACATAGGTATTAAAATCACAAAATCCAACACATCACGGCACACTCTGAGAACTGCATCATTTACAGAACGACAGGCGTTCTAGTAAACCACCGCGACAGAATTCTTTTAAAACGATTGCAACGATAACATTGATTTTTCTTGAAAAACGACTACAGCGATGGTATTGATGATTCTTTTAAAACGACAAGATCCTGGACGACAACAGGATCCTGAAATTATGATCTGATTCAACAATAGTTTAAAAAAAACGACAAAAAATATTGCTTTAGGAGAAACGACAAATTAACTATGTTTTTATTTTTCAACGAGTAATGGGTGTTTGACAGAGTAGTTTAAACCATCAGTTTAGGTTTGAGAACTTATACTATAACATATGAGAGTTATACGCTTTTTACAGTTCAAACCATTGATTTAAACCATTCTTTCAAACACGCTTAAATCTCAAGATCTTTTTTTTTAATTTTTTTTGGCAAATGCAGTGAAATAAACCTATTTTTTCTTATACTTAAACCAATTTCTTAAAAAAAAAAAAGAGAGAGAAAAAAAAAACCAAACATTTTAAAAAACGATCCTAGCACTATTTATCGAATAGTTTGACAGTCGTTGTCTAGATCTACAAACTTTGAAAACAAATATTAGGGTCTGCAAAATGTTCCCCTATGTTTTGTTATAAAACTATGCCATACGTCAAAGTAATCCCATATATGCTGAAAAAGAAACAGAAAAAGGATAAGGTTAGAATAATTTGTTTTTTGAAAATAATTTTGGGTCGTAAGATAATTGGTTTAAGGAAAGAAAAATACATACATATATGAGAATAGTCGTATTCTTATCCAAAAACCAAAAGTCAAAATTTATAAGATTTCAACAATATATTTTCCCAAATTCTCTTCTCTCCTTATGTTATAATTCTATTAGTCAAATCTAAAAGTGCCCAAAATTCAAGCAAACTTTTATCGTCTCTTAGAAAAGAAAATAAAAATAATAATAAAAAAAAGCAGCAGACATTTTTCAGTCACAAATTTTTTAGACTGAATTAGGAGGGAGAGGACTAGCGTGCACGTGAGTTATGAATAAGAACCATCTTTTTTTTTTTTCCCTGATTTATTTTTTTAAAATATTAATTTAGACTTTTATCTTATATATAAATAACACTACTAGTAATTATGTGTCATCTTTCTGACATTAACAGAAAATGACAAATTCAACAATTCAATGGATGCGGACAGTAGTATTCAAAGCAAACTAACGGCGGCTAAGATCTAGAAAAGTCTCTCTCTATTGTTAATTAGGTAAGAAAAAATTAATCACTTAGCTAGGGATAATAACTAAAGACGTGGTAGCACAAAGAACTGAAAAAATGTTTTGTCTGCTAAGAAAAAGTGGGAAAATGTTTTACAATGGCAAGGAAAGAGAGAGAGAGAGAGAGAGAGAGAGAGAGAGAGAGAGTTTCATCTATAACAATGCTCTTGAGTACTGGTTCCTCTAGCTGTTTAGTACTATTTTGTACTCGACTTTTAGGATAGGTCCAAACTTGTTTTGTACTCCCTTCACGTGCTTGCCAAAAAATTAGCATGTACTAATCCTCCAAAATTTCTATTATTTTTGTTCAACCTTTTTCCATTCTTCCTTAGTTTTCTTCTCATTATACCAAACACGTTGATGTGTTAATCTTGGGTTGGATGGTGAAGAAATAGTTCAAAGTTCAAACACTATACATAGAACAAAGTACAATCACATGACATATACTTAGAAATCACCTACATTCCCGAAATAAAAAAAATGCCACCTTTAAAATATTATCCAAAATCGGAAGCATTTCTAGCAAGGACAGGGCCACCTATGAACTAAAATGAACGCCGTTCTCTTAATTTTTTTTCTTTTGATTTTGTACATAAAATTTTATAAACTTGTATCTTGCGCTCTGTAAAATTGTATTTTATCCACCCACCACCCTAAAAATGTATTTCCCCTTTAAATTTCTACATTTTCCCACCACCCTAAAAATGTATTTCCCCTTTAAATTTCTACGTTCTTTGTTTGTCCTTCATCACTAGCTCACCCATTGCTGCGTTCTTTGACTATTTTTTGACTCCGCAGTACTAGATGGTAATAGTATTCAAAGCTAATGAGTTCACATAAATGTCACAACTAATAACAAACTGTCACCTGAATTATGTGATATTTGTAAACCATCAATTAGTAGGTACTTTACACAAAACAAAATAACATTGGAAGAAAAACTTCAACGGTGGAGGAAAACAGAATAATTATTAGGAGGGCTTTATTAAAGTTTCAAAAGAAGAGAGGAAAAAAAATATAGTTAGAGGTTGGGGAGAAGACGTGTTGGAAATGAAGAAATGAAAAAAACGCCGCACTTTGGCGTGCAAATTCAAACTCCAACACGGCGCCATGTCTTGATGATGTGGAGTGGGACCCAACTTGCCCCCACTCATGTCTGGTGGCTCCCCCCTCTCTCTCTCTCTCTCTCCCTCTAGTTATGAATCCTCATGGAGTCAAATATATTCTCCTCACCATACAAGAGGATCCCAAACTATTTTCAAACTCATTGGACCCCACATCCTAAGCTATATGCACTAAAAGTAGTATTATCCTAATGAGCTATGCCCGTAAGCCATACATGGGTCATGACCATACATATCTATGCATATCATGTGATGCCATGACATGGCATGTATGCATGTATGTATGTATTTATGTATCTATATATGCATGTATGACGGTGTCTTACGCCTTGAAGTCATAGTCATGTCCGAGTCAGAATTTGAAACCTCATTCATGACTCACCATCTCCTCTCTCTCCCCTAATGCTGTACCAATTCGTCTTCTCATGAACCGAAGAGAGTGCTGACAAATCCCATTCCCCTCAAATAATTAAAACTTCATTATTTTTTTTCCTTGTTGCTAATTTAGGTTATTCCATTTTAAAACCAATTTAATTATTCAAGATCTAAGGAATATTGGTAAAGATCAGTATATTCATAACGAATATACTAATTATGTCACCATTTAGGGAGCTGCAATATTCAAGATGAATCTTGAATTTACTATATGGCTCTGCATGTGTCATAATATTTTACACGTGAATCATTAAATTAGTGTATATGGAAAATTCCTACTTTTTTTTTACTAATTCGGTATTAAAAAACTATAATTTAGTTGCAGATATAATTTAACAATAATTTACACATAATTTTATTATGAGATAAAGAGTTTGAATTCCTTGCTCAGATTTTAAAAAATATTTATAAATTTATGTATGAATGTGACGCTATTCTAAATTTAAAAGTATTCATAAATTTATATATGAACGTGACACTATCACAGTATACATGCAATAGTTATTAGTTTGAAGATTTAGTAACAATGGTCATAATGATATCAATTAATATTTAATGCCCGTATCTTTCAATTATCCTGTCAAATTTAACAGATGCCCCAGGTCAATGATGAAAATTGAAAATGTTATAAAGTTGAATTCTTTTGGGAATCTCCAATCATACCATTTGTCCCTACTCGGAAATGGATGCCAAAGGAATGGAGAGTAAAAAAACATTTAACTTCATATTAAACTTTCTAAAACAGGGCCTTATTGGCCCCAATTTTGAAAACTTGTTTAATTAGATAGTAGTAACTTTTGCACATGAATGTTCCAAAGCAATTGTACTCATTAATTAGTAACATAATATATATATATATATATATTTAAACTAGGGATCAGTTTGGCATCAAATTATTTAACGATGACAACATACCAACTTCATGCAGATTTTTAAGAAAGAAAACAAAGGTAAAGGTGAAAAATACTCTACTTTTCATTGGTGAGTTTATTTCAAAGCACCTTTGTAAGAGTGTAACAACATTTACAGTCTTTCTTTATTAAATAAGGGTCATTAACACTTTGACCCCATAAACTTTAAAGTCTCGCTTATTTTGAAAAGTTTATCAGTTTACCTTCTGAACTTTCAAAACTCCTCACTTTGTCTTGAATTTTAAAAATAACCATTTTACTTTTGTTTCAAAACTCCTCACTTTGGCACCTATTTTTCGATTTTCTGTTCACATAGATAGAATTAAGCACACGTGATCCGCAGATAGGTTACCCGAAAAGACAAAAATAAGATTTTTTTTATCACCCTCAGATTTTATTTCATATTTATGCTTTCATTTCATATTTTTCTCTACTTTCATCTAAGAAGGATTTGTATGCATATTTTTTCTCAATATTGTTTGCTGATATCTCATCATCTGTAATATATGACTCATCTTATTTAGTATTCAAATTCAGATATCGATAAATAATATCAATTTATTAATAAGTTACGCATTAAAAATGAGAAAAAATGTGCATGCAAACCTTTTCTAAAAATAGTTCAGATAAAAAAAAAAACCAAATACATCAAGTGAGAGTATAAACGTGAAACAAAACTTAGGAGTTATAAAATCTTGTTTTTGCCCTTACAGGTGACTCATGTATGAATCACGTAGATTTTATCCTATCTAGAAAATTTGAAATTTAGAGAGAAGGTGATAAGCTTTAAAAGTTCAAGGGTAAAATGGTAGTTTTCAAAATTTAGGAGGGCAGAGTGAGCAATTTCTAAAATTTAAGACGTAAAATGTTGATTTTTAAAGTTCAGAGGACAAAGTAAAAGAAACCTTAAAATTTAGAGGCCATTAGTATTACTAATCCTTTAAACAATTTACATTTATTTATACAAGTTAAAAGAAGTCTGAAAATGGTCCCAATAGATGTTTAACTCTTTGACGAATAAAAACACACACACACACATAAATATTTTCTAGAGGGTGATATTACATTTTGGTCTAAGAATTCAATGTCAAAAATTATTTTAAAAAAAAGTTATATTTTATTTTTTACTTCTAAAGAATTAAGGTCGTCTTACTTTAATCTCTGACATTTCCAATGATACTTATTTAAAATTTGTGACACCAACAATGCCTCTACGAGATGCGCTCATTCAAGATGTGGTAGATTTTACTTTTCATTGGTTGGTTAATTTCAAAGCACCTAAGAGTGTCACCACATTTACAGTCTTTCTTTTTTAAACAAAATATAAACTTTACCATTTGTTTATACAAGTTAAAAGAAGCCCGATAATGGTCCCCAATAGATGTTTAGTTCTTTAACAAATAAAAACTCTTCTTCTTTTTTTTTTTTTTTCTGGAGGGTGATATTTCAGCTTGGTTTAAGAATTCAACTCATGGGCAACAAAAATAAAAACCGTCAAAGATTAAAAAAAGAAAGAGTTAAATTTTATTTTTGGCTTCTAAGAAATTAAGTTCGTCATACTTTGATCCCTGATATTTCAAATGACACAAATTTGAATCTTGAAGTTATAATTGGTGTATACTTTGGTCTCTCACATTTCAAATAACACAAATTTGAATCTTTAAGTTTTAATTTATGACACCAACAATCCTTCTATGAAAGGAGCTCATTCAAGATCTGGTGGATCTTAACATAGATGATACTTTACTTTTCAACGGTTGGTTGATTTTAAAGCACCGTTGTAAGAGTGTAACTTCATTTACAGTCTTTGTAACTTCATTCACAGTCTTTCTTTTTTAAAACAAAATATAGAATTTACAGTTTATATATACAAGCTAAAAGAGGCTTGATAATGGTCCCCAACAGATGTTTAATTTTCTGACAAATAAAAACTTTTTTTTTCTAGAGGGTGATAATTCAGCTTGTCTAAAAACTCAACACATGGGCAACAAAAATAAAAAGTGTCTGTGACACCCGTTATTCTCCTAACGGGTATTGAGGTAATTAAATTAATTTTTAGTGTATAAAAAAAAATTGCTTCATTTAAATTTATTTTATAATATTTATTTTTATCTATTTTTAAATTTTCTAAAATTCTCCTATATTTATTTAGTATGATTACTAAAAAGCCTTAGAACTTCTAATAAATCTCAAAAATGTCATATTGGCATTATGTGTGTTAAAGTCTTTAGATGAGACATAAGGATATCTTTTCCAACTACTCTTGACCCTCATTTTCTTTATTTCCTCCGTGACATGCTTCAACATGTCTCCTCTATAATTGTTTCTATCACTTCTCTTCAAAGACTTCATCTTTTCTTCCTTTCTCTTCCACGGTTCCCACACTCTTCTTCTCATTTCTTTGCTGAAGCAAAATACTTAGAGAACTTCTTCAAGGCAGCCATAAAAGTCAGCCACCATCACCTCCATTTGAGCAAGAATTTCAGTCATACCGAAGTAAAGGAACCTGTTTTGAAGCCATTTCAAGCTTCCAACTAACCATAATCCGAGGTTAGAATCTTATGAACAAATTTAGTCTTTCATTTATAAATTTTCTTTTATACTAAAGAATTATTCAATTTTTGTATTGGAAACTAGTAAATCTGCCAGTTTGTTATGGTATACCAGCTGCTAACCTGAACCAAGAACCCATCTTTGCTCACCACCTAATTCTTTAATGTCTTGCAACCTTTCCAATATTATCCTAAGTGATTGATGAATCTTATTAGGGACTAAAACATATAGATTACTTGTTCACATTTTATATTGTGTTAAGACAAAAATTGTTTACTGTGGTATTCAAAAGAGATTTATATAAAAGCTTTAATGGCATACTAGTAAGATAGGTTTACACATGATTTATTTATGAATGTAGTTGTATGTTGTGCTTTAGTTTTAATTGTCCTTATGCACGTCTTAGGATCAAGGGAGTATGGAGCTAACGTTAACTGATTCCAGGATTAAAAGATTGTTGATAAGCTTGAAAGGTAGGGATTCTATTACTCATCTTTTGTGAGGTTTTTATAGAATTAAAATTGATTGTTTTGCCGCAATATATATATCTATGTTGAACTAATATTATATGAGTATCACATATGAAACTATGACATGGACTCGTCTTGTATTGTACGGCGAGGAACATAATGAATTGACACATGTTATAAATTGAGAAGCATGGTTAGGAAAACTAACTCTATTAATAATGATTCAATATAGAGAAATTGTGAGACATGAAGAGGGCGACGGTTACGTCCTTGGGCATGAATACCCTAAAAGGTAAAATAGGGGGAAGGCGATGACGCTTCCTTGGGTTGAAAGTCCCAGAACACACTGTACAGGAATCGATTTGGTGAGGACTCGGGGCTTGATGTCCCCTCACCGGAACACCCTTGGAATGTTTATAGGGTGATCAAGTGCGCCCATTTGGGTTTCGATGAGTTGAGTGATACTCAATTTAACATGGATACCTAGGAACAATGATGATTGGTAATATTTGTATAAATGTGTAATTATGACACTTGGTAACGATTAACTACGGTATCCATAAGATGTGATCATAATAAACCTCATAATCTGGAATATGATGTAACTTACTAACCATGCAGGTTTTAATGTGGTAATGATAAAAACCTAAAGGTGAGTAATGGCTTTCTCTACTGAGCATAGTGTTGCTCATACCCTTATATTTTTATCTTTTCAGGACTCACTAAGTGTGAGGTGGCTACGAGAAATATAGTTGAGGAAGTGATGTAGCTATATTACATTGGGACTGCTTCAATTGTTGAGAATGTTCTTCATGATAATGTAAGCATCAATTGTTACTTTCTGTGACTGTATTACAATGTGTTGAGGGTTAAAATGATGATGACAACAGTTTATATTATTAAATTTAAGGTGCTACATTAAAACTGTGGTTTATTTGTCGTTTATATTTTTATTTTTGAGTTGAGAGTTTTCATTTAAGTCCCGGGCAAATTTTATTTTTAAGGTTTTACTTTTATTATTTATTTTTATTTTATCTCATTAAAAACTGTTAACCCCCATATAGGGGCGTTACAGTGTCAAAGATTTTACAAAAAAGTTATATTTTATTTTTGGCCTCTAAAAAATTAGGGTCATCCTACTTCGATTCTTGATATTTCAAATGACATACATTTGAACCCCAAAGTTTTAATTTGTGACACCAACAATCCTTCCGTTTCCTAAATATTAAATTTTTGATGATTTATATACGTAAAATATACGTAACATGTAGATAACAAGTCATTGAAAACAAATTTCTTGTGCTTAATACTGAAACTTACATAATTTATCTAAACGTGGAGCTCATGAGATTTATTCAAATGTTGAATCTCCTTTCAAAGGTTAAAAATGAGCTAAATTTAATGTTTGATAGACGAAAGGATTGCTAGTGTCATAAATTAAAACTTTAAAAGTTAATTTGTGTCATTTGAAAGTCAAAGTGAAATGACCATAAGATCTTGGGGTAAAAAATGGAAACAATAAAAAAAATTATAAAAAACAAAGTAGACTCAGAGTGGGCATATTGGACGCAATATTAAGTGTCGGTGGAATCAAAGTAGGTATGCTAACCAATGCTTTAATTAGTACTCCTTATCGTCCTCAAAATAATCGTGTGCTTAGCTTGCACCAAAAGATTAACTATTGTTTTTTCTTTGCTTGGAATAGATTAAGTATTGTTTAATGCTCTATAATAGAAATCATATGTTCATTTCCTCTTATTAAATTGATTTTATTTCGCTTCAATTCTAAGTATTATGTATTATTATATTTGGATCATAAGAGAATCAATTTTTACTGGGAAGTTGACATTTCTCGAAGCTTCCTATCTAATCTTGTCAAAAATTGGCGGTTGCCCTTGGTTTTTGAAATGCCTGAAGAAATAATATTGCTTAAAGTTGAAGGGATATTTGCAGTATTCAGTTAGTATACCATTAAGTGCATGGTGGTTATTAGATATATTAGTCAAAGATGACTAGCCAATATATCCACAGTCTAATTTTAGGGATTGACGCAAAATGTTAAAATAAATAAAAAAAAATCTTGAACAAAAATATAGATAAAAACATACCATTTATTTATAAATTTCCCTAATTTTAATTTATTTTCCTTCAAAAGTTTTAGCAATTCACATTTAAACCATTAAGTATATAGCTAGTGGTTATATATTAGCGAAAGATGACTTGTCAAGGGATTGACAAAAAAAATGCTATCTTTCCCAAATCTTAAAAAAGAATCCACAAAAAAAAAAAAAAAACTTGAAAAAATTTATAGATAAACATGATACTTATTTATTAGTTACCTAAATTCTCATTTATTTTCCTTTTTGACATTTAGTGATTCACATATAAACCATTTAAGTGTATGTTGATTATATATATTAGTCAAAGATGAGTAGCCAATCTACATTCTAATTTCAGGGATTGACACAAAATAATATCTTTCTCAAGTCTTTGAAAAAAAATCTACAAAAAAATCTTAACAAAATATGTAGAAAAATATCCTTTTTTTATTACCTTAATTTCCATTTATTGTCCTTTTGAGAGTTTAGTGATACACATTTAAACCATTAAGTATATGCCTAGTGGTCATATATTAGTTAAAGCCTTGAGATATGACTTGCCAATCCACATTCTAATATTCAAGGGATTGACACAAAAGGATATATTTCTCAAAAAAAATTTTTAAAAAAAAAAACCACCAAGAAGGTCTTAACAAAATATGTAGATAAAGGTGTGGTAGTGGTTTAGTGATTCACATAGGTGTTTGTTATACTACAAATTATGGAACAAAAAATAACCTAATTAGAAGGGTAGGTGAGCTATTAATTATGTGGGGAAGGGCTTTCTATATTCAAAAGTAGAAATGAAAATTCTTATTTAGGAGAAAATAAGGGTTGCTTAGTAAATAATAAAGTTGGGTGACAAGAATATGGTTAACTATGGAAACAAATTAGTTAAAGGCGCTCATCGTGGCGTGTATATGAGTGGTATATAAGCATCCAAAGGGAAGGAGAAAAAGAGCAATGTACCATCAACATTGAGCTAAAAATGGTTGGCTCTTTCCCATGCTGTTTTTTTTTTTTCTTGGGAAACAAACAAAAACTTTATAAATTGATATAACCTCTTTTAAACTTGCATTTGCGTCCTATTAAGTGGAATTTCCGCTAAATTATTATACTCTCTTTTGATTCATTCTTTAGTTAAGCCATAAAATCAATCATATTCGATGCTCAACAAATGTAAATTAATCTCTCTCTCTCTCTCTCTCTCTATAAGCCTTGCGATGATTAATTCTAGAACCTTATCTTAAGCTTTTATAAACTAAAAGTTAGCTTATAGTAAGTAGCTATACTTGTAACGCGTCCACCACATAGTCCATTGTTTTGGGACTTTTTCAATATTGCTTATTATATATACATGTGGCCAAATATTTTTTATGATTTGTACAGTTTGAGTTTCTTTCTGTAACTTAATTAATTAATTAAATGCCAAACGTGGGTGTTTAGCACATAATACTTATTATTTTTAATTATTATTATGAAACCACCAGTGGATATAGTTGGGTGGGCCTTGATTAAGACCCTGACCTAAATGTGCTGATCCAACAAGAAGAATGCCCTATCCATCAATCCATCAGTCCATAGAAAGGACAGAAGGCTGACGTGGAATCCAATTGGAACAGGTAGTGTGGGTCAGGTGTCACATTAGTTCTGGGCTGGGCCCACGCTCCGACTCATGTCGAGTTGTCATTTCCAAACAAAAACAAGGACCAAAAAACTAATAAAAATAAAAATAAAAATAAAAAACATGATGAAGCTTCTTTTAGTTAGTGACCTTTGTTATTTGAGTGATTGAAAGCTTGGTGGATTTGTTTATGCGGCATGATTCATACTTCATAACAATAATGCAAGATATATCACTAAAATTAGAAAATATTATTCAGATTATGTTCTTTTCTTCTTCTTTTTTTTACTTTTTTATGAAATATAATGGGGAAAAATGTCTTGGAATCAAGATCTCTAGATAATCCGTTGGAGAAATTTAAATGTGTCATACTCTAGATCTCATTGAGCAAAGTCAAAAATATCGGCATCGCTGTAGAATATATATATATATATATATAGGTGTGTGTATGTGCGCGCTAGTATATATAAAATATATATATATATATATATATACTATAAATAGTATTGATTTCAAAGAAATATCAAATATGTATCCATAGACAATGTTGCATATATATCTAGTATAAAATGTTTGAATTTTTCTTTCTCCTAGAAGCCAAAAATGGCTTTCATTGTCTATTAGTTTGGTATATGTCTTTATTGATATGTACTCGGTTTATCCTAAAATGATATAGGGGCAAAGTTACTTTTCAAAAATATTCATAGAAATTTCGGAAAAATTTCATCCTTATGGGACTATATAACCGATATGTACTTTTCCTCTCTTTGCAATATATATATATATGCATTTAATATATTGATAAGCTTTGTCTTTGCAATATTGAATCTCACGAGTAGGCACTTTTAATATCAAGACATTGGCATGCAAGTGGACGATGGCCAATTGCCAAGCCCTAGTTATTTCAAAAGTTGGCATTGTAGGTGGATGAATTGATGAATCGAGAATGAAATGCAACTGCATTTAACCGATAATTTTCTTTTTCAATGATATATATAATGTGACATCAATAAAATAACTAAATAATAATAGATATTAATTATAAATCTTAGCATTAACTCTTATTTTGTACCTATTTATTTATTTCGTTTTCATAAGCTCCAACATACGTCTCAATATTATCACGAGCACATTTTTTAACCAGCTATTCCCTCATTAAAAGGAAAACTTTGAAATCAGACTCAAAATTTTCAGGCTTTGACAATCTCTAATGCAAATGCCAATGTTAATATTATATTTACTACTAAAGAGTGTAAAAATAACATAACTTGATATGTTATTTTATGCTACAGTATATAATCCTATTTAAAATGTCATATTTATCTTTTGTCATAATTATTAAACATCGAAACTTATGAAAGTAAACTTTTAATATTAAAGTAATTAAAAAATAAAAATATTGTAATTATTAAAGCAAAAAGTCAATTTTTCAATCAATAAGAATCAAATATCTCATTTGCTATATGTTAAACTTTGTATCAAATAAGCCATAAAGGTACATTATATAGCAAATTTAACATTAAAAATAATATTATATTGGGGAATGTTTATACTCAAATATTAAATTTATCATTGATATGTCAATTTACATTGCATCGAAAATGCTCTTATACGCTTTATTGAACCACCATTAATATTTTATGTTTAAAGATTATTTAATTAATGGATCAAATATTTTGTGAAATTGTTAATTAATATTAAAGTTTGTAACTTCTCACAATAAAAGAATTACTGCGCTTTTTTGTTTTTCTTTGTACGTGCGGGATTATTATCATCATCATCAATATTATATTATTTTTTTGGGTTAAAATATATGCATTACCTGTCACAATCAGTACTTTAATGGGATCCCTGTTAAAGAGAGCAGGATAAATGATGCAAGCAAATTTCAAAAGACTTTCAATCCTAAAATGATTGGCTGCTCTGTCGTCTTCTTTCCATAAATACACAGACAAAAAAAAATTATCTCAGCACTTACGTAATTATACGTCATTGACAGCATTAATTTCCTGGCCAATTCTATAAAACCTAAGTTTTTCAAATTTCCTATATGTGTGTGTAGATCCTTTATGGTTGTTGTCCATTAAGGATATGTTTGGTAAATAAATTTAAATTATGTTGATATAAATTATTTTGATTTGAATTGTATTATTTGAATTGATATTCAAATTGATGTTTGAATGCACATTTAAAATATTTATCTGAATATGAAACAAAATTAAAATTTATATTTGAATAAATAATGGAAATTTTTTTTAATTAATTAAGAAATATAACAACATCTTAATGTTGATGATATTAAAAAATGTGCAATATAAATTTTGATTTATTTTTCTATTTATTAGGAACGTAATGAAACAAAAATGGTCTTAATTGAATATCAAATGAAAAAATTATGATTTTTTTTCCACAAATACAAGAGAGAGAACATGGGATTTTACTATATCCTAGTCCAAAAAGTTTAAAAGAAAATAGAACTCTAAAAATTTGGATTCAAAGGATTCATTTGATTTAAATTTTGAGAAAATAAACATCTATCTAAAAGATTATTTAGACTTAAAGTCTAAAAAATTAGCTTAATACACTAAACAAACGGGCCCTAAGTAATTTGCATTCATTAGAGGCTCTTTTAAGAGCATATATTTGGTCATCAGTCATGGTCATAATTTCTTTCTCCTACAAAGAGGAAAAAATCTACAATCCTATCTTGTACTTTAAAAAAATTCCTGCCGATCAAAGGAATGTGTATATTACCAAGGAGTTTATCAGCCTATTTAAAACACGGCTCGACTTTGAATCAAAAAATTTACACAAGTAATTTGATCATAATTTTGTAGTTCAAACTATCATTCCAAACGGGTTATGTAATTATGTAACATCCGTTATTTTTTTAACCGGTATTATTGTATATAAATTAATGATCAGTATGTCAATTTAAACTTTGTAAAATTTATTGTGTCTAAGATTTAATGAATTGCTTTTGTTGTTTTATTTATTTACGAAAATATCACATTGGCATTTTGTATCAAAAGTCTCTTGAGGAAACAACACTTACCTTATTTTACATGTTCTGTCCCCTAATCATTTTCTTTTTTTTATTTTGTCTTATTTCCTCTCCCTCACCTGTGACTCTCTTCCCAACGTCCCATTTGTCCTTTTCTTTCTTTTTCCTCTTCTTATTTGTTTCTTTCTCTCTTTCACTCTCACACGTCTCTCTCTATCTCCCTGCTCTTCCTTTTCTTTTCCTTCTTCCTTCTTCTCTTCTTCCTTCATGACAACCCAAAAGCAGAGAAAAACCAATGCAAAACTCAAACATTCTTTAAGATTTCCAAGTTATTTTCTCACAAAAAAAAAATCCACAAACAACTTCCTAGCAACTCATAGAGCTTGGAAACAAGGGGATTTTGGTGATCAGAACAACGTATTTGGCTTGAATCTGAAGTAAACTTTTCCAGCTTAAAACTTAGATTGTTATTACGTTTTGAGTATAGAAATCTATAGAAATAAGTTTATATTATATAGAGATGATTATATATTATTTAGGCATTGTTTTTATACTTAGGAAGTTGTTAGAAAACCAAGATTTTGAGAAAAAACTTAAAATTTGGATTTTGGGCTCTTCAGGAGAACTTTTCCAGGTGAAAATCCAAAGGGAGATTTAATAAAATTAGACACAAATTTCATGCTTTAGGTGGGATTTGAACCCCCGACCTTAAGGACAAATAAGGAAGACCAAACTACTAAGACAAGTGGTAGTTATCTTTAATGAATATCAAACTTTTTAATTATTTTATTTCTAAATATTTTAAAAATTGTATTATTTATTACTTTTTTATGAAAAATTTGTCATTTACATTGCAAGATATATATGTATGTTGAATTGCTATTATATGAATATCACTTATAAGACATGACATGAACTAGTCCTGTATTATACAACAAGGAATAAATTGATTTGACATGTGTTGTTATAAATTTAAAAGCATGGTTAGGAAAACTAACTCTATATATAATGATTGATTATAAAAAATAAGGCGTGAAAAGGGTGGCAGTTACGTCCTTAGACATGAATACCATAAAAGGTAAAATAGAGGAGGTGATAATGCTCCCTTAGGTCGAAAGTCCTAGAACAAACTGTACAGGAAACAACTTGGTGAAAATCTGGGGCTTGATGTTCCCTCACCTGCCACTCTTGGAATGATTAGAGAGTGAAAAAACGCGCTCATTTGGGTTTTGATGAGTTGAGTGATGAATACTTTATTGAAATGTGAATACATAGGGATATTAATGAATCATGATATTTGTATATATATATATATATGTATGTATGTATGAAACTCGGTAATAATAAACATACAGTCCCATAAAATATGATCATAATGAATTTCATAAGATGAATAATGATTGAGAACTAACTAACCATGTAGGTGTTAATATAGTAATTAACAAAACCTAAAGGTGAATAATAGTACATCCTACTAGGCACGTCGATGCTCATCCTTATTATATTTTTATCTCTTAGGTGGAGTCCAGTGTAACTTTTCTGACGAGGAGTAGACGACAACACTGCTGGTGTCATGTTAACATGTAAGATTCATAAGAATGTTGTAGTGACTGTGTTTAGTTATAAGTTGACTGGGAATTGTAATATGATGATGATGATGATGACTATATTTTTTAATATTTGATGCTACACTAAAATTGTGATTTGTTCACTACAAGAAAAGAACTTTTTAGGAATGACAATTGTCATCGCTAAAACTAAAAAAGTCGTAGCTAATACTATACTGTGTCGTCGCTAATAAGTAGTGGCAAACGACATTTAGCGACGATATTTGTCGTCGTTGATATTGGCAACGAGCCGTCGCCGATTCAGAACAAAATTTGAATTTTGTGGAAATTGTTCTAGATTAAGCGACAACATAAATGTTGTCATTGTGTACTTTCAATGACAACAATTATCGTTGGTTTTTTTTTAAAAAAAATTGGTTTAAACTTTCATTCCTAGCGATAATAACTTGTAAGCAAATAACAACCATAATAGTCTCTAATACAATCTTTCCAAGTAAAAGCAGTGTGATGGGCTACTAATTTTGCAGCTAAAGTTTTGGTAACCATTGTTTTATCTATCAATCATGGTACAAAAAGGTAAAGAGAAAACAGGTAGAGGGAAAAAAAAACACAGAACAATGAATAATGATGATGTCCCACATTGTTCTGCATTCTTGGGCTCTATCTGCAATGTAGTATTATGAACAAGCAGTGCATTTTATCTATGGAAAAGAAAGGTGATACTTTGGCATGCTATTAACTTGTTGAAGATGGAAATCAACAGAACTGGAGCATGGTGGTGCGGAGGGAGAAAAAAAAAAGACAAGGACTATGGGCTGATATATATTCAACAAAAACAATTACAAATGTCTTATAAAAGCAAATGAAGCCTATGAAGCCTCTTAGGAAACAGATGATTATAACTTATCATTCTCATATATTAAACTTTTCCTTTGGTTTATTACTCTGTACAAAGTAGCTTACATACTAAGTTGATGCATTTACAACTTCCAACAATCTGCTAAGTACCCCTTGCAGTTCCTCTAACTATACAAAACTAAAAAAGCAAGAAACTATAGCAAAAAAAAAACTTATAGCAAAGGACGACAGACGTTACAAATCTGGCAAACAAAGAACACCGATAGAGTGTGGTAGACAGCGACAATTCGGACGACGAAGAACACCAGCAGAGCTTGGAGGGGTCACAAGGTCGATCGGAAGCATTTTTCTAAAAAAAATTTGAGAGAGAGAGAAAGGAGGTGAGGAGTTCAAGAGAGTTCAAGAGAGAGAGGGGAAGGTAAAAATATGTGTTGAAGAAGAGTCTGGAGGCTAATTTGAATGAGAAAGTATTGTCTCTTTCAGCGACGACATTTTTTGTCACTAAATCTCAAATGTATCAAATAAATAAGGCTGAGATGTTGAATCTGTTGAAACATAACCCGCGAATTTATGGCGGGTGTTTGAAAATTTTTTGTGGGTAAATTTTTGCTAAAATATTTAGTGACAAGATAAGTCGTCGCTAAATGCAAGAAATCTAGGCATAGATTTAGCGACAACATTGTCGTCGTGATATGTTGCTTTTACAGACAACAAATGTGGTCCCTAGAAGTCTCATCGCTAAATCATCTAATTGTTGTAGCTACTACTAGCGACGACATTGTCATTGCTATATGTTGCTTTTAAGGATGACATTTTGTTGTTAAATCATCTAATTGTTGTAGTGGTTATTTAAAGCTTATTCTTATTTTCTGTTTATTTCAAAGAACCGTGATCATATTTTATTGTTTTGAAATGATATTATAATTAAATTTATTTATATTTATTTCATACTGTTAACCCCGGCGTTACAATTTAGTTATTTACTCTTTAGCCCAAAAAAAGACACTTTTTTGCAGCTTAATTATGAGGGAGAAAAAAAAAGAAAAAAAGAAAAAAGCAGCCTTTGGAAAGGTCGCTATAGTGGCTTAGCTTTTGACCATCCACTGTATGGATTTGTTGTTTTAGGATAGCTTAGGTCATTGACCCACATTGTTAAAGTGAGTCTATGATTGTTTCTCATACAATTACTTATTCCACACGTACAGTCCCCAACAATAATTTAAAAAATCAAAGCAAAAACAAAAAGGAAACCAATATATTTTCCATATTGAAAAGTCATGAGTGGGGAAAAAGAAAAAAAATAAAAGAAAGTAATTATTTTTAAAGAAAATAAGAAAAAAGCCAAGTTGACGTGCTAAGTGCATGAAAAATATCCACAAATCTACTTGTACCTTAAATAAATGCATGCATGTGTTAGTCGTGGACATTAAATACGTATACTACACTATATATGTACTTGGGACCAAAATGAGGCCTAATTTCGTGTTAATTTTTATTGAGTTTCCCTTAAAATAAAGACATTGGTGATAGGATTTGAAAATAGAATATGAATAATTTATGTACGTGGTTAAGAGGAAAGAGAGAGAGAGTATTCGGTATACAATAGTACTACTTCAGTATTCGGTATAGTTAGTAAACAATTTGGCATTGGAGAGTGGAAGATAAGGAATAAATTGACAGGGTCTTTGGCAACCCTTTTGGTTGTTACTTGTTATAGTGTAAAGCTTTTATATGATACGGTATCAAGAAAAAAAAAGCTTCAGTATAAAGTTTTCATATACTACAGTAATTTTAATCAAAATTGATTCTCTCAAACTCTATATTAAAGAGATGTTCTATATGTAAATATAATTAGGTGGGATATTACCACAATTAAGTTAATTTGTTGCTTAAATTTTAATCAATTAGGTTTTAAGAGCAATTAAAAAATACAAATTAAAGTAGATTGCAGTAGTATATAGAAAAAAAAAAAGTTTTAAATTTTTTGGTTATAAATAACATGTTTATTCATAGGAAATAAGTTTTTGAGTAGAAAATTGATTATTTACTTCAAATATTTTTAAATTTGCTATTTATTTTAAGAAAGTTTTAAAAAATGATATTTGTTCTTTTGTCCTTATAATTACAGAACCATTATTGGTAACTTCAAACTAACATAATTCAAGTTCGAATTGATTTTGTTACAATGTTTTCTTATAAAATTTAAATTATTATAATGTTTTCTGTTCAAACTAAAAGTTCAAACCACGATCTAAAGGCCTATAAGTTTTTTTGCGTCCTTAAGGCTCAAATATGTTAGCTAGTTTAAGTGGTCAGTATTTTACAGCGGTTGAAGTTCTTTTTAGCTTTAGGAAAAGAATTATATAAATTAATCTAGCCGAATAGATGAAGGTCAAATATATTTGCAGCCATAGAATTAGTTACTAATAATAATTTCAACATGTTAGAATTATAGTGAGGTTAAGAACTTAATTAATTAAGCCAATTTTCTATTCACCTAATTTATTTGCTTTGGTTGTCAACGTAGAAGTTGGACCATGCTAGATGATAATTAATTTGATTTCACCGTATATTTCCCCAACTTGATATATAATGTTCCTTATGAAAATTTTACCTAGGCCATTAACTGCCATTTGCCAATGTGTGTGTGTGTGTGTGTGTGTATATATATATATATATATATATATGAGTGTGGGGACAAAAGCAGAAAAGCCAAAAATGTTAATTATATACATTGTGAGAGAATTTTTTGGACAAAATCGTTAGACTTGTTTTTATAAAACGTCGTTTGATTAAAATAGTTTTAGTGTGAGGTCATCTCAGTATTGTTAAATTTCCCTTTTATATTTTATGAATGCCATAGTAAATACAAGAGACAAATAGCAAAAGACTAGAAAGATAGTAGTTTGATTAAAAGTTGTCTTTTTTAAGTGTGTAACCTTATTCCCTAAAAACAAAAGTAGATAACCTGTTGAAAATTATATGTACTATATATGCGTTTGTATATATATATATATATATATATATATATATATATGTATGTATGCATTATATAAAATATATTCCCTTTCATAAGAAAAATATAAAAATATTTATTCCTAGAATCCAAGGTGAACTTGTTATCACGGCAAAACAATGACCCATATATTCGGTAAATATACATGTACAAAGTTTGATGTCTCAGTCTAGCCATTTTCAAACTTTGAAAAATTCACCGAGGAAATTCTTGACGACTTGTTGGTGGCAGACAGGTTCAATTTTATCTCGAAAATCCCACGGTTTCAAAGTGTCGCACGTTGTTCTTGATTGTGATATTATTTTTTTTTTTTTGAGTGATTTCTCCTTCATAGTTTATTTCAAAATAGCCAAGATATTCAAATATCAAGATTTATCAAAATATTCAACTATACCTACTTGCAACAAGAAAAATTATATTGAAATTCGTTCTTAAATGGAAACAAGAAAATTATTTTTTGGGGAATTGGTTGATTAACTAATTCTAAACGAACCCTTGAATTTTGCTTAATTAACCTTCCTTGTTATGAAAAGGCAAAATAAGGCATACCTAAAACAGCCCTTTGACTTGAGTGGTACATGCTGGACTGCTGACTTTTAGGATTGAGGGGCTATATTTATACATGCACATATTATGTGTGTGTGTATAGGATAGAATTCACTGAGGAACATTGTCAAAGGATTTCCTATAATGAAAAAAACTACATATATTCAGGTTTACTCAAAGTTTTAATACTAAAATTTCTTAAAGGCAAGTATAGTATGTATGTATGTGAACACACTAAGATATATATATATATATATAAGTACAAATATGTATATTTATATATATATAAATCATGAATTTGTCTGGTATATATGTACATGTTCACCTTACATATATATAAAAAGTAAAGCAACAATCGAAGAAAATGGAACAAGAAAAAGAAGTGCAACATCAATGATGCATGTTGCCCAATTGAGTTGATCATTTTGCAATTTGCAAGGTTTAGAGATATGTCAAACTATCATTATTAAAACTTTATTTTCATCATCAACAACAATACTGCGCTTGGACCTACTAGCTAGCTAGCAGTTTGGGGTCCCCTCCCATATTCAACCTTATCCCCCCTCTTTGAATTTTTAAACCACAAGGGCCATTCAACACAATCATAATATTGTTTAATCTACTTCAACTTATCATGCAAAATTTCGCATCTACCTAAATTTAATAAAGGCGTGATTTGTAATAGTGGGGCAGTACTAGAAGTAGTGCAGAATAATTTGGTAGTTTCCAAAAAAAAAAAAAAAAAGGAAAAAGAATATGAATAAGAATCAGCTAGTAATTTCTAAAATCTTTGGTGTTCCCCCAACTAAACCCACATTTCCTTCCTCAACAGTATAATCCCCAAAAAGGGTTATGCAAAAAGATAAATGAGATATATGAAATCACCTTACTCTCTTTTTTCTTGTTTGCTTGTTTTTGTTGTAAAAGCTCCCCATGCATACCAACAAAAAGAGAGGATAATTTGTAATTGATCAATTACAGTGAAATCCTAACTCGAGTATTTTAGGCCATAGTGTCACACAAAAGAAAGAGAAAAATTCGTGGTTGTAGGTATAAAATCTAATAGTAAAATCATATACAACTACATTATAAGATAAATAAATCAAATCCCTCACCTTTGAGTTTAGAAAAGAAAAAAGAAAGAAAGAAAAACTAATTATATATTTGGTAAACGAGTTTCAACTTATTAAACATTGTATACAGTGTAAAACTCTCATATGTTATAATATTTAGAACAAACTTAATGTACTGCACACCCCATTTTATGCACTACGGTTTTTAAGCTGTTTCTTTGTCATAGAGCAAGGGGCATTTACTTTTTTTTTTTTAAATGCCAATTGCAACCGGGGAAACACCACACAACATGGTGCCACAATAGTCCCTGTCCCAGACCACACAATATAGTGCCACAACAGTCCCTGTCCCACTTATATTGAAAAGCCAAATTCCACCTAACGAATATGTGGGGGCTTAGGTAAGACAAAGCCCACCAAATAATAGCTTCGAATTAATAAAAGTATCAAACAAAAGTATGCACCGTATATTCAGATTTGTATCTGTATTTGGGCATTTTTTTTAATTTCAAAGGCGTATAGAACACACATAATTCGAGGGTAAGCATATATATATATATATGTATATGTATATATAATACCTTGATATCAAAAATATAATATAATATGATAAACGAGAACAGCCTAGTTAATTGTAAGTTCTACCATCCCAACTATAGATTAAACGTTTAAATCACGCTAAACTCCATCAATAATAGTGATATTTCTCTTCTCTTTTCCTCCCCTTGTTTCTATATATATATATATATATAATATAAATGGCCTCGTAAGCAACTTCCCAAAATATCACTGGACCACTTGGTATGGTATAGACCAGTAACACTAAACAACACATTTTCCACATCAATCCCACCACTTTTGTGATTAGTGATAACATTTATCATTAGTGAAAAATTATTGAACAAAATAACACAAAATTTCATGAACAAAAAGAACAAAGTAAAATTTCATGAACAAAAAGAACAAAGTAACAAATAAATTTAAACAGAAACACCACCACCAACTCCCAACAAACTGAAAACCGGCCAAACCGGTCACCCGCCGGCCGTCACCGATCCATCCGTCCAACCATTCCCCCTAAACCGAAAACGACAGAAACACTAACTCCTACTATCTTTTCCTCTCCCCTGTAAATTTGTCCATTTACTTTGTCCCTTATTATATACTTTTTTTTTTAATTTTTATTATTTACAGCTTATATTTTGTACCTACTATTACTATACTCTTCTTCTAATAACAGCCGGTTGATCCATGATGATCAGATGATCACATTACGGAACATTTATTTGGATTCTCATCACTGAACATCTGAGGGTGGGGGTTGTTGTACTGCTCCACTGGGACGCCGTAGCCATGCTGGCTCACCATCATGGGATAATGCTGGTGCTGTTGGGCGGCGTAGTTTTGGTTCAAAAACGCCTGGTGGGCGTACGCCTCCATCACGTACTTGTTATGTGCCGACACCGGCCCTTCGTACGGCCAGAACATCGCCATCGACGGCTGCCCGTACCCCGTGTACTCCATCTTGCTCACCTCCACCTTCGGCGGAGCACCGCCGCCGCCCTCTCCTGCTGCAGCGGCTGCTCCTTCTTTCTTCTGATCTCCGCCACCACCGCCGCCTTCTTTCTTGTCCTTTTCGCCACCACCACTTTCAGTTTTTTGATCCTTCTTGTCGCCACCACCGGCCGCGGCGTCCTTCTTGTCACCACCTCCGTCCTTTTTGGCCGCAGCAGGGGCGGCGGCGGGGGGCGCGTCTTCCTTTTTGGGTGGGACCACATCTACGCTTCTCCTAAGCTTGTCCTTGAGATAAGGGACGAGGTCTTTCACTTCCATTGTGCCCTTTACTGTCACCAAATCCTTTCCACCGTCAATGCCCACGGATTCAACGCCTGTTTGAGAGAGTTGTTAGTTTATAGTTATAACCACTGTCCCAAAAATGCTAAATATATTATTAACAATGATAATCAATGTTTAATTAATCACAAAATTGTCTGTCTCTATAAGTAAATAATCCTACTCTATTATTTCGGTTGCTTGCATCATCTCTATTCTATAATACAAAAAAAAACCCAATTTAAATTAATATTACTACTATTAGAAATATACCTTTTTTTTTTTTTGGGGGAAAAATGGTTTAACTACTTTCTGTAATAAAAAATAAGAAACCATATGCTTTAATTTCTCACCTTTAAACTTGGAGATGATTTTACGTATTTTATGTATGCACCCTTCGCAATGCAACCTTATCTTCAAAACCACCGTGCTCTGATAAGCCACACCCAAAAATTAAAAAAAAAAAAAATTAGTTGCAAAACTAATATTGAAAAAAAAAAAAAGCAAATTAAAGGATATGTAGCTCTTGGTGTTAAAGGAAACATCCAAGAAAAAGCCAAATCAAACTCCCAAGACAACACGCAAATTCATATAGAATGAACAAGCATAAACTGATAAACCATCAACCATTCGAACTAAAAATACTGTTATAATTTAAAATTTATTAAAAATAAAACAATAACAAAACAATTGAGGCTGAACTCGTGTGTATTACTGCTAAAAATAATAAAATAATAATAATGATTAAAAAAACTATTGTTTTACCTGTTTGGGCTTTTTGTCCTCGGCCTTCTTTTCCTCCGGCTTCTTCTCCGCCGGCTTTTCCACCACCTTCTTTTCACCGTCGCCGCCTTTCTTCGGCTGCGGAGACAGAAGTTCCACTTTTTTCTTTGTCTTTTGCTCCAACTTCTCCTTTATCGCCGACGGGTCCGCTTTTCCGGTGACCGTCACTTTGTTTGTCCCACAGTCGGCGGTGACGCTATCAACGCCTGCAAATTCCACCAATTAACATTAATAAATCATTAATTAATAAAAAAACCGCGTCTAATTACATTAAACGCAATGTAAATTATGTGATTAAGGCCATAATTCTATTTCGCCCGTTTATGAAGAAGTGACAAATTAATTAATCAATTAATTAGGGATTGTAATTGACATTTTCTCTTCTCTTACCATCCAAATTCTTTATCGCTCGTTTGACTTTCTTAGCACATCCCTCGCAATGCAAATCGAGCTTCAAAACGACGGGGCTCATTCCGTCGTCGGCATTCTTGGCATCGCCGCCGGCGGCAGCGGCGGGCTTCTTCTCGCCGTCATTCTTCGCGGCGGCGTCCTTTTGCTGCCATTATTAGAAACCAAATTAATCACTGAATTAGAGAAAACTCTGACTAAAGAGGTAAATTTAACTCTCAGGCATTGAGAAGAGAGAGAAAAAATTTAATTTGCACTAACCTCGCCCATAATCTCAGTGGATTATTGACCAAGACAATAGAATTGTTAGAGAGAGAATAGTGATCTGCTAGAGAGAGACTTTTTCCAAATTCGCTCGAAATGTTCTGAAGAGAGGAATTAGAGAGCAGAGGTGGTAGTATTATATAGGCGGATTGAAAGGGCCGGTTTTCAATTTTTAATTTCCTAATTTTTTTTTTTGTTTTTTTTTTAATTGAGGGGAATTCTGATGTGGATGTATTTATGTATGTATGTATGATAATGATGGTATATGTGTATACATGTATATGGCCATGAATTCAACACATAAAAAGAAAAAATATATTTATATTTATTTACAGTATAAAAAGACAATTTTACATGACCAACATATTTAATGTAGCCATCAAAATTAAGATTTTAATGGTCAAATTTATAATTATCTATGTTAAAAATTTATAATACGTATTACAAAATTACTTCTAATCATAAATCAAACCTTAAAAGGGTGTTTAGTTAGTGATAAAAACCATTGATGAGAACTATTTTTATTGTAGCATATGAGAGCTTTATATTATAAATTTTTTTTATAATATGTGAAAATTTTATACTGTTTATAATTAAGTTTGTGATATAAACCATCTAAACCAAATACCCTCTAAAAAGTTAATGCTAAACCATGTATGTTTTATTGGTGGAGCGGAATTGCCTTCGTCATAAAAGTGCTATTTAGTTATTGTTTTAATAGGGTGACGTCAGCAGGGTCGAAAATGGGACGCTGAAGGTCGTTTCGTGATTGTTTGTCGTCGCCGGCGGGCTACTAATGGCTTTTGTTGGAGAGGAGAAAACGACGCAAAGGGTCTGATTTTGACTTTTAATATGAAATGACTGATTTATCCCTTGACTATGCGGGGGAAGTTTCCTCCCCGGTTGGCTACGCTGTCGGTTAACTTTGCCTTTACGCCGGGCTCCCTCGAAATCTAAAAAAAGGGATAGTTTGGTAAAAAGGGAAACCGCCATTCAATTACGAGTTGCCCCCATGGTAATTACAAATTCACGATTGTGTTCTTTATTCTATTATTTATTTTAAATTAAGTCAGCATTGAACCACCATTTAATTACTAGTTGCCCCCATGGTAATTACAAATTCACGATTGTGTTCTTTATTCTATTATTTATTTTAAATTAAGTCAGCATTGAAGCCACCATTTAATTACTCTTTGCCCCCATGGTAATTACCAATTTACAATTGTGTTTTTGTTTCTAATATTATTTTAAAATCATGTGTCTTTCTATTAATCACACCACCAAAAACCCAACGTTGCACACTCCATTCATGGGACGAGAATTTAAAGTTAGGCTTGCAATGAGAAAAATTGTCTTTTGTACATATAGCTATTTTTAGCAATAGATTACATTTAATTTTATTTATTTTTTTAGTAATAGTTTTAGAAGATTTAATAGTTTTGGACAAATTGCTTGATTTTGTAATTGTAATTTGTATTTATATGGAGCCCATTAATATTGTTTTTAATTAGTAAAATTCTCCTTTTTTCTATTAACGATATGGGCATTTAAAGTGATGCTTGTAATTAAAAAAAAAAGTTGACTATTAAATTTAAATTTAATTGTGTTTATTTTTTAGCAATAGTTTTAGAAGGTTTATAGGGTGTTTGAAAGAATAGTTTAAACCATCAGTATGGGTTTGATAATTTTAGCATATGAAAACTTAATACTATTCATAGTTTAAATTATTAGTTTAAACTACTTCCAAACACCCTATTAATAATTTTGTATAATTTTTTTGATTTTGTGTTGTAATTTGTATTTACGTGAAACCTCTAATGATGAATGATGATTTTTATTAGAAAATTTTCTCTTTGTTTCTTTTTTTTTTTTTTTTTTGAATGGGCTTTTTGCAAGTGTAGATACGCCCCTTTTATTATTATTATTATTATTATTATTATTATTATTTATTTTTCTACATATATCGAACTTTGAACTCGTTTTGAAGAAAAAAGAAGGGAGGGAAATTCTAACGGCTGCATCAAGTAATTTAGTCACTTTGTTAATTGTATCAATTGATTAATTCATGAGAAATATCTTCAAAGTTTAAGTTGTCCAATGAAGGTTTTTTCTTTCCTTTTTTCCCCCAAGGACCAACGAAGGGTTTGAAGTGTATGAAGGGCTACGCCATTATAGAGCTTTCTCGAGGCTTAGCCCCAACCTCGTCAATATTTGACATGAAATAGCTTAGACTTTTTCTTTCTTTCTTTCTTTTTTTCTTCTTCTTTCTTCCTCCTTTTTTCCAACTCAATTTTGCTATCTGAGAACTATGTAATTATGACTAGTGACCCAATCTTTACAATAACGTTTGGCAGTTGGGAGCTTGTTTATTAATAATATCAATGAAGTCTCACATGCGTTCAAATATTCAACAACGTCACACGGCCCACCCGACAATGCTTTTTAAAATCATAACTTAGTGAATTTTGGTTTTTCACGAGACCATTGTATAGAGTACCTCCAAGTTGTTGAATTATAATTTATAGAGTAGCTTGTGTCTCCTAGGGCTAGCTCTAATATTAGTGAGAAGTCTATCAGAAACTGTTATCATTAATTTAAAGCATCCAGTATAACATTTTTCATAGATAAAGGACGTTTCTCTAATTAATATATTTGCGTTTTAGTTTAGAAAATAAGTTGAAATCGAGAATTGAAACTAAAAATACTATAGCATGTAGGACAAAATGAGAGCGTTTGGGAACCAAGTTCTAACTGCTACAGTTTAACAGTTTAAAACTCTTACATGCTATAATATAAGTAAAAAATATGCTCAATATAGAGCTCCCACATGTTACAGTGTTTAAAGTTCTAATCCGGTTTCCAGACACTCTCAACACCATTGAAATGCTGGTTGGTTCATCATTTATATTAAGAGCATATAAAAAAGATTGTATTATTTGTATAAAGTTCTCGCATACTACAATGTTTAAAAATAACTTTAAGTTTCAACTTGATTCCCAAACACTCTCAACATTATTGAAATAGCAGTTGGCTCATCATCTATATTCAAAATATAAAAATAAAAAAGAAGACTGTATTATTTGCATTCCTAGAAACATGACTTGTCTAAATTTCTAGAAAAAAGAAAAAGATAAGATAAGAAGTGATATTTATGAATATATAGTACTACCTAAAAATTGGTATGCATATGTAAGACGATGGCTTACAAAATCGTCGGGGAATCTTAATATTTTACAATGGTTTTTGGATTTTTTTTTGACCGTATCATTTCTTTAAGGTATATAAAAAAAAGTTTTTAAAGAATTGTCACAAAAAATTCATCATTTATTAACAATTTTATTGTAGTGATAGTATAATGAGTAGTCATATATATATATATATATATATATATATATATATATACTTATTGAAAAGCACGTATTTTGTGCGAGTGTATTAAAAAAATAAAAATAAAAAGGGAAAAATAAAAAAAAGTGGAGGAAAAAACGTTTCAACAATAAAGAAAGAAATGTTTTAGCTGAAAAATAAAAAAAAAAAGTTTCGCAAAAAGAAAAATGAAACATTTCAAATTTTGAATATTATGAGAGTATTACGTAAAATTTATTACCATTATTTATATATATATATATATATAGTTTCTAAGGTTAGTCTTAAAACCACAATAGTCGTTTTTTTTTTTTTTTTTTTTTGTAATTACTAGAAATGACCATCAATGTGAAGCATGATTGCTCCCTTGGAGAAAGATAAATAAAATTGTGAAAGATGGTTGCTGCCTTTAAAAAAGATGTAATTGTGAAAGCAATGATTGCAAGTTTATATTATATGTGAATTCAGGTATTTTGCTGCGTAACAAAGCTTAAAGCTTCTAGTACGTACGTCACATATGACATATTAACAGTCATAGTGCCATTGTTATAACTATCAGTGTTGTCATCTGGCCTCTAAAATCTCACTAGAGAACAAGCTGATGAAGAAAGTCTCGCACGCAATAAGAAGAAGTGATGATGATTATATATATATATATATATATATATATATATATAGGTATATGTATACATGTATATATGGTCATGTTTTCTGATGAAAGTGCTGACGTAAAAAATAGGGAAAATATTTATGATATATATCCAAAGCTTAGTTATTTTTAATTGAAGGGTCGGGAGATAAGACATATACATATATATATTAGCTTTATACATATCTATAATGGCACTAGAAATTAGAAAATCGAAAATGCAGTGATGATTGACTTTTTTTTAGGTGCAGATGCACATTAAACACAAGGGAGAGACGTATTTGAAGCACTTATTGACTCTATTTCTAAAAAGATGCTTACAACATAATTGATATTACTTCTCTAATTTTTTTTTCCCCAAGGTCCCCGCATTCATTTCCCATTCGACTAAGTGCATAATATTGGAGATACATACATATACGTACCTATATATATATATATATATGTATGTATGTACATAAATATAACTAAATATTAGAGGCCACTGATTGAATGAGAAGATAACGTCGTTTGTCTTTGCCTAGGGGAGGTGCTAGAATTTCAATTGGCTTTTTCACTTTCGAGAGTGACAACCATGCACTAATTGACTAGCGCTTGTATATGCCATGCCATCCTTTTTGGCCTTTTTGGGTACGTGTGGAAAACGAGGATACGTGATTTTCGCCGAGAAAAATTGTCATATATGGTTGCATTTGGGACAAACTTGAAATCTAAGTGTGAAAAACGACTGATATGATGCTTAAAAGTATGGCTAAAACTCAAACTTTTAAACTGAAAAATATAACATGTGAAAACTTTATATTATGGTTCACCTTTTATAGATCATTATAGCATTGAGAGCTTTATATTATAATAACCAAAAGTTTCGATTAGAACTAATTTTTTTAAACTCTTTGAAGCGGAAAATAAAAATATATATATATATGTGTATATATGCATATATTATTAAAAATGTCGTTAAACATGCTTGGGACCCACTGGTAGAGTTCATCCCATTGAGAGGATTGTGGTACCTGTCCCGTAGGGTTATGTGGAACGGCTCTTATTTGGGGTCAAAATATTCCAACAAGTACTACACCTTTGCAAATGGTTTTGGTACGTTTGATAAGTATGTCACGTTCATGCACCAAATCCTCATGCTAGAATTAAGGATACAAAAACACTACATCCGAGGAAAAAACATGTGAAATTTATGAGTTTGGGTTTGTGTATCTTATTTCCTAAGCTCTTTCTCCGAATTATCTAAAAAGGTGTTTAAAAAGTACAGTTAAAACTGTAATTTTTGAATTGAAAATTGTAATATATATAACTTTATATTATACTTTATTTTTACTGTAACATGTGAAAAATATTATAACAACAAAAAATTTTAGATAGAACTAATTTTGTCAAACACGATATAGGTCAAAATGTATAGTGTCACACGATTAAGGAAATTATGAAGAATCTAGAGGGGAAATCTCTTGATTATGATAAGGGTTGAAGCACAAGGGGGAAAAGAAAGGTGTGTAGAAAGTTCTTTGTTCATTGGAGGAAAAAAAGTGACATAATATAGTGTTTTTGTGTTTATGACATTCTCATTTTTTGGGTCATACAAGTAATTATTATGTGAAATGTACCCACCAATTAAAAGGACGAGGGAGTATCATATTTTACCAATCGCTAGGTGGTGGGTATTTTTCACGTTGGACATTTGAGGGACCTTCGTTGCACTAGCTAACAAAAAGTGGTTCCTTCCTTCTTCAACAAAGGAAAAGGACAATATTTATATATAGTGCAGTTAAGTTGGAGAAATTGAATATTAACTTGTATGGCTGCGAATTTATAAAAGCTTATATTTTTGTGCTTAAAATAAAGTGTTTTTCTTTCTTAATTTTTGTTTTAACTTTATAAAAAGAATCCCAATTATAAATTATTGAGATGATAAAGTTATTAAGCATGGGTAATCGAGAAGCTTTTCGTTGTATAAGTTTGACCACATACTCTTCCTCTTACCTACAAATTATATTGCGACCTTGAAAAAGCGAAATGATAGATTGAAAGCCTGGCTACTTTTACTTGAGGGAAATAAGAAAGAGGAGGAAAGAGGCAGATATATATATATTTTTAATTTTTTTTTAGTAAATAACATGCCTTAAAATATCTAAAGTGGAAGAACCATTTTTAGTTATCTATGGTATGAATATGTTATTTATCTAACATGTTTTAAAGCATGTTATTAATTTAAAAAACCTTAATTATTGTAATTTCTCGAAAAAAAAATAGAAAGTGGAAATTACTTTCATTGTTAATCAACTTATTTTTGAGTATTGATAGTTTATTATCCTTTTAGGCTTGTAGAAGAATAATGGAAAATTTTTTAAAATGCTATCTTTTTACAATTTACGTTTTGTAAATACTATATATATTTAAGTATTGTGTAACTTAAATATATAATGTAAATAATAATGTGATACAATTTTATTAAGCGTAGTATAAATATATTTTTTTAAGAAAGTGTAGCATAAGATGTAAAATTTTCTCAAGAATAATTCCCAATTAGAAGAGGCTTCATTCTGGGTTTACCTTTCTTTTGGACTCCAATGAAAGAGTAGCCCATTATGAGCTCCAATAATGGGCACACCAGATCCTGCATTGGGCTTCACAAGCACATTGGGCCCAAGTTCAAGACTGGCCCAAAGTACAGAATTACTCCTTAAAAAAATTACAATATGTGTCCAAATTATTGTTATGAAATTAAAATCTAATACAATATTCAAAATATCTTAAAAATGCTCTTAATGATATAGTAATTGTTTCAATAATATTACATATTATACTGTATAATTATATATAAATAAATTTAATGATATCATTATGAGACATTTATAAAATTTTTACAAATTAAAGTCATATTTTAATTCAATAAATATAATTGAGCCAATTGTCTCGTTAAACCTTACTCCCTATACCACTTCCTTAGGTCCAGTTGAGGCTTTTATTACTTTTTTTTTTCAATTGGCTTTTTCAATTGTTAGATTCAAGTGACTTCTCTTGGACAAAAAGTCCAAAATACCCTCAACCATACTCCCAAACATACTTGAAGCTCTCTTTTCTCCTCTTGCCCTATCTCTTTCCTCTTCCTCCCTCTCCTCAAAAGCTGATCTCCCTCACCATCCTCATTACTAGGCTGTGCCAATCATCGTTGCCAGCGACCACTTTGGGCAAGTTTGCGTCGCACTGTCGACTCCATAGCACCAATAGTCACAAGGCTGCATTCCTTTGTGAAACAACGATCTCCTTCAAGTTGTCATTAGTGTCGAAGCCAAGCGACTCCCCAAAAAAAATGGCAAACCACCAAGAACTTTAGCTGTGTCGCAAAGAGGTAGGGTCAGATCGAATGGTTATAAAACAGGAAGGAGAAGACTCCAGTGCCAAAGATATCTGGCCGTCGCAACCCTATGTATGGAGATTTGACGAATGAGGAATCTGATCATATGACGAGGGAGGGTGGATCAGACGATGGCGAGACGACGACATCGTGAATGTAAACGTCGATTGCAAATCTCATTATGGACGTCGCTGCTTCGGCGACAACTGCAAGATAAGTCGATCTCACGAGTCGAATAGCAATCTCGGCTGTAGTGGATTGGCGTCTCTTTGCGGTGTTATCTTTTTGTGAACCAAACCCGGAGCTGACAAAAAAAAAAGAAAAGGAAATAGAAAAAAAAAATGAAAGAAAAACTCGCCAAATTTAAGGGTTATAATGTTAATGATGTATAAGTTATATCATACTTAAACATTGTTTAAGTTACTAAAAAACTATGTTTTAAAAGATATACGTGAAACTTTTAGTGTCACTTACGTACATTAATGACTAAACATACTTTAAAGTCGTAGGTTACTAAAAAAGTATGTTTTAAAAGATGAAACTTAAGAAATTCTTCCAAAATATATACGCGAAACTTTTAGTGTCACTATCGTGCATTAATGACTAAACATATTTTAAAGTCGTTTACGTGTTGTTATGGAATAAAACGAGGAAATGAGTGTAGCGATTGTCACTTGCATAGCAAAACGATATAATAATGCCTTTCCCGCACTTAAAGTAGAGAAAATTAGACGTATTTTGGAAGAAGAGATAAAACAAATGCATACGTATATGTTGCCAATGACTGGCTTCTTATAGTACCCTTTTTTTTTTTTTTGGGTGTCATATACGTTGACAACGGTCGTCGATATGAAATAAAATACGAGAAAAATTTGCTCTTTTTTAAGTTTATCTTTTAAATTATGTCATTTATGTCATTTTATTTTTTTATTTTTAAAATGTATTATTTAATCTTCTCAAATTTTATTCCGTTAACAAGTATCTTCATCCATCCAACTTCGTTAATTTTTAGACGGTTTTTTATATAATATTTTTATATTTCCCTTCCAAACTATATTACTTATGTTATTTATACCTTCGACTTTTAAAATGCGTTGGCAAATAACACATCCAAACTACAATATCCCTTTAATTTTTTGTTAGCAAATAACTTCCTTTCATTCAATTCTATTTGGCTAGTAAATTAATTTGTTTTTCTTCTAACTTTATAAAACCTACACGTCAAAGCAATCCATATACCCACAACTTATATATGAATATTTTTTACAACATGCCAACCAAATACAAATACAAAGAAAATTCAAGAGGGTTTTTTTTTACAAAAAATTAAAATATTGTGTTCTTTTTTGAAAAAACTTTAAGAGCTCTATTGTTTTAAAAAATTTTGTAGGGTTTTGTAAGCTCTTTTATTTGATTGGAATAGCCTACTGCCAAAAAAAAAAACTTTTTCCTTGAATTTTTTTTATTTTTTTTCCTCTTAAACTCTTTTTTATGTTTGGGTCTTTTCCCCTCCAAGTTAGAAGAAAAAACATTAACTTGTAAAACCGAACAAAATTGGATGGAAGAAGGTTATTTGCTAACGAAAAAAATTAAAGGACATAATCACATATTTTGAAAGTCAGGGGTAAAATAACATAAGTGACATAGTTTGGAGGAAAAATATAAAAATATTCCACAAAAAATGTCCAAAAACTGACAGAGTTGGATGAAAGGGGAAAAACTTCATTAACGAAACAAAGTTTAGGAGGATTGAGTGATACGTTTCAAAAATGAGCAAAATGACATAGTTATGAAAAAATATGAAAATAATCCAAAATTTTATTGTTTTCTTGCTCTGTAATTGAAATATATTATTATATCTTTTAAAATAAAAAATATTATAATCTTATCTCACTCAATGATCAATGAGTGATCAAAATATATAATTATGTTTATATCCAGTAAAAACTATTTCTATTTTTGTTTGCACAATATTAATACCTCCGACATATACATACATATATATATATACATACATATATATATATATATATATATATTACTCTACAATTACAGGAAGTTATACGTTGCGAGCTGAACAACAAGAAGGTTCTTGCAGCTTGGTTAAGTCGGTGTATTGATAAAAGAAAGTCACACATCACTGAAAGTATTTTACACGTTTCACCAACTCTCACTTGAGAAAATATTATGAAAATATAGGTGTTATAGTTCAAGAAAATAACTTTTCCCAAAGATTACGAAAACTAGAGGAATGAGATTTTTTTATTTCTCTAAAAATTTTAAAAGACAAAGTAGAGAAAAAAGAATATTACGTAACGGAATTAGTTAAACTTGAAGCTCAACAAATTATGTATTAGAGGGGAATGAGCTTCGGGTTTTAAAATTTTCAATCAGCAATTGTCTAAAAGATGATAAGTAACAAATCTCTATATACATCAATTTTCTTGATTCCAATGTCGAGGGGCTTCTTGTATCGCCTGTAAAACATACAACATATGTTGGGCTTGTTTAGAAGGGCTTTCTAAAAGTTGTTTTTGGCTTTCTCCGTCCAAAAGGTATTTCTGAAATTGTTCAAAATTCGAATAGTCAGTCAGAAGTAATTTTACTCTTGAGAAATGTTTCATGTCAAAGTGACAAAATGTGGCTTTTTAAAAAAACACTTTTGAAATAAATTTTGAAACTCTTTTCTACTTACTAAAAGCATAAACAAAAGTTATACGAAACGAGCCCGTTGTGATATTGTTTATGTCAAAAAAAAAAAAATCTTATCTTGACTTTGAAAGCCGTTTGGTCAGATAACATATAGATGTGGATTGTTTATAAAAATATAGGTCCCGTTTGTTTTTGTTCTCAGAATTTTTAAAAATATTTTCATACTTTTCGAAGCAAAATTTTTAAAAACACTTTCAGTACAATTCCTAAAGAAATTTTATTTTTCAAAATAAAAACATTTTCACATATTTTAAAAACAATACCAAACGGCCCAATTGTTTAATTCGTTTCACATTATTAATAAGAGAACCATTCTGAAAATATCCTACTCTTCTTGTGTGTTTTAATTTTACATTGCTTGTAGGGCTTGAATACTCCATTGTTTTAATTGTACTAATCTGATACTTCGAGCTAAGCGTTAACCACTTTTAATAAAGCAACTAATTCAGTGTATGTTGGAAGAAGTTTGTCAACATTTGTGTCAGAATTACCCACTGGAAAATAGTAAAGAAGAGATGAGAGAGAGAGAGAGAAAAAAGAGACTAGGGAGTTCACATTATAGTTGCAAAGGAAATATACAGGCCAAAGGAGTAAAAGACCAGTTTATCCTTACAGACAAATAAAAATATCCAACCCTAATTCTAGTATAAATCTAAATAATTTTTACAATTTACAACTTATGCAGCTTATCTAACAACCTCAATCCACAAAAGGAACGGTTGGAGTTCTTTTTTCCGCATGAATTCCGCTATTCAAATCTTGCATTAGGTTCTGATTCTTTTATTGATGGTCATTCTAACAAATTACGTGCATGACAACAATTAACTCTACAAAAAGACTTATAAGGTGTTTAGAAGGGTGGTAGGAACCATTTTTACTGTAGCATGTGAAAGTTTTATACTGTAGCATATTTTTTTATTGTTACTGTAACATATGAGAGCTTTACACTGTTTATAACTGAGATTGTAGTGGAAACTGAGTAGTTTCCACTACTGCCAAACATCCCCTTAAATAACCTTAAACAAACCACGGCGTTAATTCAGAGGCTCTTCCCCCTGTTACTTGCTTTTTATTATCTTTTAGTAATTGTCCTCGGCCCTCCAATGACCAATGGAGGTTTGGGTGTCAAAATAATCTCGATGGCCCCTGCTATATTTCATAAAGATTAGACAGCCAGATATCTAAAAATAAATATCAAGGGTTAAAATGGACAAGTACACATCCTTAAAAACCAAGAGTAAAATCATTAAGGAGTTTTATGCTCGAATAAACATTTTTATCCTATTAGTTGATGAGTACTGTTAATTTTTAATCATTAAATTAACTTTTCGACAGTTTAATTTATGAATGTTTAAGTTAAAAATCTATAACACTCAATGTAATATCGCTTAAATCAGATTATCCAATGATCAAAACACCACCTTCCGACTAATAGGGTAAGCATATTTTGAGTAAATTAGATGGTATACTACCTCTTTACTATTATTAGTTCGTTCTATTATTTATTTTTTCTTCCTTTGATTTATATAATTTTTTAGCTAAAAGGATCAAAATATTCTTAAATAACACTCATTTTTCTAACCTTAGTATAAAATACTTATATTTAAATATGTCTTTAAACTTTTAGAAGTGGCCACTTCAAACTTTTTTATTAACTTTCTTATAAAAACAATAATGTATCACAGTGCTATTTTTCACCCAAACGTCTCTCATAAAACTTACCAAATTCTTAATAATATTAAAATAATAACAATAAAACAGAAGACTAAGTACCGGCCCAGTAGTAGCGCGTGTCTCTCACCCTCGCCACCATGGCTGCCGCTGCCGCTGCTTCCAAGTCCTCCAGCTTCCTTATCCTCCATCCCCGCCTGAACCACTTCTTGAAGCCCTTGTTCCTTTCCCTCTCTCGTCCTTCCTCCTTCTCTTCGACTTCCTCTTCCCGCCTACTCACTCGCGCTCGCACAATCCCAATCCCCAAGCCGCTCTTCGCCGCGAACCCGAGAAGAAGTCTCTCTTCCTTCGCCTTCGCGCAGTCTCCGACCGAAAATGGCGGCGGCACCGGAGCTATCACGCCTCCGCTGCCGGTGGCGGAAGAGCAGGTGGTGGAGAAGATCGACGTCAATCCTCCCAAAGGAACCAGGGATTTCCCACCAGAGGAAATGCGGCTTCGCAACTGGCTTTTCCAGAATTTCAGAGAGGTTTCTAGGGTTTCTGAATCGCTTTCTTCCGTGTTTTGTAATCGAAATTCTAGTTGTTTATAAAACAAAAAGATTGGTTTTTTCTCCAGGTTTCGCAGTTGTTTGGTTTCGAAGAGGTCGATTTTCCTGTTCTTGAGTCGGAAGCTCTGTATATCAGAAAAGCTGGAGAGGAAATTAGAGACCAGGTCACTCTTTTCTCCTTGATTATATATATATATATATATATATATATATATATATATATATAGATTTCAGGTATAAATTTATTATTAATATGCAATTGCATTGATGAAGTACGACCCTTTAGTGTAAAGTAATTCGCTATTGAAAACAATGATGCAATGTTAAATTATAATGATTTTCATTTTATTTTTGAATTTTAAAAGCATTTGGAACGTAGAGAGTGTAAACTCATTATTCATATGCAATTGTAGTTGATAAAGTTAGAGCCTTTAATTCAATTTAATTCAGTAGTGAAAACAACTCGAGAAAATCATATAATAAGTTGAAATTGAAAATTTGAATCACAGTTACGCGAAAATTTTATGCCTCTTTGAGTTTCTGCTCAACAGTGAAAATAAATCTGCAGCTGTATTGCTTCGAAGATCGTGGAAATCGGCGTGTTGCGTTGAGGCCTGAGCTGACTCCTTCTTTGGCAAGACTGGTGTTGCAGAAAGGGTAATGAAGTTCTTGTTGTTCAGTGTGATCCTGTGTCCTCCTTTTTCAAAAAAAAGAAGGCGAAAGTCTGTTTTTTTAGCAAGTAAATGTAGCCCAGATTACGGTTCACTTATCTGTTTATTTACCTATGATTTTTGGGTCCAGGTACAGATGCCGTAATTTGATGTCGATGTTTTTTCTTGTCCAGAAAATCGCTTTCCCTCCCAGTGAAATGGTTTACCGTGGGACAATGTTGGCGGTATGAGCGAATGACAAGGGGACGCCGCCGAGAGCACTACCAATGGAATATGGATATCATTGGTGTGCCGGAGGTCACGGTAATATGTTGAGGAATTGACTTGTTTTGTTACGGTCTGTTTCTTTTGATTTGTAAATAAACAGATAAGTGAACCGTAATCTGAGCTACATTTACTTGCTAAAATAAAAGACTTTCGCCTTCTTTTTTTTGAAAAAGGAGGACACAGGATCCCAAGTCGTTGTGATTGTGTTGGTTTATTGTACATTATGTGCCAAGCTTTGAAGTTTCTTCTCCCTTTGTTTAGGCTGAAGCGGAACTAATTTCTGCAATTGTCATCTTTTTCAAGCGAATTGGAATCACAGCCTCAGATGTTGGGTTTAAGGTTTCAAGCCGGAAGGTGGGAGTGGCTCTTTCTTTTACGAACATGGACTTTGGTCTTGTATGACATCATTGTTGTTTTGTTAAAGAGTTCTGTTTGCAAAGGCTTTGTATCATTATATACTTCTCTAGGTTTGGTAGTCCTTGAATAAAGTTAGATTGGATATTTCTTAATTCATTTTTATAATACTGGGATTATTGAAGGTAAATTTGTGCACGAGCATATGCTAACAGCTTTAAAAGCCGTAGATGGCATGGTTCCTATAGGCTGTGGTCAAAGCAGACTTATAATCTGGGACTAACAAACTATTTCTGGATGTTCTTTATCTGAACTCAATGCTGGTTTTTGTTTTACTTAATTGCTCTGCTCGGTTCCATAAACTTCTGAATCTGTATTTTTACTTGTCTCAAGAAAGAGCTCTGCTCTGTTCATTTTTACTTGAGACTTGACTTCTCTGCTTTATGTTGGAAGTTTGTGAAATGTTTCTTGATTGTTTTGTATTCTCTTAATGGATGCATAGCCAACAAAGATCATAAATAAGAGTTTCTTTATCCATTCACATTTTTGGAAACCAAAGCATATGAGATTATGGTTCTTACATTTCTTTGTTTACAGCTTTTACAAGAAGTACTGAGCCAGTACTCAATACATGAAGATTTGTTTGTTAAAGTTTGCATCATCATAGACAAAGTAAGTTGTGTTAGGATGGTTGCAAGTTTTTGCGGCATTTTGGGCTTGTTCACTGTTATTATGGCTGTCGTACACTCTTATCATTGTCCATTTCTATAGAAAATGAATAACTATGCCTCTCTTGAATGTAAAGTATTTTTATTTTCCCTTTTTTCCTTTATTGTGTTTGACCGGTAATCAGATTGGGAAACTTCCTTTGGATGATATTAAGAAAGATTTGAAGGCTGTTGGTGTGTCAACAGAAGCTGTGGAGCAGCTACTTGAAGTTCTTTCAATAAAGTCATTGACAAAGTTGGAAGGTTGGTAGGTTGAATGAAGTAAATTATTGTCTTCATGTTTTTCTAGGCCATTTGGTAACATAATTCAAACCAAGAGTTTGAACCAAAGGCGGTTTGAATTCAAATTTTGTGAGAAAAAACACCGTAGCAAAGTTGGTTTGAACTAGTTGCCAAACTGCCTATTCTTGATGCACCAAAATCAACCGTGTTGGGTGTGTCGTCTCTAGTATTATTGTGCTTCCTCTATCTGTTTACATGTAGAAATAATTGGAGGTTCTGGGGAAGCAATTGCTGAACTGAAACAGCTCTTTTCACTTGCTGAAAAGTTCGGTTATTCTGAATGGGTTCAATTTGATGCGTCTGTTGTACGTGGCCTTGCATACTACACTGGTATTGTCTTCGAGGTTAGGCCTTTCTATATCTTTTTTACCGTGGCCTTAGCCCTTATGTAGTAATACAAACTCTTGCTGAATGAGTTTGGGAAATCTCTGTTTTGTTTTCTTTTATCCAGGGTTTTGATAGACAAGGAAAGTTGCGAGCAATTTGTGGGGGTGGGCGTTATGATCGCTTACTCTCTACTTTTGGTGGTGATGATGTTCCTGCTTGTGGCTTTGGATTTGGTGATGCTGTTATAGTGGAAGTAAGTGAAACTTTTTACGTTCACTTTTTAAGTAGTTCCTTCCAAAAATTTTTGCTTCATTTATTTCGCATAGAAAATTCTTGTGCATGCAGTTTCATTCAATTGGACTTAACGATCGTGAGCCTTTTGTGTGGTTGCTCATATTTTTTTTCTTGGTTTCACGCGTTCATGCTATGCATGTTATGGCTCTTTTAAAAGTTTGGCATTAAGCAACTCGGACAGTAATCTAACAAAGTTTTTGTGACAGCTGATCTATGGAGTTATGGTTTTCATGGTCAATTATCTTCTTCAAAGTTATCTTGGCTGTGATGTTAGTGGATTGTCACATAGATTTTGATATTTCTGAGGCATTTAACCCTTTTTAACCATAAACGTCGTATTGAAAAATTTTGACATGTATCTTGTTTACTGATTTTTCAAACTTTGCTCGTGATTATTAGGCTATATCATCTCTTTTTCATATTTTCTTATTTAAAAATTTTGGTCATGCATTCCACAGTTGCTCAAGGAAAAGGGTCTTCTACCGGAACTAAGCCTCCAAGTGCACAACATTGTGTGCGCTTTAGATCCTAATCTTCAAGGAGCAGCTGCTACTGTTGCTACCATTCTGAGGGAAAAAGGCCAGAATGTTGATTTAGTCCTTGAAAACAAGCCGATTAAATGGTAAAAAATCAGCTGCTTTAATTCTCACACTTCATTCATTTGACATCTAAAGTATTAACATCCTCTGCATGAAACTTGTTCTCTTTCAGGGTGTTCAAACGAGCAGCACGGATAAACGCTGAGAGGCTGATATTGGTAGGCAGTTCCGAGTGGCAACGGGGTACGGTTGGTGTCAAAATCCTCTCTTCTGGTGAACAGAATGAGATAAAACTGGAGGAGCTGGAGTGACAAGATTTAGCTTGACTTCATATTTTGTTCTTTTTTCTATCTAATCCTCATAGGTCGATTCAACTTTAGCCGATTGTTTTACCATGTTTGCTCCAAATCCTCCTTACGTACTTAAAAGATTTTTTTTTCCTCACATATTAATACACCTTCCCGAGAATTAAAGCTTAAGGCTATTTTCTTCATGTCAATCAGATATATTTCTTCTTCCGTTGCACCATCATTTTGTAGAGATGATTTAAGGCATGGAATGAGTTCCATTTTTGTGGTGCCATTGCTTGGAAGTGTACAGTCTCGGCTGTTTAGTAGACATTTGTATTCAAATTTTGGCTTTCAAAAGGCAGGTTTTGTTGTATAAAATGCATAAACAATCTTTTAGTTTCTTACACTCTTACCTGTCTCCTGAAATAGAGTCTACATTTTGAGAACTATTAAAAAGTTATGATTTGGGTTGGGAGAATTTGGTCATGCTTTGTGATTGGTAGTTGGGATTATAGAAACCTGCTCTATCATATTAAGATTTATGAATAGATAAATAAGAATCAAACGTTTTCGTAAAATTTTGGTTCCTAAGAGCGTCTCTAATAATAAACTGATGTGCTAATGCTAAATTATAGAAAAAACACCATTGTAGAGTTATATGCTAAATTTGGCTTTAATACAAAATGGGAGAGCATGTTTGGAATCTTCTCTTGTCTCTTTATATAATTACACCCATAAAAAAGCTCTCTTACATCATCTATTCCATGGCAATTTTTTGCAGAGTCTAATTATTAGTCATCATCAAAATTTTGCCTATAATATCACAGTTCAAGATTTCTGTTCAACTAAATTTGGAATTCTGTGCTAAAAAAATCCATTTACAATTGAGTGCCTGCCAAATGGACTTTCTGTACAATTATATGATTTACTCAGAAAGTTGCCATCCATAAAAGGTAAAAGTACTAACTTCACATGTATAACATAATACTTGGATCCATTTAGTAAGTGTCAAAAATACCCCCACACTGGTTCCTTTTTCAGACTAACTAGATACAAATGTTCCAACATAACCAAACCCCATTATGAAGAAAGCCCCAGCTTGCATCAACAGATACAAGAAGAAGTGATCTTTCCCATAAAGCATATCATAAACTGCACAATGCAGCATAAGCATTCCCATTATCAGCTCCAAAACATGAATCCTGTTTGAAAATTACCAGTTTAGGACAACATTATATGTTTTAGTGTTTGGGAAGAGAAGAAGTGGAAAGACATTGATTACCTTTCAACTGTTCTAGACCCGGGCTTCTTTAAGATTGTCAAGCTGTTCTTAAACTTCATTGTGTTTCCAAGCTTTTCAGTCACAACCCATTCGTTGACCCTGTTTGCTTCTAGGAGTCCTATGATCGACGCTTTTGTTCGATGGAGTGGCATGACATTCTCAAACAAGATCCAAAACACGATTAGGTGTAGAGACCTGCCTCAAAAGGTAAAGAGTTCATTTGTTTTTTCTACGATCTAGTGCTGGAAATTATAAGGTAAAGAAAGTGATGGTTGCTGGAATGTAAATGGCGATCGGCTTTCTGAGTTTGACTTCAGGAACTACAACACTAGCTGGTATAACAATGCAGTAGAAGAAGAACGTGACCCAGTGGGCGACAATTTTCCGCATGAAAAAGAAAGCGTATATCAGATGTAGTCTCTTCCAGATTGACACCCTTTGCGTTAGATACAGAAGGTACCAAGTTAATGACAAGTTTGACATGTTTTTCTTGTATACATTGAGTAGCTTTATTTACCTCACAGATTATGATTTCTTTGGTCATTTTTCTGAAGAGACTAGCTGGGCCACATGACCATCGGTGTTGCTGATACCGATACCCCTTAAAGGTACACAGTAGTTCATTTTTAACCTAGCAAAATAGGATTAGCATAAGACTGATTAGAAATAGTTTAAGTTGAGAGGAAAAACAAATCAGAAGGGGAGACCATAGACTTACTACCAAGTCCCTCACCAAGACAAATTTCCAACCCTTTAAGCTAGCCCCCTGACCGCTAAATCCATGTCTTCCACCGTGGTTCGGTCTTTCCACCCACCTGCATCTTTTATGGCTTGGATTCTCCAAACACCCGCACTTCCTGTAGGCGTGTAATGTTATCATAATAAGTTGCATATTGATATAGGAGAATTAAGCTATAACAGTCATCTTTGTATTTGCAATATCATTGTTTTTCTAGTGTGTTATCTTTTTGTGATGGCTATTAATACCCTTAATAGCTATTGTAGTGGCCAGACTTGAATATTGAGAGATTAAAATCAGAGTCGTGTTTTCTTTCTAATTTCGGGGTCTTCTCCCCTTAGCCATGGATTTGGCTTAATTTCCCAATTCCGCTACGTCACGTAACCTAGAAAGTTATAGTCGTATTCCATAAGGTAGCAAAAAGAGAGTTTTCTGATATGGTTTACCATTGAACCCAAAGAATGAACATGTTGAGGAGCCTACTTCTTGCTCAACACCGAAGTGATATTCTAGCGACATCTCTTGAAGTCGAGTCATCAAACATTCATCTGCATTTACTATATAAGAAAAGTTTAAACACCGATTCAAATGGTGAAGTCACACAAGTAAAATGATTACTAGTAAAATTGCATGAAATGTAGTAGATAAATTGATTTAGTAGTAAATTGGACATTCCATTTTTTGATGGTCATGATCGATTTGATTGTATCAATAGCTTGGTCATACCAAATTTCCATCTGGCCTGAACCAACCCCAACACAGGATTCTTAAGAAGATAAGGAATGGTCCTCCACAGAAAATCCTCATCGGGCTGGAAATCTGAGTCGAAGATCGCCACAAACTTGCAGTGCTCAATATATTGCTTCTCTAAACTTCTTTAAGTGCAACTGCCTTGTAGCCCTTCCCGTTGTTCCTAGTTTCATGCTTAATATTCACCCCTTTCTCCATCCATCTATGACATTCCAACTCTACCAACTCCTACAAATAAGCAAACACAGTGAAAAACTGACAGCTTTAATCTGAGTTCTCTATGGTTTAGACTTATTTGTACCTTTAACACTTCATTTGTTGAATCATCGAGAACCTGCATTCTGAGGCTGTCCGATGGCCATGAAATTCCACATGCAGCCCCTATGGAAAGCTTGTAAACCTGAGGCATAAAAAAAATACGTGTTGGTGAAAAGATACTCGCAAAGTTCACAGATGAAATGTCGTGAAAAATTCATTGGCTAAGACAAAAACATGTAGTTGATTTCATACTGTAGTTTACCAGATATAACCATCAATGTCTGTTTTTTGCATGCCCAAATGATAGACTATTTGAATTTTGCTAAAATTTAGTAAGCAAATCTATCAATACCTCTTTCTCATTGTACATAGGTATCTGAATCAGAATTAAGGGGTGGCCCATTGCTTCATTCATGCTTTCCAACTTATATTTTGTGTATCTTTTCTTCCCCAACACTTTCACACACAATATTACCATTACCATGTAAAGCCGTTCGATGAAAAGCATTATAGACATGACCGAGCACAATATCATTGCCACGCGTAGTAGGGGCGCTATAACTGGAACCCTTATAGAATGCCAGGCATAGCTCACACTGTTAGTTACATTATTTGTCACTCTCACCTCAGGCTCTTGAAGAACTAGATTTCTCATGTTTCTATCTGTGAAAGTAGCGAAAACTCGGAGCGTCAAAGGAGAAAGTGGCCCGAAGAATTTGATACATTCATGCTATAAATAGAAACCAAAATAGGAGGGAAGATGAAGACACAAGATTCGGGTTCTACAGAAGAATGTAGCATGATGAGTGTAACGTTAGCATGTGAGCATGGTAACTTGGCTATGTGTTGAAAACAATGGCATAACAAGTTTGTGTTTTGGTAGACTATTTAGTAATGAATCTTACTCTTTTTTTTTTGTGCTCAATTTGGTTAATGAGCATTTGTGGCTTTTTTGAGTTGTATTTTAGATAGCTTCAAAGGGATCAAGCTGGCATTTCTTGTTTCTTATCTAGCTGTCAAGGTATGATGCCATATCATCTTTTCCATCTATGTTTTTTTCTCTCTTTACGAATAATTACAAGGATTAAAATGTTGTCTTTTGCTCCTGTAGATATCCTTCCTTCCCTTCTTTGAACTCCTAGATTAAAAAAAAAAGGAAAAAAAATGTAGAATAGTTTAAATGAATGATTATGAAACACTTTCGAAATTTATATGATCAAATTGCTACCTGTTTGGTAGTGTTTTTAAAATAGGTGAAAATTGTTTTATTTTGAAAAATGAGAGATTATGAGGAATTGCGTTGAGAATATTTTTGAAATTTTTGTCTCAAAAAACGTGTAAAAATATTTTCAAAAACTTTCAAAACAATATCAAACAGCTGTTTCTTTTCTGAATTACTTTTTGGTAGAAAATTTTGAGAAGTGGCTTCATCATATGATTTGAAACCCAAAATTCATCTGATCATACTAGTGGCATACCTAATCAAAAGAGTTGGTAAGATATACTTTGGAGTAGAAGAGGAAAACTCCATCTAAAATAGCTAAAATGGATATGATCAGAAAATAAAATAAAAATAAGCTAAAATAGAAAAATAGCACACGCTTCGCACCCAAAAAAAGACAATAATATTTTGTCTCTATGTGTGTAAACAGAACTTGTTTTGACATGCTCAAGGCAAAAGAAGACACTAACTTCTATGACATCATCATATTTTTGTTGTTTTCCTTGGGAATAATTTCACTGCTTAAGTTGTAATGTACACAAAACGTGAGCTTCCTTGGTGACTTGAAAGTATTATTAGTTTGGTCATATTATTCATTTTGTACTAGGGGTAATATAAGCTGCATTTCTCCAAGAATGTAAACGAATTCAAACATAAATTTTCCCACGAAAAATATGTCAACTTTAGCTAAGAACTTTATAGTTTGATTTTCATTGTTTGCATTGGTTTCTGTTGGAGATGTTCATTTATGGGATTCAAGACTTGCACACACAAAACAACACATCTAAAACTTATGTTTTTGTTATAGTACGGTGACTCGAATTTTGATTGGTCTGGCCCAAAAGTTTACGGTGCGACATTTTGTGGTAAAATTATAATTATAATAATTTTTTGGGGTCTGTGGTGGACTTGTTATGCTAGGGTTTCATTTGTGGTGGACCCGTTATGTTAGGGTTTCATCACTATATATTTGTTTTGAAATATTCCCTTATTGTACCAAATTATCGTTATAGTAAATTTGCTTCTGACTGTGTCCATGGTTTTTCACTTTTAAGGTTTTCCATATATATATATATATATATATATATATATATATATATATATATATATGTATTCTTTGTTTTTCATTTTCATATATATATATATGTGTCTGTATTCTTTGTTTTTCATTTTCATATATATATATATATATGTGTGTGTGTGTGTGTATTCTTTGTTTTTCATTTTCTATTGCCTATTTTTGGTTTTTTCTTTAACAGTTTTTATAGAAAAATTACTCAAGTATAAGGAGAATTGACTTTAGCATTTAAACTTCAATTAACTATACCGATAGATCCGTAATAACAAGTTCTGGTTTACTATTTTTGTACCCCCAAAAGTACTTTATATTTTAAAGCCCCCCAGTTTATTAGGTTGAAGACCAAACTGGTGTCTTCATTTTTTTTCCCTGCCCATAAAGAAGTGATCTAATTATAATATTTTTTTCTTTCCCTTGCAAGAAGCTTGTCATGACAGAAAATTAATATCTGGTTTGAGAATATTATCAAGTTTTTTTTTTTTTTTCCTTCAAACAAAGAGAGCCATTTTTGGGCCAAGTTTTGCAAAGCTCTTATCCACTCACATATCTATATTGACTCTTCTCTTATACCTCATTATAAGATGTTGAAGAATACAAACAAACTAGGCTTTTAGTTTGAGATTATTGCGCTCATAAAAAAACTTTTACTCTTACTAAAAGAAAAGTACTTTTGCGAAAGTGCATTAGTGTTTGTGTAAAGTGCTTTTATGCAATTTTTAAAAACGCTCTATTTTGCACATGTTAGTTGCATAGAAATTGAATAATATTGAGAGGGAATCATAGTTGTCAAACACCATCCACTTATAGAAGGTTAGTTTCACAGATAAAGCCTGTCTTTTATTTAACGTGGTGTTGGACATCGCTACTGTACCAAGCCTTTTCCTAAAAATTTGGTAGCCAGAAAAGGAATACCAATGCCAAATTAGCCCAACACTTGGGATAGGAAGCCATTCAAGCCGATCCACATAAAATTAAATACTCCTTCACCAACTTTAAAGAGTTGACCAGAACACCATGCAGATTCCATACATACCCTTCATGAATATTGTCAGCCCATAATAGGTCTGGCCCAGAAAAACAATCTTGGGACTGAAAGGAATCATGGGCCTGGTGGGATTTCGGCCCTGAATATGATAACGCCTTATTACATCACCAATCTGATAAACAGTTGCTCATAAGGATGAAAATTTTGAGTCACGGACTTAAAAACATTGTACATTGTAGATTTTGAGTCAGGACAAAAAATGGATGGAATGAAGATCCAGTAGTCCAGAATACAGATCTAGGTGCTTCTTCATGTTTCTGTCTTTCCTTTCAATTTCTTGTTAAGTCATAGAAAGGTCATGTTCACAGGCCCAAAGGGGACCAGGCAAATTTACTTATCATAGCTTGTGACCACATGGGATGGTGATCTCATCTCTCCATCATAAGTGGGCACTCCTCAAATCATGTAAATAAAGTAAAATAAAATAAAAATAAGAAGGGAAAGAAGAACTTAGAAGTGGTGACATTTTCTTGACTTCTCAATTCATTGTCCATTTACTATAGCCGAAAGACAACCATTTGATGGAATATATATATATATATATGTATATATAAGAAAGAATGGTTCAATTTCCTCTTGTCCATTTGTTCTCACATTGTTGTACCTTTTTATTTATTTTTCTTTTCTTACACCACAAGTTGCAAAAGGTTTTGGCTTTCTAGTACTTGGCCAGATTTTGATTTACCTTCTCTTTTTAAAGGAAGTCAGTCAAGAATCCAACTTGGCCAAAATGACAATTTATAGGGATTCTTATTTCTCCATCCATGTTCTTGGAAAAGCATTTCATAAAGGGAATAAGCAAATGCTATAGTTTTAAAGTCATTATCATACAAGTCAAGTCCCAAAATATCTCTGCTTTTGTTGGCAAATTGGTTGAACAAAACATCTTAAAGGAAGCACGACAAACAAACTGTCATCACAAAAATGAAAAGATGGAATAATTTTCAATAAATTGAAAATTGCCCTTATTGATTGAAAAACCTTTAAAAGGACATTATCATAAAATATCACTTCCTAAAATATCTGTTATTTAAATATTTGTTTTGAACTGTGCTTGTCACAAGTAGAAAAATGTCAAGGTGAACCTTTATGAACCTACAAATGAAAGAAAACGGAATACTTTTAGTGCACAAAAAATGAATATAATAGTTTCTATGCATCCATACATCTTCATATATAACTCACACATGCATGCATACATGCATACATACATGCACACATGTATATATTACATGTGCATGCATATGCATATGTGCATATATATATATATTATAAATATATATATGTGCATGTATAACTCATGCATATTACACTAACTTTTGTTTGGCCAAGAATTAAGATGGGACAAAATAATTTATATCATGAAACAAAAATTGACCAACGGCCAGTTATTTTACAGTACTGATTCCTAAATCAATATATATGTTGCTATTTTCGAGAAAATAGTATGGAGGGTAAATCCTTTTGTGTTTTCCATTGACGTTTTCTTCTCTTGCTGTTATAAAAATAAATAATATATTTACGCTGTTTTCTGTTACACACACATATATATGTAGAGAGCAGTATGTGAAATATTACTACGTAAACTACTAGTATTTAGTTTTCATGGTGGTATACGTGGCAGTACAATAGTTATAAAACTAAATATAAAAGAAACTACCAATAGAAGCAGAAATTTAAATTATTGTAAATCGAACCTATATAAAACAAATGGAGTATAAGTTTTATGTTGTTATTTGACAATTTTTAACATAATAATACCTATAATAAATGTATGATGATAGGTATGATTTATATTTTTTAATATGTATTGAGTTTGATTCAAAAAAGAAGATTATTGGTGTTATTTTGCTCTCATCCTATCATCTAGAAGACATAAATTCTAAGGCCTATAAATGGAACGAAAAAGGACTAGGTTTTTTTTTTTCAAAGCATAGGCTAAGTTTCACACAAGCTATTACGGGGTTTAACGTTGCATCGTCTAATAATCGGGCAAAACCTTAAATATTAGGTTGTTAAAATTCGAACCTGAGACGCATCTATACCACTATTGGTGGTATGAGTTGAGTTGGGTTGGTGCAGGGAAGAAGGGGTGAAAACATCAAACTCAATCTTAGGACCCTCATCTAATCCGATGTTGGGTGTGTGGTGATAGGAGTAAAAACTAGACCGATCAATCCTTTAAATAGTGTTGGGTTGGATCATTTATGTTACATTAATAGGTCTTGAGTTTTTCAAAATGAAAAACAGGATTAGAAGACGGGATGACATCAATGATTCTTTTTATGAGAGGTAAAAAATAATTTATGATAGTATACGTGGGGTCTGGTTGGTGTAGGGAAGAAGGGGTGAAAATGGCATTAAAACTCTCAACTTTAGCACGGGAACAGGGAAGTCAGTGAAGCGGGTGTGGTGGTGGGTGGTCCATGGTTGCTGTAGAAATGCCCACGTGATCAAACACAGCTCATTGGACTTGTAGACCACCAGCTTCATATTTTCAGATGGTGATGCTGTCCTCTTCCTATTGGCTTAGGATACCATTTCCCACGTGCAAACCAACCTTTCTACTATCTTTCCTTATTGAATAATATTTTTCATTATTTCTATATTAATTTCTTGGTGCTCTAAAAGCTAAACGCCATCCAGCCAGCTGCAGGCTCATTAAGTACAAAACTTCACCATGCCGAGTCCTCTATATATCTCTCTCTTTTCTCTCCATCTCTCTCTGCAAACTCTAAAGTAATATCTCTCTCATTTATATATACATATATATATATGATATACGTTATACATACAATTTGGTGGTGGTATTTCTAATTATATATATATATATATATATAACATGATTTATATACACAGCCATGTTGGTTTCATTTCTCTGCATTTGCACCTGCACCTCCACCTCTCCAGTCTATAGCTAGCTAGCATGCATATACACGCATGTATCTGTATATATGTGAATAAATTTGATTAATTTGCTCAACATTATGGTCAAAAGAAGGTAAGCAGAAATTAGAAAAAGCCATGATAGAGGGAGGTGCAGGTCCAGTTGCAGACGAATGCCACCTTGGTTAAATTTCTCTCTCTGAATTCTACTGCTGCAGTTTGGAGAAAAATACACACCACTTCAGGTAAGATTTTTGGGTACTTGATATCTTAGATTCTTAATTTCTATGAAAACCCTTTTCTTTTAATTGACAAATAAAGCAATTTAATGCCGGATTCTTATTATTGATTGTGGTATGTTTTAAAACTGTATATAATTTGGTGATTTGTTTTAGAAGAGAATTACTAGTGCTTTTACTTACAATATTGTAGACTATTTGTACTAATCTTGCTCAATGATACAGGGCATGTACTTAATTGAGTGACTGTGGTGTATCTTTTGATTTTTGTATTTGATTTGAATTAAGAAGGTGGGAAAAGAAATATAGAATAAATAATCCAGAAAAGTATGTGTGTATATGTTTAGAGCATATATAATATAAATATAGTATTTGTATATAATATTAATTTGTGAAGAAAAAGAAGAACACCATTTATGGCAAATATATGGTTCAGATTTTTTTTTTAAACTTGTGTTAATTAATCTTAATTCATCAAATCGGAAAATCCCAAGTTGTTTATGTATGTGTGATAATTTAGAATATGTATATGTGATGACGTTTGAGAACCAAATTCAAACCATGAAATTGTAATTCAAACTTATTATGTTACAATATTTTCTCTCACAAAATTTAAATTTCAAATACACTTTGACTTAAGCTCATGACTATGTTTTCAGACACCAAATATTAGGTACCCGACTCACTTTATTGGTGGGATTCAAAGCATGACACATTTATATAAACCATAAATATACAAATATGATTCCTAGTAGGAGAATAGATACATTAGTCGTTTTTATATTTTAACTTTATTTTGTTATTAGTTTATCATTATTTGTCTAGTTAGTCGATTATTGTAGCAAGTGTTTCTTATCTTTTTATTAGAGAGCTCTAAATATTCTCATTAGCTAATTGTAAAGGGGAGACTTGAAATATTAATATTAAATATGAAAGCTTGATTGTTTTTCCTCCTAGTTAGGGGTTTTCTCTTGAGAGGATTGTCTTTAAGTGGATTTTGAAATTCTCTGTTTGGAGTAGGTCGGTAAAATTTTATCTTCTTAATTTTGCTGCATCAAACCCAAAAGTAAAATTGAGAGCTTAAACCTTAAACTATATCTTCCATAAGTAACAAATGGCCCTTGTCATCTCGATTCTACACTTTTACTTATTAAATGAGTTACTCATTAAAAATGAGAAAAAATGTATAGACCAACTCTTCCTAAACGAGAGTTCTGATAAAAAAAGTTTTCACTTTTTAGTAAATATGAAAACTTTATTATTAATTTAATATCTAATTAGGTTGATGGGAAAGATTGTTCGCCCATTTGTCACCTCGATTCCAAACTTGTAGTGTCCAAGATAATAGAAACTATAAGAGAAGGTGAACAATTTAGGGTCTACTTAAGGATAAAGAAATGAATGGTAAGGATTCTTCTCTAAGCCGGAAAAGTGATCATGATGGTACTGATATTACAATCTTGTAAATGGGCACTATCTCATGGAGTCAAGAGATGGAAATTATCCGATAATCGGTCAAGGTAAGAGACAAGCAGCTATTCTTTTCCTCTTCTTTCACTAATTAACTTAATACAGGAAAAAGACAGACAATTATTAGTCCGTTTGAAAACACAGTTGAAACTATATTATATAGTTTTAATTAATTTTTAGTTTAAATTTTATGAGAGAGAATATTATAATAATTTAGTTAGAATTATCAAAAACAGTTCCCATGATGTTTCGAAACAAGTTGTATATTCTTTTCATGTTATTTTATGAAAATAATTATGATCTCACTACTATGTTTTAATGCAAATTCATGTGACATTTGATCCATTAATTATAGTCTAAGTTTGGTCCATACATGATCAACTATAAATTCAAACATCGAATTAAGTTCAAATTCACCCCTGGTTCATATTAATCAGCTCTTGCTCATGGTAAATTTTTGTAAGATTTGCAAATCCCTTCTTTATATACATATGTGTGTGTGTATATATATATATATATATATATATATTCATTTTTCTCTTCAAATAATTATTACTTGACATTTATCTTTTCTTCTTTTTGGATAACAACTCAATCAAAATGTATGATTCCTTTTCCTTCGAATGATCTCTCTCAACTTAACTATTTGGTACTTTGATCCGACGACGCACTACTCTTTATTCTCATACTACCACATCTGCAAATTTAGTTTTATCATTTCATGTCAAGAAGACGTATCTAGCAGAAGCATTCAAGAGTCGAATTTATAGTTTCTACATCGTCCTCTATTTTCTCCTTATCTTTAAAGAAAAAAGAATACGGTTTTTATTTCTCCTTTTTATTTCTTTTTTCGTTTTTCTTTTATCTTACTGGATAGCCTTTGTTTCTGCTTCACATTATTATTAGACTTTAGGTATACATTTTCTTTTAAAATTTCTGGATAATTATATTTACGAAAAAAAAATCTAATTCTTATCCACTTAATTTCATCTTTGATCACCAAATCTCTGCTGTTCTCCTTTTTTTTTAACTAAAAAGAATCTATTTTAACCAAAAAAAAAAAAAAAATCAATATTTTTTAGGGAATCAAGAGTCTCTTTGTAATGGTACTATAGCAAAGATATAGTAAAATCTCAACACTAACATTAAAGTATATATGTTATATTATATATTAAGAATGGTAAAAATTAGTATCATTAAAATAATTACCCTATAATTATATAGCATAAAAATATATGCTGGCTTGTGCAATAAACCCCCAACGGCCGGGCAGTCGTTTGTCGTTGTGAAGTCATCCCAATAAGTTATGGCATTTAGGGTTTGAACCCAGAAATAAATCTTTCTTCATCGATAAAAAACTTTCATTGCTAATCTTAAAAAAGACCCTGTCACATGGTCGTTAATGGACTTTTTCATTCTTCACCCGATCCCTCGTCGCTAAAGTGAGATCTGTGAGGGTGGCGAGGACTTCGACTGCGAAGACAAAGGGGGTGGTAGGCTTGGCATCTTCGAACAAAGCTTGCGTTCTTGGTCGAGTAAGTCGAGTCTAGTAGCTCGCAGGACAAGTGAACGAATGGTCAGCCTTCTCTTGTTTCAACGCAAAAGAAGGATAGATATCTCACATTAGCTAGAACTTGAAATATACAATATGTGTAATTATATAGTATAAAATATAATATCATTATGATAATTACTATATCATATAGATATTTATAAAATATTCAAAAAATTATATTAAATTTTAATTTCATTCTAATGATTTGTAGGAAATTTTCATACATACTATCTTTTAAAACTTAATATCTAATGAATGCCACGTATGCTTTATGCTTGAAACTTATATGGCCCTTAGAATACTTAGATGAGAGAGAAAAGGGAAGGGTGAGCTACAAGAGTGTTAGGGTTTTCCTATTTAAATTGGTTGGAAAAAAAATTAAACAACTCACACTAATTATTTTAATAAAGTAATATAAGTGATAGTGTGGAAAAAAAATTAAACATGCCATAAATAAACATTTAAAAAAAAAATATATATATATATATATATATATATATATATAGCAAACATGTTATTTTCTTATAATTTGGACACGGAATGTAATTCTGGAATGGGCCTTACATTGGGCCTTAAGCCCTAATCATAAGGTCCAAGAAAAGGACACATTTCACTTGCTCAAAACGGTACCGTTTTAAGAGGACAGACAACACGGATTTACCAGTCGCTTAAACCCTTCGTCGTCTTCTTCCTCATTCCTTCCCGGAAGAAAAGGCCCTAATTTGAACTCAGAATAGAAGCCGCACCAGAGAGAAAAAAGGGGCAAAGAAAAAACCTAAAAATGGGAGGAAAGTGCCCTCACAGAAGCGTTAAGAAGAGAAGGTACTCTCACAAGACCGCTCGCCGTACCAAGTTCCTCGTCAAAGATATCCTTTTTTTCTCTCTTGAACGATATTTTCTCGGACTTTCTATCTGATTTTCTTTCTTGTTGTTTCTTTCAATTATGCTGTTATTACGATTAGTTTTCATTGAATCGATTCGTGGAATTTTTCCTTGACGGAAAAACCTATCACGCGATGACATGGTATACGATGACCTGAAGAAGCCCGACGAGGAGAAGAAACCCTTGCCTGTTGATGAAGACCTCCCTGGGATGGGACAGTATTACTGCTTACACTGCGAGTATGAATTTTTTCTCTCTCTGTCTTTTTTTTTTGGCCTTTCGTTTTTGTTTTTCTTGTTTGGTTGCCAAGAAAATTTGAGAGAGGTTTAGAAATTGAGGAATTTACGATCACGAGATAATTATGCTTAGCTGAGAATCAAATAGAGAAAAGCTTGGGGTTTTAAATAAATAGGCTTTAAAATTGTCTTAGCTAAGGTTTGATTTCTTTGATAGCTAGGCCTTTAGTATTGGTTTTTAAAGTCTAGGTTTTTTTTTTCATGTTTGGTTGCCGAGAAAATTTGAGAATAACGAGATAATTATGCTTAGCTGAGGATCAAATAGAAAAAAATTTATGTTTTTAAATAAGTAGGCTTTAAAATTGTCTTAGTTAGGTTTTATTTTTTTTGATGACTAGGCTTTAAGTTTAGGCTTTAAAGACTAGGTTTTTTGTTTCTCATGTTTGATTGCCGAGAAAATTTTGAGTAGGGTTTAGGAAATTGGGGAATTTTAGAAACGATAAAAAGAAAATTATGCTTAGCTGAAGATCATATAGAAGTAAAGTTTAGGTTTTTAAATAATTATGTTTGGTTTTTTAATTCCATGTTTAATTGTTGATGAAAATGTGTTTCATTTCGTGTGCAGCCGATACTTCACTAATGTTACAGTTCGAGATGAGCATTTCAAGACAAAGCGTCACAAGAAGCGGTATGTAAAGTAAAACCTTACTCTTATCACTTTCCTCTGTGTGTGTTTTCTGTTTGAAGTTGTTGATTTTGTTTTAATCTTTATTGTTGTTTGTTTAGATGATACGTAAGGACTTTTTGTGTCTGAAAATAGTTTTTTTCTTTTTTCTTTTTTTTTTATCAGATTGATTTAGGATAGTGCATTTTTGGGTTGGAAATTTCATTATGTAATTCACTCTATACCAAACATATTGGTAACAGAAATCATACTGAAGATGTCAAAAGATTAAAAGCTATTTTGTTCATTGTGAATTGTTGAGTTTGATTCTTTGGGTCTTTCTATAAGCTTGGAAGTGAGCAAAACGACGTTGTACCCTTTGCATTTTTGTAATGTAATAACTATTGTGGGATATCTCAGGTTCAAATCCTCGAAACAACTAGCATTCTAATATAATAATGATTGTGCTTTCAAGATGAGAAACCTACTATACTTCATCAATATGATTTATCTTTCTATAAACTAAGTGAAGCTAGAGAAGAAATATAGTAGTATTGGACCAGTATTTATGTGAGTTGCTATTCATAAATTCTCGTCATTGGAAGCATCTGATTTACGAAATAGGGAAGTTGAATTCACTGCTTCATACCTGCAATGTGGGACTTCAATTTGCATTCACTTTCACATATTCTCCGAGAACTCTAGACCACTATTTGCACACGGAGATGAATTTTCTTTCCTGAACTGTCCTTTGTCGATGCAGCTTGAAAGTGATGATGGGACCGGCACCGCACACCCAACTCGATGCTGAATTAGCTGGTGGAATGGGAATGCCTGATAATGGCCTGAAGCTTATGTCGATGTGAAGTCGCATACAACCTGTTTTTGTTTCTTTCGTTTATTGGTTTAAATGCTGAGGGATATAAAGCTAAACCTTAACAGGTGAAGCTACCTTTGTATTGAAAGTTCTAGTTAAAAAGAGAGAATTATGAGTGGTAGGTCAATTTTGTTCTTTGTATCCTTGTGCCATATTATTCCCTAATCAATTCAAGCATCTTTCTATGTTGGTCCGAAGCTTGGTGTGAATTTTCTGTTTCAGAAAGCGATTCCCTTGTTGTTTGTTTCTTTTTTGACCTTTTAGTACAACTTCTATGTATACTGGGAAAAAAAAAATTATTCTACGCTTTTTGGCAAAAAATCCTTCTCGTGATGTCATGTTTAAAGAGTTAAAAGAGTTGTACTTATCTAGTTAGCAGGATGTACGTTAGTGTGGATTCGTGTATTTGTTACCAAGCCAGCATACGTCAAAAAGCCGTTTGTATCGCCTCTCATCTCTATCAACAAGCGCAAAGGGGGCTAGGAGCCATAGGCACCACGTACCCTTTGCGATAGCACTAAGGAGGTGACAGCGCGAGAAGCAGAGCAAGAAAGGCACGTTTTGGCGTTCATCTCACTTGTGGGTACCATAACGGTACTAGAGCGTTTAGGAGAGTAGTTTAATTCATCAGTTTAGGTTTAAAAACTATAACATGTGAGAGTTTTATACTATAACTTTTTAGTATAGCATGTGAAAGCTTTACACTATTTACAGTTTAAATAAATGATTTAAATTATTGTTCCAAACACCCTTTAGTTAGTTTTCTACATATATATATTTTTTAAACATGTTTATGCACTTAATTTTTTCTCCCTCCTATGAATGTTCTTTTACCCAAGCTTTATCAGTTTCATAGCATGTTGATGACGCAGATACTGAATTTAAATTTGTATAATATATTTGATTAATTTAACTTAAGATTTATCTGTCAAGATTTTTTTTTTTTTTCAGTTTAGATCTCTGTACACACCTTCGATTGTAATTCCAATTAAAAAGGATTGATGGTTAATAATATTGAGATTTCCAATTCCTCCCGAGTTTTTATCTCTCCTTGATTATGTTCTTCTCTTCGTAATTCAATTCTCTCTCTTAACTCGATTCTTCATTCTAAATTCTCCCTCTATTCTCTCTTTTAAAGGCACATGTAAAAAGATTTCCAACATTATTAGCACACAACATAGTTTATTTTCCGTAAACTGGTGGGTTTTAATGTCGTTTCCTCCTTGAAGTGTAAAATTTTCATTTCTTGGAAGGTTAGAAATAGCTTAGACTTTGTTGCAATCTGTAGGTTTACATGTCAAACGACTGAAAGCTTTTAGTTTGTTTCCTCCTTGTCGTAACTGATTGAGGTTCTTTCTGTTTCGAAAATGTTCCCATTTTTCTTTCTTTTTCCATCTCATCTTTTCTTCTGATTCGGGTTCATTTTATCTGTACTGTGGCTTGGCTTACATTAGGCTGTCGTTGTTACCAAATTAGCTGTGTGAGGCAAGCATTGTCAATTGCTTCCATTGTCTTTGTAGTTTGTCCGACCGAAAACAAGCAGCCTATTATAATTGTTGAGATATTAAAGTGCTTTTGTTTGAAATGTAATTATCTAATTATTTTTTAGACCATCGTAATGGACTATTATAGTGAATATATGGTCCAAGATGTAAGTGTTGAATTGCTCTCATTGAGTAATTTAAATGTTTGCGCCGTATATCCTTGTCCTTAATTTAGTGTGTTTAGAACCACTCTCTTATGTATTCTTACTGCTAGCACATTCAGTGAGTCTAAAGTGACATACTCTCCTCATTGAGAAGTACGGCCTAATTATAGGGCCTTCAGTGAACATTTCTGTTGGCGTCTGAGAAATCTCTTTAAATACGCTCAAAAGAGGTAGAATAAAGTCGGCTGCTCCCTTCTCGAACTTTTTCTCTATTAAAAAAAATCTAATTTTCTTTAGAACTTGTTTGGTAGTTAGGAAAGAAAAAAAAAAAAAAAAGAGATAGATACTCTAGGTGAGAAAAATAATGGGACCCTTCTTTATTGTATTTGATATGGATTCTCTCCTTGAATCTAACCAACTTTGAGGGACCAAAATCAGAGTTATATAGCTGATTTTGAATCCCTTAATCCATTCCTACCTCAATATCCCCTCTATCAAACAATCCTAAGCCCCAGAATCAATCTAATAATCCTTTGACTTCCATACCGTTTCCTCCGTTGAAGTGGAAAATTTTCATTTCTTAGATAGTGAGAAATAGGTTTCCTCAGTTTTCCACTTGCTCGATAATAATTTGGGGTGTTTAAGAGAGTGGTTGAAACTAAAAAATACTGATTTGAAAACTGTAACATGCAAATACTTTACACTGTAATAACTTATTGTTTTTTATTATAACTGCTGAGAGCTTTGCATTGTTTGTTGGCTCCAACCGACAACCCATTTGTTACAAGCAGAAGTGGCATCTCTGACAGATAATGGCCACTCTGGCGTAGCATCTGTGCAGTAGAATTCTAACGTCCTTTGAGCTAAAAGCTGTAGGTTTATCTGTCAAAGTACTAGAGCTTTTAATCGCTTTCCTCTTTGTCCTCTCTGCTTGAAATTCTGTTTCTGAATCATAATGTTCCTACTTTCTTTTCCTTTTCATATCTTCTCTTTTCTCCTGATCCGGGTTCATTTTATCTACACTATGGCTTGGCTTTTAGTAGGGTTGTCTTTGTTATCAAGTTAGCTGTGTTGGGCAAGAGTTGTCAGTTGCTTCCGTTGTCTTTGTCCGACCAAAAACTAGCAGCCTACCATAATTCTTGAGGCACTAAAAGTGCAAATATTTGACATGTAATTATCTATTTTTCTTCGTGTTATTAATTGAGGTGACCTAACGACAATAGACTAACTTGGTGAGTTTGTAGTCAATGATTTGAATATTAGATAATCCTTTTGGAGGATCTTAAATGTCTGCACTTGCTAGCTCAATTTTTGATTTAAAGTGCTCAGGACCAAGCCTCAATATATCGTCACCGTTATGACATTCTATGAGGTTGAGGTGACACTCCTTATTGAGGGGCAAGGTCCAATTATGAGGTTGAGGTAACGTCGTTCGGGAAGCCCGCTTTCCAAACGTTTTCTCTATATTAAAAAAATCTAATTTTGTTTAGAACTTAAATGGTAGTTAAGAGAAAAGTGGGAAAAAAAAAAAAAAGGTCGAATAATACAAGTGGAAAGTGGAAAGGATTGAAAACCCCTTTTTTTATTGTGTTTGATATAAATTCTCTCCTCGAATCTAACCAACGTTGAGGCAACAACATCAAAGTATATAGATGATTTTCAATCCCTTCATCTATTCCTACTGCAAAATCCCTCTCAGCAAAAAATCCTAAGTCTCAGAATCCATTTACTGACCGTTTTACTTCAGTCTCTCCTTTTCACTTTTTTCTCCGACCAAACACCCCCTAAGCTTTTTTTCTTTTTCCTTTTTTTTTTTTTTGGTCCTGGATTACTGTTTTCAATCCAAATTGTCAAAAAGCAATTATACCATGAGGGGTTCTAATTCTTCTGTTGTAGCCACAGAGCAAAATCTTTGCTGTCTGAGGGTGTATAATCAAATGTTTCAGCTTTATTTTTTTGTTTAATTTTTTGTCACTGATATTTGGTTTTTTTTTTTTCACCTTCAGTCCAGTCAAGGGAAAAGAACTTTAGGTTGGTCAGTAAAACAGTAAATTGCACACTGTTTGTCTCTGACCGGTAAAAGGAGCAATGTGTATGACTTGTGACTTTCCACTATACAAAAACAAAACATATATGTATATAGCAATTTATTTGGACCATTCATCCATAGAATTCCCTTGAATCGCAAATCAATAAATTAGAATAAGACAGATTGTGTCACTCACTATATTGACTAAGATGTACAATGTACATTCCACAACACAAAATAATAACCAAATAATTAAATGGGAAATGACTGAACAATAATAAGGCTGCAGAGCACAGTACGCCTCTTCTATTTAACCCCATCGGTGAGCCAGCCACTCACATCCATGTATATAAATTTAAATATCTCAGCAACAAAGAAATTAGATTGTGGGGTCTTTTTTCAAATCTTTCATTTTCCGTGATCATTATCCACTTTTTTTCTTTCTTTCATGCTTCCCATTAAATTGTACTTTTGCACATGTAAATCCTAAACTTTTAACATTTGTAAAATATATTTTAAAATTTAAAATCATTGAAAATTAGGGTCTATATTAGTATTTATGTGTCGAGTTTTAACATTTTTTTTTTCAGATAACGAGCTTTACTCTTAAAAAAACTCACGTGTAAATCTTGTGATCAAACTGTCGAAAAGCTCGTCAACAATAGGACCTCATTTGTCAATAACTTCCAGGTTTAGAGTGCATTTTAAAATTCAAATTTGAGATATATTATACAAAAATAAATAAATAAATAGTTTAAAGTATAACAATACAATTTACTCTTTCTTCTTTTTTTCTCTCTCTCTCCACGCTTGTCCATCACCAGTCACTATGTTTGGCGTGTTCAAGTTACTCCACACCTCTTGAGTCACTTTTCAATTTCTCTAATCAATATTTCCTCCCCGTTGCTTTCTTGTCTTCAAAACTCATGCACATGTGCAAGCCACATGTGCACTTTCAAACTCAATAATGGTGTTCCCCGCAAGCTCTTGTCATAAATATATGCATATCCAATTGGGATATCGAACACCAGGCCATTTGGTTATTGCCGTTGCTCCGAACTAAAATCATTAAACATTTGTCAGCAGCACATGTTACTCTTCCAAGGTCCACATCCAAAGCCTCTAATGTGCCCCTTTCCGTGCAGGCTGGTCATTATAGTGAATATACTCTTTAATTCCATGCATATTTATATGGCCAAACGAAGTTTGGCATATTTAGGTTTGTATTGGTCAAATTCCCTATCATGCTGTAAAATTTTAGGCCTTTAGTATGATCGTCCTATGCAACCGCTTTTTTTAATAGGTCAATGACGATCAAATTAGTGTCTATGTAATGTCGAACTGGTTGATACAAACACATGTTTTTAGCAAATCAATTTCGGGTTGATACGAAAATGACCCATAACTTTATTTTTTAACACTAATCTGTAAAAAATCGTGTTGTGTTCATATTGTAACCTGTATCAGTAGCTCTATTTAATGGTTTGGTTTTCTTGTAATTATGGTTGCAAGATTCGCCGTTAAGAAGATTTCATTCTTTTTTTTATATTCTTTACATTTGTATTATACTCATTATAAAGTATAAACCATGAGTGGACGAAGACAATCACAGTGTCATTAAGTCTATGTTATCATCTATTTCAATCTTGAGTATAGCTTGTTATCATTGTCCTTGAGAGATCCATAAAGACAACATATACGGCAAGGGATTAAAAAAAGAGACAAAAGACATACTATACCAAATTAGGAAAAGAGAAAATATAAAAAAAAAAACCCAAAAAATAACAAGGCGTATATGGATGAATATACTCCCTTTTTTTTTTACTAGTAATTTTTTTTTCACCTTACTTCCCTTCTCTTTCCTCATCTTCTCTCGGTCTTGCTGAAGAAGTTGAACTTGAGGAGGCCATTCCAATGACCTGGCTGTGTGTGAACCTTTGCAGTTGTATCATTCTTGCATAACACCCATCAGGGTAATTCTTCAATAGATGGGAGTGTGATCCTTGCTCGGCCACTTTCCCATCATCAATCACTGCAATGACATGGGCGTTCCTGATGGTTGAAAGCCTGTGTGCGACCACCATCGTTGTTTTCCCCGAGCAGGCGCGCTCTAGCGCCTCTTGAACTGATCTTTCATTCTCAGCATCGAGCGCACTAGTTGCCTCGTCGAGCAGCATTAGCTCTGCCTTCCTCACCAAGGCACGGGCAATCGCGACCCTTTGTTTCTGTCCCCCAGACAATTGGACTCCTCTCTCGCCAACAAATGTTTTGTACCCATCCGGCAATGAGGATATGAACTTGTGGGCATTAGCCAAAGTTGCAGCCTCTATGATTTCTGCCTCGGATGCAGATTCATGCCCGTAAGCAATGTTTTCGTATATGGTCGTGGCGAAAAGGCAAGGCTCCTGAGGCACCACTGCAATGTGCTTCCTGAGGGACTTGAGATTGTACTTTCTAATGTCCTTCCCGTCAATCGTGATCCGCCCTGATGTTGGGTCGTATAACCTTTGTATCAATGCAATAACTGAGCTCTTTCCACACCCGCTAGGACCAACAAGCGCAAGAGTTTTTCCCGCTCGAGCGCGAAGAGTGAGGTCACGGAAAATAGGGACATCGGGGTGAGTAGGATAAGAGAAGTCCACATGCTTAAATTCAACTTCCCCACGCAGCCGGTCAGGAGCTTGCGTGGCATCAGGGTCATCAGGTTCTATTTCAGTTTTCCGGTCTAGGAGTTCAAATACTGATTGCATAGCTCGACCGCCCTTTATGAAGTCAGGAGCTAAGGTTAGCGTCTCGGCTGCTCCATTGGCGGAGACCATTAGGACCATGAAAACTCTGATAGTCTTCGAGAAATCAGAGATCCCGTGCTTTACAAGCCATGAAGCATACCAAAGACCAAGAGCATAAGAAGCGTAGAGCGCAAACTGAGCTACCCCAAATCCACTTCCGGCAATCTGACCCTTCCAAAAGCAGCGGCGCAGTGGAGTCTCGAGGTTGGTGGTGAAAAGGCCAACAATTTTTTCCTCCGAATTAAAGGCAGCAACAGTCCTCACATTGGCTATGGCCTCCCCGGCTAGTTGGGTGCCCTTTGCATGTGCAGTTTCAAGGTCTCCCGAGAAACCAGTCATAAACATTTTCTGCCACAAATCCAACAAGAAAATTATCAAATAAAAATATTTGAATTACAAGAAAAAAGAAAAAAACTGATTACATATGCTTCATAAGAATTCTCATTTTAAATTCTTGCTTTGTCCATAATGATCATAGCACACAGACCATCTCTAACGAAAATGAATAAACGAAGCCAATAAATCAACAAATAGCAATTAAATGCCACCAAGTATGGTATGTGTCAAATTTAGTACCAAGAATAATATTGGTCATTGTATTGCAGAGTGATTTTCCCACTCAAATGCTAAAATTTAACATTGGCATGCTAATTTATTATTGTACTGGAGATGCTCTTGTGACAGTATTAAGTCTGTTAGCAATACAAGCTAGCGGCACTAGTTAGAGAAAAAAAGAACAACAAACCTGTAAAACAGTGGCAGCAACAACCACAGGGAAGACTGCTACGAGGACAAGGGCAAGACGCCACTGCAGAACAAATCCGGCCGTGCAGGCAACTAACATAAGTGCTGTGTTCTGTACAATCACCGAAATCCTGTCTCCTATGGCTGATCTAACATTGTTGGCATCAAGAGCCAGCCTTGCTGCAACTCTAGCGCTTTCATTTTCCTCCTGATCGAACCATGCCATTTCATTTTTCAGCACGGCAGCCAACATTTTCTCCCTCACACGTTTCGTGAGGTTCTCTCCCACTATGTCCCAGAAGAAATGTTGCAGTGTGTTGAAGAGAAGTGCTGCCGATGAAAGCCCGATCAACAGATAGCAATACTTTCCAATTTGTTTGATCATGTAAGCGTGATCAGGGTTGTAGTAGACACTGAGAACGGCACTTAGGACATATGCAAAGAAGGCACTTAGAGAGCCGCATACAACAGAACCGATTGAACCAACTAGAGCGTAAACCCATTCGGGTGAATTCATTTTTGCTAGGCGCCAGAAAGAACTAGCTTGTTCCTTGAAGGGAAGCTTCTCAAGCCGGTAATTCGGATAAGAAGCATCAAGAGAGAGACTAAAATCTGAAGTAGAGAAGTCAGACAGCCGGCGGGAGTATGGTGATCTACCATATGAGGAATTCCGGGCAATTATTGGAGAGCTTACTGAGTTTCTAGCGCTAGAAGGCCTGCAAATGAAGAACTTAATTCAGCATTTCCTTATGTCAAAAAAATTGTAATAATCCAAAACTATACAAATCATACCTAGCACTACTCTTCCTGGCATTGTTGAGAGCAGTTTCATGTGCCATCTCCTGCATTCTTATGAGCTTTGCATACATGCCATTTTCACCTTTAGCCATGAGTTCATCGTGGGTTCCAATTTCGGAAACAGACCCTTGCTGCAGTACAGCCACAAGGTCTGCCTTACGAATGGTTGATAGGCGATGGGCAATGACAAGGGTCGTCCTCCCAATCATGAACCGATCAAGAGCCTCTTGTACCAGCTTCTCAGATTCAGAGTCCAAAGCACTCGTTGCCTCATCTAATAGCAGGATTGCGGGGTTTTTCAGCATTGCCCTCGCTATAGCTATTCTCTGTTTCTGGCCTCCAGAGAGCTGCGATCCCCTCTCCCCTACCTGCCATTTCCGAGTAACCGTTATTTCATGTCTCTCTTCTTTTTTTTCTTGCTTTCATATGTGCTTACGTGTTGTTTGTTTTGCGAGTTTGAACTACAATTCTTTTTTTTTTTTGGGGTTACATTACACAAATTTTGAATTTCTATATATAAATTTTATGCTCATAGCGATTTTGCAATTACTAAGGAAAAATTGTAACTCAAACAATCCTTGTAAGATTAGTACTCGATTGCATTAAAATTTTCAAGGAAAAAAAAAGATGAATAATCAATGTGTTTCTCTTCCTTATCCTATTGTCCTGTACTGGGAATTTTCTATGGATACTTCTCTTTCAACAGTTTAGCTAATTCATGTCTGATTACATATGCATAATAAACCATTATTTATTCATGCACATGCATTGTTGACTGGAAAGCATGTTACTTTTCATCAAATACATTGCATGACCAAACACTTCGTATATTGGACTTCTAAACAACTCGACATAAAAAAGGGGTTAAAGTCTTGTTTGTTGACCCAATCAACTATTCTCTCTTAATTATAATATTATTAAGATTAAGACATTAAAAACCAAACTACATCATGAGAACCCCTCTTAGTCAAGATCCATAATCAAATTTAATATTGACAAGTTAATGACTTTTTCTTTTCGTGGATAGGCTTCTAGATAAGGCAATCAAGTAGAATTTCATATTATTGCATGTCCTTGTCAATAAGCTTAATTAGATTATTAGCTAACCTGTGTGTCAAATCCATCAGGAAGCTTGATAATGAAAGAGTGAGCATTTGCAACTCTTGCAGCTTCTTCAATTTCAACTTGGTCTGCATCAGGCCTACCCAACAGTATGTTTTCTTTAATGGTTGCGGCAAATAGGGCAGGCTCTTGGCTCACAAGTCCAATTTGTTGTCTCAGCCATCTCAGTTTCAATGTCTTTATGTCATGCCCATCAAGAAGAACTTGTCCTGTTTCCAGATTTTTAATCAAAATCAAACACAAGAGACAATATTCATCTATTATTGACAGAGTTTCTCCACCAAACATACACGACAACACAAAATCGAGGAAACTTGTATGGTAGGAACTGCTATTTTTAACAGCTGGATTAATTTTCAACAGTCTGAGTGGGAGCAATTACTCAAAAATCAAACCATTGAAAAATTAAGCTAATGGCTGAAACTCCAATTCGTACTGGTAGTAAAAATAGGAGCTAAATTAAAATTGAATAAGATATAGTACAAACAATCGTAAGTTTCATCTACAGCAAACTTATTTAATAAGTTTTGAAAGATATATGAATTAGTGTATGATTTACCTGAGGTGGGGTCATAGAATCTCTCAATGAGGGAGACAACAGTGCTCTTGCCAGAGCCACTGCTGCCAACCAAAGCTATGGTCTTCCCAGCCGGGACACTCAAGCAGAAATTGTTGAGTATACGAACCTCCGGCCTTGCCGGATATGAAAAGTCCACGTTCTTCAACTCCACAAGTCCTGTAACCGACTCTAGTTCCAACCCGGTGTCATTGTTCCGGTCAATCCCCGGCTTGTGATCAATTACTCGGAAAATTTTAGCTGCTGCAACTTTAGCCTTTGCAAATGCGCCCATGCTTGGTGCAGATTGACCCAAGGCCCTGCTCAATCAAAAGACAAAAACTTCAAAATTCAATCAAACATGCAACATTTAGAAATCTGTTTGACAAGGACAAAAGGGGACTAAAATGCAAATGTAACACTTACAGTCCACCTATCATAACTGCAAACATAGTGGCTATGGCAAGTCCTCCATTAGTATAATGGTGCCTAACAAGATAACCTCCATACCAAAGCAAAAGGGCATAACAGCAAAACACCACAAAGTAAGTTGCACCAAGTCCCATTCCCTTTGCAAATCCACTCTTGTAACCAAGCCTCTGGGCAATCCTCAGTGCATTTGAATAAGCTTGCAGAGCTCTTGATTCCCCAACAAAAGCCATTACCACCCGAATTTGCACAACTGTCTGTACAATTCAGCCACAAATATTCAGCCATACCCAGATGCAGAAAAGCACATAATTTTGGCCACAAATCATCAACTACGCAAGAGTGTGTCTGTGTGTAGAGAATGTATCCAGTCAGGTACTAGTAACATCACTAGTGCGTTTGTGTAACACTTAATAAACACAGTCCAACATCGGTGACATGAAGCAAATTAAGCGTTACATGAACGAAAATATTATCAGTGCATGAGTGGTTCAGGTGCCAGATTTGAGACTTTACCTGTTCAACAACATTTCCAGCTTGGGATAAAGCATCTTGGCTCTTCTTGGAGAGCTTTGCCAGTGTGGCAGTGTGGATTACTCCAATCACCGCAATGAGAGGAACAACGGCGAGAGTGACCAGCGCCAACTGCCACACTGCAGTGAAACCCACCACAAACCCAGATACAAATGTGGCCATGTAGTGTACAAAATTTCCCAACTGCAACAAAATAAAAATAACATGTTAACAGAATTAGAAAACAGTTGAAAAATAAGCAAGGTTTCCTTTTGTTCTCTTCTCTTTACCTTCTCGCTAATGGCGTCTTGGACCAGAACGGCGTCGGTGTTGATGGCGAAAACGACGTCGGATGTACGGACCTCGGTGTCGAAATACTGAATGTCTTGGTTCAGAGCGGCTTCCAGATACTTGATCCTCATCCTCGTCGATTGTCTCTCTCCCGTCCACATCCAACAAGATATCTCTGCTCAATCCAAAAATTAGTAAATAAATAGATAAATAAAGCATAACCCAGAAAAACAAAATTATTCGAAAAAAATTAAAGAAAAAGAGTTGAGAAGCTCACTCACCTGCCCATGAAGACGCCCATATTGCAGCTCCAACGACCAGAAAGTAACATGCGTACTGCAGAATTTGCAGCCAAAAAAAAAAAAAAAGCAAATGAGAAGCTGAGACTTTTGTTTACAAAGAAAATTGATTTGAATTTTGGGTCGAGATTTATAGTCCAAAATGCGAACTGAAAATTTCATCAAAGAAAACAAAAACAGAGAAATGAAAAACAGAGCAGAAAAAGAAAACAAAAGAATATTTGGGTTTTTGAAAGAACATTGATTTGGCTTGAGGTTTATTCTCCAAAGTTTTAACAAAAGAGAACATAGCAACGAGAAAACAGTCTTTTTCTTTTTCTTCATTTGGCCAAAAAAAAAAAAAGAAAAACAATGAGAACCTGAGATTTTTCATTTTATTTTTTCAAAAGAACATTGATTTGGATTTTGGGTTGACGTTAATTCTCCAGAATGCTCACTGAAAAAATCCATCACAGAAAAAAGTTTCCAAAAAAAGGAACTTTTTGAATTCCTTTCTAATTTGGGAGATAACTCAGTGGAAAATAAGTCCAAGTAAAATAAATTTTTTTAAAAGAACATTGATTTGGGTTGAAGTTAAAATGCTTACTGAAAAAATCATCACAAACAAAAAAAAATCCAAAAAATAGAAAAAACCCCTTTTTTTTTCCGTTTCTTTCCAATTTGGGAGATAATTTAAGTGGATAATCCAAGTCCCAAGCATTAAAAAAAAACTACCTTAAGGACTTCATGCATCATCTTATCAACGTTATTGGCATTGGAGCCAAAGGAATTAACAAGATCGGCAAAGAATCTGAGGAAAAGAGGTAGAGAGCAGCCATGGACGATAGCTCCAACAGACCCAATTGTCATCAGAACATGATCCAACCCGTCAGCAAATCTGAAAAGCTCTCCAAACCCAACTGGAGAAATCCCCTCACTTTTCTCTCCTCCATTATTACTACTACTACTACCACCATTACTTCTACTTCCGCCATTGGAGGAGTCCTTCTTTTCTGGTGGTGGTGGTGGTGGAGGCTCACTTGAAGTTGTTGTCTCATTACTTTTCTCCATTGTCGTTTTTGCTTCTTCTTGTCGTTTTTGCTCCTCCTCTTCTTCTGATTGTGTTGTTAATGGGTTGGCTTTATATGAGGGAGAAGAAAAAGGAGGAGAAGAAGAGACGAGGAGCTCTATGCCTTGCATTTCGGACCATTTCCATTGCTCAATCGTCTTTATTTCCTCAGAATCTTGTGACATTTGCAAAAAAAAGGAAAAAAAATTCCTAAATTTATTATTATGAGCAACAAATCTTCTTTCTCTCTCCTCTCTCTCTCTCTCTTCTTTTATTACTGGCTGCTGTTTTGCTGCTCCTACCCCCTGGCTTTTGAGCTCATTTTTTGCTGGTCCTTTTAACCCTTTTTTTTCTCTTCCCAAGTTTTACTTTCACTTGGGTCTTGTTAAAGTTCCAAGCTTTCTCTCTCTCTCTCTCTCTCTCTCTCTCTAAGTTTTGTTGTTGGTGTTTCTTTTCTGCAGGAGTACCTCTAAAGTTGCAGGGTTTGTGCTTATAGTTGATGGGTTTCCTTTCCTTTCGTTTCCTCCAGTTTTGCTTCTTCTGTAAAATATGTTTATTAATTAATTATTAAAAAAAACCATGAAAGTGACACATTGGTAATTTTGTCTGTGGAGCCTAGAGAGGGAGAGAGAGAGACAGAGAGAGAGGAGGTTTTGTAAGATGGTAACTTTTGTGTTTTGATTTTTCACCCGACAAACAACACTGTGTGAAAACTTCAGATGCGTTTTGACCGAAACAGGTTCAAAGTAGAGAGGGGGAAAGAAAAGAAGTAAAAATAGAAACTTTTACAGTAAAACTACAAGGACTTCTCCGATAAAAATCCCAACAGTGCATTTTTTTGAAACAGTTAAATCTAATTTATTTTAATTTTTATAAATCAATTAATTACTTTTTTTTTTGTTTACTCTGAGCAATTAACTATAACATAAACAAACTATCCTTTATGATAAATTCTGTTTTACATCTTGTTATCATTCATTATATGTTTAAAATAATATCATTCATTACAAGTTCTGCATGCTTTATTATTTTGACATAATTTTGATTAAATTGAGAGTTTAAAAGCATGCATTAAAATAGAGTATATTTTATTATAAATTCTTCTAAAAAAATTCTTTCATTAGATTTTTATCAAAGCATATAATTTTGATGTAATAAGATTTAGAAGTTGTTTAATTAGTAGAATTTTTTTATGTCTATCTCTAATATCGTAAATAAAAATAAATATATAAAAAAGAAAAAAAGGAAGAAGTTAAGAGACAGTTGATTTATTTTCTTTTCTTTTTCTTTTGAAATTCCACTGTTTTGGCTTCTTCTGCCAGTTAACAATAATATTAATAATTTTGTCCAACACAAAACCGTAAAAAGCAGAAATTTTCTTTTCTTCTTACTTTCTTGTTTTGCTGTTCATCATCATAAAGTTCATGCCACGCCTTCTACAGCTCCCCAATAAATGCGGCGTCTTTTGCAAGTCACTGTACCGCAAGCATAATTAAAAAATAATTATAATTTTCTTTTAAAAAAAGAACAAAAACCATAATAATTTTCAACCTTACCCAAAAGCTTCCTTAATCCTTTCAATTAAAGAAAAGCATAGGAAAGTTGTACTTATGTTACATTGAAATATAAATTTGATACTTTTTGTTTTAAAAAATTTTATGCTGATACCTTGACTTCTTAAAAATTTCCTTACAAATTTTGAAACCTCTTTTTAGGACACAAAAAAAAAAAAATTTACCAGTTTGTAAAATATAATTAGTTGGCCAAAAACTTGAGTAAGAAAAAAAAGTTTTTTGAAGGGCGTTTGGTAGTGGTTCTAGGTATTTGAGTGTTTAGTTGCAGGCATAACAAATTTTTTACTCAAAATTTCGGTCAATTGATTATATTTTATGAAAAATATAATTTTTTTTTTGGGTCCCAAAAATGGTTTCAAGGTAAAAAAAAGATTTTTTAAAATGTCGAGATATCAACATAAAATTTTTTAAAACAAAAGATATCAAACTCAAATTTTGATTTAACACAATATAGTAAAAGGAAATTTTCCCAAATCCATAAATAAGTGTTATTTTTATTGATTCATTCTTTAATACTTAGCTTCCATTTGACATTTTAATTAAAATTAATTATTTTAAACTAATTTTAAGAGCTATAATAAAAAAATTATTACAATATAAAACTCTTATATATCAAAATTTAAACTTAAAATTTTAGTTAAAAATAAAGCGCCAAAGAACGTATTACTCATAGTCTGAATGTTTGACTATAATAACAAAATTTTGACGGTGTTCATAAAAATAAAGGAAAAAAAAGTGTTATAAATGTGAACTCTGCCAATAACAACTAACCACATCAAAATAAACCCACCAATATTTTATTATCAAGTTCCTTTTTTTTAATTATTAAAAGAAGCTGAAATTCCTGATGATTGTTAATTCAAAATGCGGTTTTTGGCAGGGAAATTTTGTCAGGAAAATGGTGGTCAAATCTGGAGGAATCCTCCAAGTCTAATATTCTTTATTGAAATTGACAGCAAATTATTGGGTTTTTTTCTTTCTTTTTTTTTTTTTTTGAGTATGTGATGCTACTAATCTGTGCAGTTTACTAATGACTTTATTAAGACTTTAATATGTTTTTAAGGGAAAGTAATTTTTTTTTTTTTTTTTTGCTAGGATTAAGGTAAAGTGGCTTCTGTGTTTGATCAGAGAGCACAGAAAAAAAGAGAGAAGTTGGCTTTAATCATGCTTTAGAGATTTAATATTGAAAAATTATATTAGTTTTGCAGTGGAATCAGCTCCTTTTTAGCTCAGTTTTTTCAATAAAAGCAACTAGGATCTGACACAATGAAATTCCCTCGAGCTGCTAATTTTTCCGTTATTTTACAGTGGGATTGTGAAAAAAAAAAAAAAGAAGGAAAAACTGTTTTTTTTTTTTTTGTCATTCCATTGAATCAAAAAGGTGTGTAACGTATAAACGTATACAAAACTTTTATACATTTTATTTTCTATTTATTCATGTGCATTCTAAATAGCAGCCATTGGATTATGAAAAAATAAATGATCTTACTGGTTGAAAGTATTAACTATTGTCACATGATTAAGAAGCTAAAAAATGATCAATGACATATTTTTTCCCTCATCTAATGATTGAAATTTAATCTGCACATACATCTTTAAAAAATGAGATGATTTATACAGGAAGAAATGATTAAATTTTTTTAAACTGTCAAATTTTATGTAGTCTGAACTATAATCTCTTTTATTCTTTATTCTCCTAATCTTAGAATCTAATCTCAAACAATTATAAAATTAGCACCAAGTGAAATTACAAGCTCAACTGGCTAGAATATTTCAAACCCTTTTCTCTAATGTTACCCAATTATTAAGGTCTTTTTTTAGTGAAGATACGTAACAACAAGGAGCGTTTCTAACTGTTAAATTTAATCGGTTATTTTTTTAGATCCTACTTGTCAATTTATAAAGAGAATAGAAAAAAATTGGATTTTTTTTATTGTTTTGTGTGTGACAAGAGGGGAATATGAGCAATAAAGAAGGGAAAAAAGAAAGGGTGTTATTGATATCTTTCTCTCTTCTCACGCATAACGTACTGTCTCTGAGAATGCCTCTTGGCAAGGCGGATGAGGCTCTTATGTTTTTGGCAACACACTCAATCCAATTCCACGGGCATTTTGTCCCACTTCTTGGCTTGTCTCTTTCCTTATGAGAATGGCATTTCCCTTTTGCAGCTTTTTCTCCCCACAAGAATGACACTTTGGCATTATATTTTCTTCTTTTTTTTTTAAGGACCTTTCTTAATTCTTATTATTGTTGTGTTTTTTTTTTTTTTTTGCTTTGATTCTACTTAATCTAAACACTAATCTAATTACCAAAAATAGTGGTTAAAAAAAGCACATGGCAACCCACCGGAATCAATGTGACCGACTTGCATCGAAGTCAGTAGTTCGAACCTAAAATGGCATCAAAGGTTGTTGGTCAAATAACCGAAGCCAACCATTTGTTTATAAGGATTATCTCAGTTTATATTGAACTAACTTGCCCCTAGAAATAATATTTTTGTGCTCGCTCGACTTCAAAAAAATTTAACGATAATAATAAAATTACTTTATTTAGTAAAACCCTAGGCATCGAGTTGAAACCCTAGGAATCATCACCCACTCTTTACCTCTCCATCTCTCTCAATTTGCCGCCTATTGACGTAGTGCATTGCCATGATATCATGATCTCCATAAGCTTTCATCTCTCCCTTTCTTTCCCTTTGCTACAACCAACGGTTTCCAACCCCTACAAAAACCGATGATTAACAACCTAGTTAAGTCCAACAATCTCTTCTGTGATTTAACAATGGGTCTCGAAACTCATAAATCGATGGCTCAAATTTGGTAAAATTCTCCAATAACCCCCTAACTTAAACTAATTACATCTTTAAGAGTGTCGGAATGGTAATCGTAATGGTAGTAATAACTGTAATAACAATGGAAAAGCAGATAAAGGAAAAGGGTTAATAGAGAATCTGTTGTAATCTATACGAGAATATTAATGTATTTTGCTTAGAGTTTAAATTTTGATTGGTTCTCACACAGTATAACATGAAGCACACTTTACTAATAGGTGCATTCATTACCTTCTAATATATGTGATAGTAACAATATATTACAATGGTCCAAGAAATATGCACCAATTTTTAGGTTGTTGGAGTGCCATTGTGGCATGCCCCTGACTAATAAGTAATTACAAACTTGGTCTCAAAAAAATCATTTGCAAATTATTTCTGTACTTATGGTTGGTGGTTATAAGATAACCATCACAAAGAAGAGTTCTTTCCTACACTAGAATATTACTAATATCATATTGTTTTAACCATTAGATAACATGTGAATAAGAAATTAACATAAGTAAATGAATATTTAATAGTTCTAAACTGATATATTTTTTAGAATTTTTAAAATAGAAATTGTCCTTTTTTATTAGTAGGTTGTTGTTTTAGTTATTGGATTAGATTTAAAAGTATGTTATATTTTTAGAACAATTTTTATACCATATATTATAAATTAAATTAATAATTACTAATGATGGTAAAAAATAACTATTCTTAAATTGGATTAAAAAAAACTGACCAACAACACGATTCTATAACAGTATTATGTAGGCCTTATACCGTACGGACCCCACAGATGGCGCTTCATTTCAAACAATTGAACTAGTCAAAAGCATTTAATATCTGACTATTGAAGCAGAGACATTTATTAGTAGAATATTTTTTCACTACCCGCTCCAGAAATCTCGGTGTTATATATGCATATATAAATATATAAATATTTATATATACATATATAAATATATATATAATGTGATGATGCATTGATGCAACATGTCAAAGCAAAGCCCTGATGAACAAAAAATGTTAAAAATGCAAAAAAAATTTATGCCCCCTATTGTCTCTACGTCTTTGGGTCTGTTTTCGTGCGCTTCACTCTATCCATCCATTTGTGGAATTTCAAACCCATCAATGTAATGTGTAATTGAAATGAAGGGACTGAATGACTACTAGTTCACAAAATGGTAAACCACAAATATGGAAAATAGCCAAAAAAAAAAATCCTAGGCATGAAAGTTGTATCTGACATGAACTGCTTTCGATTTGAATGCCCTCGTCAAAATCCAATTTATGACATTACAAGCTCTACACTGGCAAGACATCTAAGCTTTTTTTGGAAAATAGATTCGAGTGATTTAATTTAAGTTTATATAATTTAAATTAATAATTTAAATTGTTATTTAAATTGATGTTTAGTTGTATATTTAAATTTAATCTAAGTATAAAATAAAATAAAATTTATGTTTAAAGAAGTAGTGAAATAGTTTTTGATTTATCAATAAATTTAATAAAATCTTAATGTTAATAATTCTAAAAAATATATAATATAGATCTTAATTTATTTATCTTTTTACTAAAAATATAATGAAAAAAGAATCATCTCAATTGGATAACAAATAAAGAAGTTATGGTTTTTTTTAAATATAAGAGAGAAAAATTTAGTTTTTATTGTAGCAGAAATATTTGAGTATCAAAAGTTTAATGAGAGTTAAAATTTTAAAAACTTAGGGCCCGTTTGGTTCGAGTATTTGAGTAGAGTATTTGAATGAAGATTTAAATTTTTGTGAGAGAAAATACTGTAGCAAAATGATTCGAACCTTGATTTGAATACTCAACCAAACATATCCTTAGATTTTTGATACTCAAATGATTTAAATTTTTAAAATAATAAACATGTATTTAAAAAAATTTAATATTTAAAGTTAAATATAAGTCAAAAAAAAAAGTTTTAAAAATAAACAGACCCCTAATAGTTCACCTAGACTATTTACTTCAGTGAGCTACCACTTAGATGGTCTCTCTATTGAGTGTTGACTAGTGTCTCTCCCCTCCCAAGATCTTGTACTTCCATAACTATTATGAACTCAGATGTCAGACTTTAAACCAGGCGAGGTATGCTTTGAATCCATTCAATAAAGTTTCTGATTTCTGAATTTAATGTCGTTGAACTCTCTAAAAGCTTTTTTTATTTATTTAGAAAAGTTGTAAAAATCCCTTTCATCTAGTTTTTGCACCACTCTTGAGAAAAAATGAAGACAAAAAATAATAATTAAAAAAATCCTTATACTTTGTAAAATCATGCAAGTCCTTGAGAAAATGAAGAAAATAAAGTGAATTGAGGATCACCCATTAGAAATAAATGCAGTAATAAACGGTTCTAAAAGTGGTATGGGGCAAGACTTTCTAAGAATTGAATACTCTTTTCATTGAACTAGAATATCATAAACAGTAAAAAAATTTCGCATGCTTTAAAAAAAAAGTTGCGATAATATAAAACTCTTATATGTTACAACTTTTATATATTACAGTAAAAATAGTTCTTACTAATAATTTTCACCACCATACTAAACACTTTAGTAACAACTTTTTTGTATAAACTTACACAATAAGTTCTATTTACAGGTATTTATAAATCTTGTCATAAGATTAGTTAAAGTCGTAATTTTTTTAAAATAGATACTAATAAAAAATATAACAATTTAAATGTCACATAGGTTGATAAAAAAAAAAAGAAACGTAAAGATCCTAGCATTATTCAAACCCTTAAGGAGGCGTTTGATCTGCAGTAATCAGTAGGAATCATATTCCCAGAAAAATGATTGTAGGGAATATGATTCCAAAGAACTAAAATTATTACGTTTGGTTGCACATAGGAATCTTTTATTAGATTTCTAAGAATAATATATTATTGTGTTTGGTTATACATAGATTTCTAAGACAAAATAATTTATTGTATTACCATTAAATGTATCAATATAATATATTAGAACTAATATTAAATAATAATAATATAAATATAAATAATAAAATAATATTATATATAATTTAACATTAATATTACTATGAATATTAATGTTATTATTATCATTATTATTAAATAATTATTATTTTATATTAATATAATACTTTCTTTATCTTATATAAAAATATTAATTTATAATAATCATAGAATTATTACTTAACAATATATTAATATTAAAATGTTGTATATAATATAAAATATATTGATATGAATATAAATAATAATAAAAATACAATTCTTAATAATATATCAATATTTATATTAATATTAACATTAAATAAACATATTGTTATAGAAAATATTAAGCATATTTAGCTATATTTTATATTTATAATTATTATAATAGTATTTATATAGTTTAATATTGATATTGCTAAGCATATTAATATTAATATTATACTATTCATATTGATGTTATATTATTATGTTTTTATTATTATTGTTATTATTAAATTATAATTTTATATTGATATAATATTTATATGTATATCATATATTAATATTAATTTATAATAAAAGTACAAGATTATTTTATTTTATTATTATAGTATTTATATATATTATATTTAGATATTGTATATGTAATATATTATATATGTTTATTATTATTGTTAATGTTATTATTATGATTATTATCAAATAATTATTTTATATGAATATAATTTTTATATTTATATTGCATAGAAATATTAATTTATGATAATAATATTATTATAATAATTTAATAATAATATAATTATTATCATCATCATCATGGAAACAAAGATGAGGTTTCTATAGTTTTGAGATTCCTAAGAATATGAATATCACATTGTGGGTTGGCTTCATATTACCCCAAAATGAGGTAATCTGAATCCCACGGGAATTAGTTTCCCAGGAATTCAAAACTTAAATTACTGTATACCAAACATGAGAATTTGTAAGATTCTCATTCCCATCTCAAGATTACTACATACCAAACGCCCCCCCTAAGGAGCTTGATCATCAAATGGGAAAGTCACACCTTTCTTAGAGGAGGAATATGCATGAAACCTAGTTATAGGGTTGTTTATTCTTTACTACTTCAAGATACAATTAAACATTTCTTAAGAGTAGAGCTACTAAGGCAGGGCATACTTAGATAAAATCTAGCATTAAACATTAAAGATTTTTTTTTCATTTTTTTTATTTTTTGGGTGTTCACACATTCTCTGCAATGTGGCTCATTTCCTTGTTTTCAAAGTAAAATAGCATAAAAGGAAGAGAGTAAGGATAGCATGGCCATGTGTCATGTCATCATAAAGATAGTGAATAAAATAAATGAAATGCCATCAACAAATAACATGCCTTAAGGTTGTTCAGGATTTGGTGTAAAGTATACCATGAGAAACAATATTCAATATGAAAGAAAGTATATTTTATTGTCAAGTAATCTGCCAAGCTTGGGAAGAGGGAGTGACCTTGAAGAAGTCAAAAAGAGAAACTCAAACCCCCATCTCTCTGTCTCTCTCTATCTTAATATAAATTATTTTCAAAAATATATTTAACAAGTCACTTTAAATTAAAAAAATAAAATTAAATATTATAATATATAAAAATTTTATAATACATTATAGTTATTTATTGTTTTATATTATAATTATTAATTATTAAAAACTTTATATTATAAACGTTTAAACTGGTGAATTTAAACCGGTAGGCTAAACAAAAAGCCAATCCTCCCTTCTTGTTTTGGAGATCAAATCACATTTCAAATCTAAAAACAAATACTCAAGTACCCACTCAAATACCCTCTTCAAAGTGGTGCATGTGGCACTCATTATGCCATTCAATTGTCTTTCTTGTGGTCAAGTGTGCATTATTTTATATTAACTATTTAATCATCAAAGATTATGTGACCTTAATTTTCAAGGAATGATGATAATGTGGATTGTAGTTGTACATTACAATTGCAGCCTCATCAATATGCTTTTCCTAATTGCTTGGCATCCTAAGAGTGGTATATTACTAGTAATGTCAAAACTGCAGGACTTTTTGAGCCACTTTTCTGTCGTTTTTTAAGGGCCCACTTAATATTTCTTCAAAAATCTGCAGGACCCATCAGTTATTTGGATAGAGGCAGAGATAAACTATTGCTTTGTCATATTAAGACTTTTTTCAATAAAGGATGAAAAAAAAAGAAACCCAACATACGTAAATGACAATATTGTTACACCCACATTTCTAGTGACAACAAATGTACATGTTATATTGACATTATGATCATTGCCATCTTTCTAAGATCAGTGGCTCAGCGATTGGATGGATGATCACTAAAATTGCTGTCAAATTCAGACTATTGATGATTTTTTTTCTCCTGACAAACTCAATTATTTTACTTTTGACATTAATTTTCAGTCAAATCAGATGAAAAAAAAAATTATATAAAGTTGGACTATCTCCCCCATCTTTTTTTTTATACTCAATTTGGACTAGTCAAGTTTTTGGCCACATGTGTACTGTGTAAAATTTTCTCTAGACTAATGTTTATGTCTAAACAATTATACATAGAAATGTTGGTTTGTGTTATTATATTGCCATTGAAAATAAAGGGTACTAGGCCTCAAAGTCACAATCACTTTGCTAAAGTTTCCATTTCTTGAGTAGTGCAAAGAAGTTGAAGAAGAATGGCATTGATTTGAGAGAAGATAGGGCACTTATTGGGCATGTGACAGAAATGGGGAACAAATATTCTTATATTTATCACTTTAGATTAGAACATGTAGATCAATGTGTGGAGGGCATGGAAAGCTTTGGATTGGGAACATAAGCTTTGGGTCCACATCTATTTAGACTCATCAATTCCTAAATATGACTTCCATTAACAATACTATCTTTGGTCTATTGAGAATGTGTAAGAAACTCATAACTTATGAATAATAAACTATTTGAGAATTTTGGCACCCAAAAAAAAAAATTATTAAGACTCCATATAGTTCTAGACCTCTAAATCTCATCAAGTTCTTTTAAGTTTGGACACATTTTTTGTTATATGATTTTGAAGATCCATAATTGTGCAAAAATGATAAGGTATTTTCTCATATTTTATCATATAATTCTGCCCAATGCTTGCCAATTAGCTAGCTAAAGTGATAGGAAGATTCAAGAGCATAAAGCTACATCCAGCCAGCCACAAGAAAAACTAGACTAATGTTATGGTATTTCTCTCTTGCAGGATACTAGAAGCTCAAGACAAATGGCAATGCCAAAGGAATTCCAAGTCTAGCCAGATTTGGAAGAGTCATTAGAGATGACCAAGGAAAGTAGATTCATGGATACATTGGTAAAATTGAGGTAATCTTATATGGCCGAGCTTGCTCTAATCTTTGGGTCCACAAGGAGCAAGTAGCAAGTAGCAGCTATTACATTCTAAGGGGGTGTTTGGCAGTGGTGGGAACCACTCAGTTCCCACCACAATCTCAGTTATGAACAGTGTAAAGCTCTTACATGCTACAGTAACAATAAAAAATATGCTACAGTAGAAAATTCTCATATGTTATAGTAAAAGTGGTTCCCACCACCCTTCCAAACACCCTATAAAAACTACCCTTCCCATGTATAATTGTACTAAACAAAAGGAGCTACAAGCCAAGCAATTCCATTATAACCTATTCCGAAGGCAAGAAATGTTTGGTCTAAAAGAATTTCAATCAACTACATATTTTACCTAACAAAAAGCTTTTGGTCTTTAAGCAATGAATAGGGGAAGTTCTGTTTCCTTTTTTAACTTTGATTACGTGAGGAACTTTTATATGTATTTTCAATTATAACATAGGAGGATCCGAGCCAACCAAGGACAAGAAGAACATTTCAAAGCACTTGCCCCAATACAAACTAATATGCATTTCGTTACAGGAGATTTTTATGGTAGAGTATATGAATTAAAATGAAAAGAAACATTTACTAATCACATGGATTTTAACTGTCATTGTTATTAGATCATATCAAATTAATTAAAATACGATAATTTTACAAAACTTAATAAAAATTTGATTAAAAAATATATGTTACTGATAAAATCATACCTTATAAAAGAATTTTCCTTCATTACATGAAGGAAGGGAGGTATCAATGAATAGAAGCACGTGTTCTACTTACATTTTTGAAATTTTAGTTTTACCTTTAATTTTTGTGTAAAATTTTATTCGTAGCTCTATTAATTTTAGTTGTACCCTCACTTTATAAAAAATAATATTTATATCTCCCTAGTTGAAATATATTAATTATGCCCTTGTTTTAAAAAATTATATATATCAATAACTTTTTGGTATGGCTCTGCCATTGCTTTATTGAAAAAAAAAAAAAAAGAAAGGAAAAAAGAAAAAGGTTGCACAAAAGTTTCATACAAGGTGAAACGTGAAGCCACAATAAGTAATACTACTATACTATTTCCACATACAGCAATCAAAAAGTTTAACTTGTTCCCTTTTACCTTGTTCCCAAATTTTTACCGCATTGAGAAAGAGACTGTGGACTAAGTTGTTTATCAATTTCCACCACTAAGCAAACACAAATTAGACCTCGTGTTTGGTGTTAATTTTCTTATGTTTTGGCTTTTAATTAATATACTTTTGCAAACACTGGTATTATAATAATTACCTCTGCCGAATAGTGCACAAGAAAACACTTTTTCTACACCATATGACAATGTAGCATTTTTTCACAATCCCTAGTATCACCAAGCTATTAATTAACCAAATCTGCTAGTAGATTAGGCTTGTTTAATAATATTCCAAACTTACCAACAAAATGATTTCTTTTTTTTTTCCCCTCTTGGTAACTTATTTTGTGCATCTTCCCTAATAAAAAGAGGCAACTTTTGGCTTTTTAATCATTCAATCTTAACCTTTCTCCACACATTATAAAAAATAAATTTTTTTTAAAAATCAAATAATAGAATGGGGTAAGTGGCAAATCTTATCAACCGGATTTGGATTTGTAGGCGAAGTTATGTAATGGAATATTGCCAACCTATACAGGACTAGGAAAGCATCAAAAACAGTTGTTTTAAAAAGGGAGAATAAAGGGTCAATAAAAGGAAAAAAAAAAAGGTAGGGTAGAAAAATGGGACCTTTTTTTTGCTACAAAATAGAACAATTCAAAGTACCTGAGTCCTTAAGCGTCCAATCTGTTGCAAGAATGTGGTGGGAAAGATTTCCCTATTTTTTGGGGGGTAAATATGTGAAACCCCTTTTCATTTCAAACTTGTACTTTTCAGAACATTGCTTGTATTTAAAAGGAAATGCAACTGTAAATTCTGCAAAAAGTAAATAGAAAATACAACAGGAAAGTCAGAAACTTTTTTTTTTTTTTTGTAAATTTAAGAACAAGAAATTCTTTTTCCAACCAAACCTTTTTTCGTGTTATATTTGTCTGAAGACTGCAACTGCATGGAAAACTTGTTCTAGAGACGAATCTTTTTTTATTTTTTATTTATTTTATTTATTTATTTAATGGAACTTGTGGAATAAGTTTTGATACCTTGAGAATGTGAGCATGAAACTTTGCTTTCTTTTTGCCAAAATAAAAAGGAAGGAAATATTAATGCTTTATAAAATACAATATTACTTTTTGATTTCCATTGGTTATGCAACACTAACTAATAAAATACAGTTTAGGTTGTTGTTCTAAAATGCCATGAGCACTAAAAATGCATTTTCAGGTTGAGGTTACCTATATGTCCCATAGTTCAATTGTATATTATCTTATGCACATATATAATTAAATTAATATATTATTATATCCACAAAAATTAGGACTATCTTAAACATTAGTTTGTGCGGGAAAAGGAAGTGGAGATGGGGATTCTTTGTCTGCATGACCACTTTGAGGGTAAAAAATGCTATTATTCATGGGTAGAGCTAAAAAAATTAGCGAAAAGTGTGATTGAACTGATGAGATGAGAGATGAAAGTGATTTTGGAGCAAAAAATAAATGCAATTTTAAAAAGACAAAATATAATTTTTTATAAAATTTCATACACAAGACTACGAGTAAAAAAAAGTTCAGGGGCCAACTTCCCACCTTTGTATCTTTATAGCTCCGCTCGTGCTACCTCTTTATGGCTCCGCTACTGCTACCATTTGCTTCTCTATAGCTGAAAGGAATAAGGACCCGTTTGGTTAGAGTATTTGAATGAAGATTTAAATTTTTGTGAGAGAAAATACTGTAGCAAAATAATTCGAACCATGATTCGAGTATCGAAACAAACGGACCCTAAAAGCCCATTAAAGAAATTTTTGGAGAAAACTCCACAACAGAAAAGTAATATATATATATATATATATATATATATATATATCACTCTTAAAATGTCCCAGTTACAATGGATCAATCACCACTATTTTTTTCTTCCACACCTAAAAATAAATAAATGAATAAATAAAACACGATAATTTTTTTACCTTAGGCAAAAATCACTACAATTTTTTTTTCTAATTAGAAGGGTTTTTTTATTTGAATTTTTCCTCTCTCCCAAACTATTAAGAGGAAATTTCATCTTAAATTGGTCTGAAGTTAAAGAAAAAATTAATTAATTCTTTGAAGTGAAACCAAGATAATATTCTAGGCTGCAGCCCATACCTAATGAGAACCCCACAATGGACTAACCAAGAAAGTACAGAGAAATAGTACATAAGAAAGATCTTAAACATATATTTAAATTTACATATTTGTACAACCCACCTATCTAATCTAATAATGCAAAAGGAAGGAAATGTGTGACAAAAGCATCCACATTATTACCAACTCATTTCCATTTATTTTGTCAGCATTTGCAAGATGATTATTTTTTCAATTTATGAACCATTTTATGCACAAAGCCTAACTGATTTTAACAAAAGAAAAATAGCAACTGTCCAAAATAACTAATAATACTTTCAAATTAATACATGATTTTTTTTATTTTTAAATTCTACAAATATAATTTGTGGGAAATTTCCCACTCCCCTTCAAATTAGGCTTTTTGATTTAAAGTGAATAATATTCTAAAATATCAACATTGTAAAACAATTTCTCTATTGGTGGAGTGGGAATCTGACTGGGAAGGATTAAAGAAAAGTCTTTTTTTTTTTTTGCTGAAAACAGGTATCCTTAACGGTAGCAGACCTACCCCCCAAATGAAAGTAAATTAAGATAATCAATGGAAAAAAAAAAAACAAAAAACAAAAAAACCCTCTCATTAAGGGCTTAATATCTTCCTCCATGCTTTGCATGCACTTGAATCATTAGACATGTCTTATCTCACATGCTTTAGACATCTTAACCAAATTTAACCTTGTAAAGTCTTTCTATAATGGAATTAAGTAAATCTATTCTTTATATATACATATACATACATACATATATATATATATTTGAAACGTATATGTTGGACACCTGGATTATATAGTACACGTATGCAAACCTGGACTTGTACTTAATAACTGCTTAATATGCTATTTTAATATAAATTTCACATAACTCAAAAGAAGGAAAAAAATGGCTGAGAAAGTGCATTCTTTTGAGTTGTTCATAACAAGCTCATAATCTTTCCAAATCAAAGTAATGATGGAAATGATTGGCTTTGATATTTTCATGACTAATTACTTAGATTTTCATGCAGCTCAAGAGTAAATTGCAATGTACATAACAATAGTCAAATTCTACTACAAGATTAGATGATTGGAAGGGATAAAATACAAACATATATAGAAGTTGAAATCGTAAATTAAAATAAAAAAATATTGTAATATTTATAAAAAAGGTTAAAACCGCAAAATGTGTTTCCAAACACTATTAAGGTGCGTTTGGTACGAGTATTTGAGTAGAGTATTTGAATGAAGATTTAAATTTTTGTAAGAGAAAATACTGTAGTAAAATGATTCGAACCGTGATTTGAAAACCGAAACAAACACACTCTTAGATTTTCATGGAACTCAAAGGTTAATTGTAATGTGCATCACTATAGTCAATTTCTACACCAAAATTGGATGATTGGGAGGCGTAAACATTAACATATGAGTAAGGATATAGAGTAGGAATACAATCCTTGGGTAGCCCTAAAGAGTAGTAGAGAGGTATGAAATGAATAGGGCAGTATTATGGTTTGATGAAAGTTGACCTCTGGTGGGCAAATGACAAAAAGGGTGTGTGGTGTTTTTTTGATGATGAGAAATAATTTGCCCCATGGTGGGGTTTGGTTTGGCTTCCATGTGTGGAATGCTTTGTGATCATATGCAATCTGTATCCATGTATGTTCTTTTTCTTTTTTTTTGCCCTCTTTCAATCCTACATGACTTGGCCCCACCTCCACACCCTTTTTGTCCCTTTTAGCCCCTTTTTCTTCTTTTTCTTTCTCTTCTCCCTTACTCCTCAATTATTTTTTTTTTCTTTTGGGTTTTTAAGTTTTAACCCCTATTTTTTGTTTTTCTAAATTATGGGCACTTTTGCTCTTTGTCAAAGCATCACACACGCCATGTACGGCCATGAGACGGACTTTCTTTTGTTTTTGGCGTGGGCCTATCTGCTGAGTTGGGCGTCACTAGAACAATGCAAATCCCCTCTTTGCACGCAGGAATCTTTGTTCAATTTTTTCAGCCCTTTAAGTGCTATGACTATCAGAATTTATCTTTTCTCAGGTATGGTTCTAACTGGTGATATATATTTTAAAATCGTAAAATCTAGTCAAAATTATTCTCTTCTACAAATCTCATGAATGAAAGCAGATACTCACCGATGAGTATCTTCGGTGAGTATCTTATTCATTTCCCAATAAAAAAATTGCCTTAAAGGAATTCTTAAGCATAAAACAAAAATCCCATAATTCTTTGAAGCCACTAAGAAATGGTTTTAGTGACTTCCTGGCATATATTAGCATTTCAATAATTAAGTTATAAGAAATGGCCCTCAAAATATGGTCTACCACATGTGACTGAGTGAGACTAGGCAACAATAATTTGGTGAAAAACACAGATCATGCACTGAGAAGTAAAGAGGAGAAAAAAAAAGTGTGTTTAGTGGAACAAAAGCTGGATTGGGAAAACGATGCGTGGTGATGCCAGAAGGACATGCATCAAAGATCAAACATCTTGTGAGTAACATGTATTAGAAACTGTGATGTCATAAAAAGAAAGCCAGCTTGCTGTTTTGTACCTTTGTACCTAGGGCATACAAAATTATAAAAATGGTGAAAATAAAAGAGAGAGATTAAAAAAAAAGGGTCCCATTTAGCTAATTTAAAAAATATATAAAAAGAAGATTAGTGGTGTTCTTATGCCCTCTTCTAGGTCCTTAAGAAGAATATACTGAGACCACAGGTAAAACGACAAGGGAACTTGGCTCGTGTTTTTGTTTACTAGCATAAAAGCACTCAAGTCACGACGGCACAAGTCATATTCGGCAGGCCCATTGAGAAGCATAATTGCAGCCTCACTATAGATGAAGGGAATCGAGCTCTAGATGATAAGAGAGAAAGCTCCGATATGTCATCCTCTTGCATGCCATCACCACCAGTGATAATTCATTTGGCTAAATTTGTAAAACAGTAATTTGGTATTAAAAGTTTTGCCGTTTATTAGGGGGAGTTAAATAGTTTCAATTAGGCATCCTAAGTAGATATTGTGTCTCCAAAATTGGAGTTGAAAGTCAGTATCGGATTCCCAATCCCGTTGAAATGATAAGCAATTGAAGTGTCTAATTATGTTGGAGTATTCATTTTGAGTTATTGTTGTCATGTTGATTCAATCAAAAGTTGAATTTAAATTTATGTAGGAAATTCAAAGAGACACTGCTTGAAAGAGATTGATGTTTTAAGCACCTAAATTCAAAAATTGCTGTGCATATTGTATGAGATATTTTTTTAGAAATATACGGGAAAAAAAAACAAGACATTATTGGAGAATTCTATGGTAGTTTAAAAAATCTTAGGGCCCGTTTGGTTAGATATTTGAATCACGATTCGAATCATTTTGCTACAGTATTTTCTCTCACAAAAATTTAAATCTTCATTCAAATACTCGAACTAAACAGGCCATTAGTATTACGTAGTCTAGAACTTTCTTAATTTGAATTTAAAAAAAATGGACAATAGTGACGGAAAATGCTTACATACATGTGTTTTTTTCTTTGATGTACATTATAATTGGATATACATTATGTGTTAAAGCCAGGAAAAAGTGTTAGAACCTAATTTATGAAATAATTCTTGATCACTTTTTCCAATAGCATTAGTCATATAAGTTATTCATCTAGTTTAGGTGATAAAGTCACTTAATATTGCAGTAAAGATACAAGATAGAACCTCATTTTCACTAGAGATTAAAAGGAAAGAACACTACTTTTCCAATTTGTAGCTCCCAATGAACCAAGAGGGAAAACAAAATTTAGAAAAAAAAAATAGAAAAGGAAATGAATAAATTCAAAATATGAATTAGCATGTCATGGTGGTGGGCAAATAAGTCAAATTAAAATGGAACCCACAGGGAAAAAAAAAAAAAAGGTTAGTTACAAAGTGAGATTAACAATTGAGGGGCCAAAGGATTAAAAAGCAGAGTAGATTAGGTTCATGAGGTGGACAATGGCTTCAAAAGGATAATTGAAAAAATTAAGAAGATAGAAGAAATTGTATGTGCTACTAAATTATTGAACCTTCCTTAGCATCTAATCTCAAAATCCTAAGAATTATTAAAAATATTTATTTTACAACAAAACATACAAAATAATTAAAAACTTCTAAAATTTCTAGTATTTTTCGGTTTAACATAGACATGATGTTTAAGACTTGAAAATATTTTTAGAAATTACTACAAATATTAAAGAACATATTTACAAACTAAAACACACTATTCAGTGCACGTCAATGCTGGCGGGTGTCGGTGGGCCCTGTGCGTCTCAGAGTGTTGTCTAACTTGAGACGTATTCTAATCATGTTTGTAATATATTTTATTCGGTGGTAAGTCAAAACTATGAATAATTAAGTTTTGTTATTTTGTGAAAAGGAACAATTGAAGGCAAGAACATTTTCAAAATTGAATTAATCAATTAATTAATTAATGAAAAAGAGAAAAATTTAAAAAAAACAAAAATAAAAAGAGAATTGTAAAAAATAAAAAGCGAATAATGTCCACAATATTTTTATTATTATTATTATTATTTTTAGAGAAGACCTCTTGGACTCATCTCTTCTTAGAAATCAATCAATTTTGTACCTAACCATTGCATGTTCAACTTCCAAAAAGTTTTGGCTCCAAAAAATAAAAGTAATATTCACTTGGGAGAAATTCAAGGTACCAAAATTATTGAACTCCTATGTGTACGATTTTAGTGAATTCGTGTATAACAGAGTAGCTCATTTTTGGCACAAAATCATGTTATTGTGCTGTTGATATGATAGGGAAGAAAATGAGTTCTGATAACCTAATACCTAATTTGATGAAAATGATTGGCAAATAAAATTTATCATGTATACATCCCCATTGACAACCTTGACATGTCATATGAAGTCGTTCAAAAAGACATTGGGGGCCCTTAGTGAGGCCACTTTCTTAGAAGCCCAATTGGAAAGATATTAGGGCTTGTCTTTCTTGTTTGGGCCCAAGAAAGTGGGTGGACCCCAAAATCCCAATTCAGTAGAGCAAGAAGAAGTGCTGAGTGGTCACCTAAATAAGCAAAACAAGAACCGAGAACAAGAGAGATTTGTAAAAAAAAATTGACTAAAAAGAACAAGAGGGGACTTCTCCGGTAAGAATCCTTTTAAACCGTTAAATTTGGTATAAGTATTTTTTTCTACAGATTTGATGACTTAAAGACAAATATTCACCGAATGGTATTCTTTTGGTTCCTAGGGGAGAAATTTGCAAATAAAAAAAAATATACATATAAGTATGTGTTGTGCATATATACATGTAGGTTCTACACACATGGCATATTATGGAAACTTGTAGCTGAAAAGGAAGATTCCATTCCTACAGTTAAAAAGGTTCTAAGGGCCAATCCATGACAGATTGACATTCCTTATGAGCATGAAACAGAGAGAGCTTGAATCATTGAGGATCAGAAAAAGGGGAGCACAAAACGTGGAATATCCTCATAATGAGACCTCAGGCCTCAAACCTTGTAAGTCTATAAAGCTTTATTTTTCATTTTTTATTTTTACCTTCATCTGAGGCCTGCAAATTCACTAGACAAGTGCTTCTTTTGAGCTGGGATATATGTGCTTTTTGACAGTGATGGGATATGGGCCGAGGCTTGTGTATTATTGTCAGGCTAATAATGCAAAGCTTTTTTTTTTTGAGTGCTTGCTAAAGCATTAACACTTCTGTACTGTAAAACAAAAACGACAGGTTTTTTCAGGTCATCTTTCTCACCTCTGATTTTCTTCCCTCTTGGTTTCAGAGTTTGTTTGCCAACCAACACTTGCCAGGCTTTTTGTTTATGACATGTGGCCCTTAATATGTCTTGTTATGTTACTCTTCTTGTGTAAGATGCTTTTGACGATGCAAAAGTTTTCTTCTACAGAATTATGAGGTTTTCAAGCTTGAAGTAGACATTCTTAGTACTGAGAACTCTTTTGTTATACACTTGTAAAACCTGTCTCTTCATCCTCTTTGTATTGCTTGGTTTTGGAGCTTTTCTGCTGTTGGGTAGTGTGGTGCATGTTTATGAATGCTGCATCCAATTAAAATCTTATATATATATATATATATAGACCGGCCGACAGGTGTAACATTTTTCATACGGTCTTGTAACACTAAAACGACTTAAATATCACATGCTGGTTGACTATGTTTTTGTTAAGTGTTAAACGAGAACAATTAAAGTATTACATGAATAAAAAAACAATGTTACAATATCAAACGAAAAATTTTACAAATTCCGAACAAGGGCGATTGTTTGACTAGTCATTCTTATACATATTTGTGTGTAAAACCGATGGAACCTATAAAATTTGAGTAGGTTTAAAACAGCTCTTTACTAGTTACTCTTATTTTGTTTCAGGCTTGAGAGAATTTTGAAGTGAGGGCAGTATTTTTACCCAAATAATATAATTTCATTCACGTAATTATTCCAAGATAGCACCACATGGTTAGCTGGATGACTATTTGCTACCTAAAATGCAAACAATAGGTGAGGTCCATTACACAAGGTAGGTGGTAATAGTGATGTGAATTATTGAAAAGAGAATTAACTTTAAAAAGGGTGTTTGGCAAAATCAATTTTAACCAAAACTTTTGGTTGATGCGGTGTAAATCTCTCATATGTTACAGTGATCATAAAAAATGAGTTATAGTGTAAAGCTCTCATATGTTACAACTTTCAGTTTAAAAGTTTAAGTTCTAACTACACTTCTCAAACACCCTATTAATATTGAAGTTCTATGCAATTATTCTCACCATAATTTGAAGTCAATTTACAAGTAAATGGTAGTCTCTTGTTCTAACATCTACCCAACCGTTCAATTTGTAGATTCAAACCATAATTCAATCATTTTTTCTACAGTGTGTTTTCTTTTATAAAAATTTAAACCAAACAGGCCAGTAGTTTCACAAAAATGGATTGTTCAACAATTGCAAAGAGATCAATTAGAAAAAGGGTTGTGGCCCAGCATTTTATGGGCCAAGTACACAGAGATGAGGAGTGAAATGATTGTTGCCTAAATTGATACCCCAATAATATTTAACCTTATTTTGGGGTTTTTCAGATCTTGGCCCGGACTTTCTGAACAACTTTTCTTCTCAAAATCTTTCCTGAAGCTGAATTGGGAAGACTACTTACAAAATTCACTCTCCGCAATCTTTTGAATGGTGCAACCTGTCAAGATCAAAGCACCATGAAGCTTATGCAATCATGATTTTATGGCAAGTCTAAATGATGAGGAATTAGTTTAGAATTTTGAACTAAGCATGTATTTGGGAGCAATTCAAACTGCATGGTTCCAACTAAGCTTTCAACGGTGTCTTTCCTCATGTTACAGTGTTTTAAGTTTAAACCGTATTACCAAATATCCTACTATTATCTATTGACTAATGAATATTGAGGTTCGCGTTTTGTTCTTTTTTAAATCTTGTTCTTCTCGTGAATTCTCTATTTCTCTTCTTTTATTCTACTTTCATATCTCTTCTGGTTCTACTTCTTTCCTTGATTATCTATTCTGTGTCTTAATTCTATTATTCTCTCCAGATTTTATTTTATCCTACATCATTACAAGCAAGCATCATAAGAACTTAAGCAGTTTAGTTCCAAAAGGAGAACCACAAGAATTGCCTTCTAGAGTTACATCTTGAAGTTGTACTCCTTATGGAAGAAACGATGCTTCTGTTGAAGCTGTTATAAAGAAAGCAAATGTATCGCAGCAAAATTGAACAGCTTTTCGACTTACGGAATCACAATTGCTTCTAATACTGTAGCAAAAAGGTTTGAATTATGATTCAAACAGTAAAGCAAATGAAGTAAAGACTGATCACCAAGATTAGAGTATACCTGGAAACCATAGCACTTGATGAGCCCTTTAATCCTGTCTACAACAAACAGTTGTCCCTCTTCATAAGGTTATCTATCTTATCAAATCATGGTGTAGTTTAAATCAAAGGTGATCACGTCACGTTTAACAAGTTTATCCATGATATCTTTGTTGCAATGTGGAGCCAAATCAACCTAGCAAAGGAGAAAGAAGAAAAAAAAAGAAGAAGAAGGCGCTGCATTAGAGGGGGCAGAGACACAGCGCCGCGGCGCCCGAACCAGCGCCGCGGCGCCCAAAACGAGGGCCGCAGCGCCCGGAGTCTGGTTTGTTGCGAAATTTTGAGTTAGAGTCGGACTCAAAGGCCCCCAAAAAAGGGAAACTACTAGGGTTTCCTATTAGTTGCTATTTTTCTCCTCCTTTGGTTATAAATAGACACAAGGTAGATAGGGTTGGGTGTGTGTAAAAATTAAGAGTTGCATAATTTTGTGAGAGGCAAAATTTTTGAGAGCTCCATCATTGAGAGAGAAAAAATTCCCATTGGGTGTTAGATAGAAGAGAGTTTTGGTAAGCACAATTTGTGAGTGTGTGAGAAACTGCTCTTGTAATCTGTAATCTCCTTCATCATAGTGGAATCTGCAAGTGGCAGAAACAGGACGTAGTCTCAATTTTGGACGAACCTGTATAAAAATTTGGTGTCTCTTTTTCTTCTTTTCTCCTATTTATTTTCTACAATTGTTCGTTCTTGCGATCCTTGGAATTAGGAGTCGCCTAATTCCCCAACAACTGGTATCAGAGCGGAGGTTTTGATCAAGAACGATGACTGGAGAAGAAGGTATGGCAGCCGGCATCACCAAATTTGATGGTTCAGATTTTTCCTATTGGAGGATGCAAGTAGAGGTCTACCTATACAGCAGGAAACTGCACTTGCCCTTGGGTAATAAGCCCGAAGGCATGAAGGATAAGGAGTGGAGTCTCCTTGATAGACAGGTACTCGGTGTGATCCGTTTGACTTTGTCAAAGAACGTTGCCCACAACGTTGCAAAGGAGACTACTACAGTATGGATGATGAATGCTCTGTCAGAGATGTATGAGAAGCCCTCAGCCAATAACAAGGTACATCTCATGAAGAAGCTTTTCAATTTAAAGATGCCTGAAGGTGCCTCGGTGGTAGAGCACCTGAACAGTTTCAACACCGTCCTAAACCAATTGGTCTCGGTAGAGATTAAATTCGATGATGAGATCAATGCTCTAATCCTCTTGGCCTCGTTACCGAATAGCTGGGAACCCATGAGGGTGGCCATTACAAATTCTCTAGGGAGTGCAAAATTGAAGTTTGTCGATGTCAGAAACTCTATTCTGGCGGAAGAAGTTCGCAAGAAGGACTCAGGTGAAGCCTCTTCGTCGAACTCGGCCCTTAATGTTGATAATAGGGGCAGGAAACTTGACAGGCAATCCAACAGAGATAATGGCAGGAGAGGCAAGTCGAGGAATGGGAGAAGCAAGTCAAAGAACGGTAGGACCATGGAGTGTTGGAACTGTGGGAAGACGGGCCACTTGAAAAAGAACTGCAGGGCTCCAAGGAAGAATGAAGACAAGACTAATGATGAAGCTAACGCCGCCACTGAAGAGCAACAAGATGCCTTAATCTTGTCTGTCGACAGTTCTTTTGATTCGTGGGTGATAGACTCAGGAGCATCATTCCACACCACAGCACACCGTCATGTCCTGGAGAACTACGTTGCTGGAAATCATGGTAAGGTTTATCTCGCTGATGGAGAACCTTTGGATATAGTTGGCATTGGAGATGTCAGTTTAAAAATGCCTAATGGGTCGGTATGGAAGATTCATAAGGTGAGACATGTTCCTAAATTAATGCGCAACTTGATTTCGGTGGGGCAACTGGATGATGATGGACATAAAGTAACCTTCAATTGTGGAGGTTGGAAAGTCACGAAAAGAGCGATGGTTATTGCTCGGGGACGCAAGGCTGGAACTCTCTATATGAACTCTAGTTGCAGAGATACCCTAGCAGTTGCTGATTCTGCTGCCAATACTGAGCTATGGCATTATAGGCTCGGTCACATGAGTGAGAAGGGTATGAAGGTGCTTCACTGCAAAGGAAAACTGCCGGGTTTGAAAACTGTTGATCACAGTTTGTGTGAAGCCTGCATCTTTGGTAAACAGAAGAGAGTCAGTTTCTCAAAGATGGGTAGAGAGCCTAAGTCCAGGAGATTGGAGCTAGTTCACACAGATGTGTGGGGGCCTGCGTCGGTGACTTCCCTTGGTGGCGCAAACTACTATGTGACGTTCATTGATGACTCAAGCAGGAAGGTATGGATTTACTTTCTGAAAAACAAATCTGATGTGTTCGATGCTTTCAAGAGATGGAAAGCCATGGTGGAGAACGAGACAGATTTGAAGATGAAGTGTTTGCAGTCTGACAATGGGAGAGAGTACCTAGGTGAAGACTTCAGGCGGTACTGTGCTGAGAATGGGATAAAGATGAGGAAGACCATTCCAGGGAAACCACAACAGAATGGGGTAGCTGAAATGATGAATAGGACTTTAAACGAGCGTGCTAGGAGCATGAGGTTGCATGCAGGGCTGCCAAAGATGTTTTGGGCTGAGGCAATTAACACAGCCGCTCATCTGATAAACAGAAGTCCATCCACACCGCTGAAGTTCAAGCTACCAGAAGAAGTATGGAGCCATAGACAGGTTGATCTCTCTTACTTGAGAGTGTTTGGTTATGTTTCCTATGCACATATTGATTCTACTGCTAGAAGTAAACTGGATGCCAAGTCAAAGAAGTGTTTTCTGGTTGGCTATGGCGGACTTGAGTTTGGTTATCGTCTCTGGGATGACCAAATTCGGAAGATTATCAGGAGCAAGGATGTGATCTTCAACGAAGGTGTTCTGTACAAGGACAGAGACAGCACGGACTCCAGGGGTTCAGGTTCTGAAGATAAGAAGGCTAAGGTGATTCCATTGAAGGATCTTCCTGAAGTGAAGGTGCAAAATCCAGAGGTTGGAGACCAGGAAAACAAAGCTCTAGAAGAAAACCAGAGGACTCCTGCCACACCAGTCAAGAGGTCTAGCAGGACCATTAGACCGCCGCAGAGATACTCCCCTACTCTGCATTACATCTTGTTGACTGACAAAGGTAAGTCAGAGAGCTTTGATGAAGCCGTGGAGGCTGGAGATTCGGTCAAGTGGGAGTTAGCCATGAGGGACGAGTTGGATCGGACATGGCAACTGGCAAAGTTACCACAGGGTCAAAAGTCCTTGCACAACAAAAGGGTATACCGGGCAAATAATAAAAGTGCTGGCAGCAAGTGGTATAAGGCAAGGTGGGTGGTAAAAGGATCCAGAGATATGCTCACCAAGATGGTTCCGATTGAGAAACTGAAGTTGTGCGCAACTTCAGTTGGACTTCTCCATGAGGCGTGAGAAGTTGTTGCCGCTGCAGTGGGAGACATGGTGATTGATTAGTCTCCAAGTGGGAGATTGTTGCAATGTGGAGCCAAATCAACCTAGCAAAGGAGAAAGAAGAAAAAAAAAAAGAAGAAGGCGTTGCATTAGAGGGGGCAGAGACACAGCGCCGCGGCGCCCAAAAACGAGCGCCGCGGCGCCCGAACCAGCGCCGCGGCGCCCAAAACAAGGGCCGCGGCGCCCGTCTGAGAACGAACCAGCGCCGCGGCGCCCAAAACGAGGGCCGCGGCGCCCGGAGTCTGGTTTGTTGCGAAATTTTGAGTTAGAGTCGGACTCAAAGGCCCCAAAAAGGGGAAACTACTAGGGTTTCCTATTAGTTGCTATTTTTCTCCTCATTTGGTTATAAATAGACACAAGGTGGCTAGGGTTGGGTGTGTGTGAAAATTAAGAGTTGCATAATTTTGTGAGAGGCAAAATTTTTGAGAGCTCCATCATTGAGAGAGAAAAATTCCCATTGGGTGTTAGATAGAAGAGAGTTTTGGTAAGCACAATTTGTGAGTGTGTGAGAAACTGCTCTTGTAATCTGTAATCTCCTTCATCATAGTGGAATCTGCAAGCGGCAGAAACAGGACGTAGTCTCAATTTTGGACGAACCTGTATAAAAATTTGGTGTCTCTTTTTCTTCTTTTCTCCTATTTATTTTCTGCAATTGTTCGTTCTTGCGATCCTTGAAATTGGGAGTCGCCTAATTCCCCAACAATCTTGTACAATGCTCATATCGCTTTTGAGGTATAATGTCCTTGTCTCACACTCTCCCTATTGTGGTTTTAGTATAATTCCTTAAAAAAGACTGAAATTGATGTCCCTTTCAAGAATATGCGTTTTTTTTTTAAAAAAAAATGTACTACCGTGCCTAAAAATTATAGCATGTTTGAAACTTTAATTTCAATTTCAATCCATTAATTACAACTACAAATAATATAAAATTTTAAACAGCTATATTAAAAAGCAAAAAATTACTATATTATAAAGCTGTCACATGTTACAATTCTTAAACTTAAAACGTCAGTTACAACTAAAGTTTCAAACACCCTCTTAATCTTATTTAAGCATGTAAAAGCTTTATACTGTAGCATACTTTAACTTTATACTATAGCATACGAGAGCTTTACTACAGTTGAAACTATATAATTGGAGTGACGTTTGCCAAACGAAACCAACGTTCTTGTTCAACTTCTTGTTATGTTGCTAACCGTGCTGCAAACAAAAGCATATGTGCTAGAAACAAACGAAAATCATTGTAAAATGGTAACGACAGACTAATCAACTGCCTAGAAAAATTGCAAATTGAGGTGAACGCTTACAAAATTGTAAAAATCCTATAAGAGAGAAACCAATAGAGGTGACAAAAGAAGAGTCAAAATTTGGTATAGCTAACAAAATAAAATTAAAAGAGAGAGGGTCAAAATTTGGCACAGCCACAGCCAGTAAGGCTTCCAAATGGTGTTAATAAAAATAAAAAATAAATGCGCAGTAAATCAACAATTTTAAACTATTTTTAGCCTATGATTCATTAATTAAACTCTTCAACTCCTGTCGAAATGTTGAGATCTTCTCTGCTTCAACCACCATGACTAACCCCATTAGCCGGTAGTTCCTCATCTGCAAAGAGAGGATCGCAGTGTGTCGGTACTATTTCATCAAGGATAAAATTAGTGAAGTCAACCAGTCATGGCATTCCTAATAAACCTTGAATTCCATGTGTTCCAAACGGAGAGAGGGAAATTTAGTAACGACCCTTCGTTCAAAAACCCGACTGTTCCAAATTCACCTATATTGAGTATTATGGAAAGATTTTTTTGGCCAGATTTTAAAATCTTTTAAGATCTTATATCCCATACTCTAGTGGAGTCTAAAATGACATTAATGAAATGGTCAAATGAGTACGCTTAACTGGAAAGATATATGATGATGAATCATATGATAAAATGACAACTATACTACTTACCTCATGAGGTGGAACCGGCTGAGTTTGCAAAGGAAAAGATACAGACCATAAGCTGAGCTGAAATGCATTAAAAAAAATCAATGAGTACTGGAAAATTAAACTTAACCCGCGATTGATATCAAAAGAAATTCTCAAGACCTTGTGGAAAATTTCATCTTCTGGCTTTACGTATATTGTTTCCTTGTCACCTGACGTCTTACTGCTCTGCCTCTTTTTCTGGCCTGTACTCTTTGGCTGCAATTTTGCACCAGCAACAGATAAATAGCTAGCAACAACAGGTTGGAAAAAAAATGCATAAATTTCAAAAGCTAATTACAATATGCACTGACAATGTTGGGTGGCATACCTAGTAAAATTTACTGATTATTGTGTAGATCTTAAAGCGGAAAGATTTCCTAAGCTCCTCTGTCGGCTTCAAACAATTAACAAAAAAAGGGCGTTAGAGGAAGTTTTTAGCTACTTCTGGCTCATGAAAGAAACAGAAATCTTAGCATACAATACGACCTTATTCTCAACTTACCTCATCTTCTGTGGCCCAGGAGACTTCATCAAAAAGGGCATCGAAAAGATGCGGCAAGAGCCGGGGAGGGAAATTACTCACACGCTGAGAAACCAAGAGACCTACATTATGCGCCTCCTCACCCAAAAGTGACAACAAATTAGCTTTTGCATCCTTCTCCTGGCATACTCGAAGGAGAAACTCCTTGATTTCGGCAATACATTTATTGTCCTAGCACAAACCAAATTCATAGCTTTCACTACATAGAAGACTGTTATGATTTGAAGATAAGCGAATTCAAGAATGCTACAATCAAAAGCCATAAGCCAAAGACAAGTTATATGCCAATCTATGCATATGGGATGAAGATGCGCCCAAACAAATAGGGAAGTAGAAGTAAAGATACTTACCTTATATCTGTGCCAGTTAAGAGCAGTAACAACAGAGAAAATCCCATTATCTTCGTCATCTGCTACCTTAACAACAGTCCCCACTGTTGGCTGTCCCAAGATCAAGTCGGCAAAACCACTCAAATCCCATTCTTTAACATCAAGATAAGTCTGAAGCAACGTCTTAACTCCATGGAAATCGTCAGGTTTTGGATCAAAGAACTCAAAATCCACTTGGACAACTCCCTTCAAAGAAGTAAAATCCATATTAAGTTCTGAAGAAAGAAAGCACATATATCAAAAAGTAACATCAATGTAAAAACGCTATTGTCACGGATGATGCATACAACTAGGAGATTTATCTTACATCGAACTCTTCCTCATCAGAAGTCTGAATGTTATCATTTTCGGATTCCACATTGTTATCCACTGGTTCCTTACCTAGAAAGGAAGAGAAAAAGTTGTCAGCTGCTTCAAAGAGTTAACCATGAAAGCATATTTTAAAAAATGCTTTATAATACCTGCCGAACGAGATGGAACGTTGCTTTTACGGACGAGAGGTCCGTGCTTTTGACGGTTAACTGTGGAAAGAGAGCCAATGTGAGCAATTGACCGAGAAAATGACGAAAAGGTCGAAGGATGATGCTTCACCAAATGGCCGCACCTTAAAGGCTTCCGAGGCATCTAAATGTAACTGGCAATTAAAATGTGCAAGGTTTGAGTTCAGCTCAAACAAATGAATGATAGAATTAAATGTTAAACATAAAATTACGTAATTCTTAGGCCATAAAAAAGCATGATTTATTATCCGGGAATGACATTGAGGCATAATCTTACTTTCATTAAATTTCTATTGAAATTCATATCTTTGAACTTCAAAAGTAAAAAATAAATAAATAAATAAATAAATAACAACGATATCATCTTTAACATCAACAACCAACACTGCAAAGTAAAATCATCTTCAAAAAAATTAATATTTCCACCAAAAAAAAAAAATATTCTTTCTACAGTTTCTTCTACTTTCCCATCAAACAAAACACTCTTTGAACATTGATTTTATATACACAGTTCAAAAAAAAAAAAAAAAAACATAGATACACAGTTATGCACACAATTGAAGCTATCCAACCAACATGTTCTCCGAGAATTAACCAATTCCTATAAACCCTAAACCCAAAACTTAATTTATAAATTAAAAAAAAAACTTACAAAAACAATGAAGTCGTAAGGCCAGTTAAAAATACCTGAGCAGAAAGATTACAGGAATAAGGGAAACCAATTAAAAACCAAAACAGAAGAAGCAAAAAAAGAAAGAAGAAGCTAATTACTAACAACTCCTAAACAAAATATGATCAGAAACCGATTTTCAGATAAATTTTTTAAAAAAAAATTGATTATATGCACATACAGAGAGAAAGGTTTTCTCTTACTACGACTGCGACCACGCGGGCATAATGGAAGCTTAATGGGGTTTTGGGGTTTTCTTTCTCTCTTTCTTTTGGCTAATTTTCATCAATGCCCCTAAACTTTACTTTAATTTAAGTTGAGTAAATTGCACCAAGAGTCCCTCTATTTTTTAAAGGGTGATATTTTAATTTCAACTTTTCCAATTTTAACAAAATAATCTTTAAACTTTTTAAGGTGTGTTTAGCAATCCTATTTCAACTACAAAGTTAGAGTTGCTATAGTGTAAAACTCTTACATATTATAATATAAAATAAAAATAAATTATAATATAAAGTTTTTATATACTATAGTAAAATTATACCAACTTTTATTCCTAACTATATTACCAAACATAAACATCGGCAATTGTGGGCTCCCTGTCCAAAAATTCGCAGAAACACATGTATGCCCAACATGTGAGTTTATTACATAGAGTATAATTGTACTCGTACATGTCTTCTTTTTCATTTTAGAAGAAAAAATAAGGTGTTCGGAGAGAATAGTTTGAACTCTACAGTTTTAACTATAAAGCTCTTATATAGTATAGAATAAAACAAAAATATTTGTAGTGTAAAACTCTCATATGTTATAATAGGCCTGCTTGACATAGCTTTTGCTTGTGTTTTTATCAAATAAAAGAATATAAGCAAAATCTATAACTTTTTAGTAAGTGTTTAGAACCATATTTTAAAAAGCTTTAATAGGTCAAAATGGTTTTAAATTTTTTTATAATTTTTTGTTATATTTAAACTTATAATGTTTTATTAACATTTTGGTATAAGTTTTGAAATTTATTTTCAAAATATTTTTAAAAAGTCATATTTTATAGCTTTGATAAAAAACATTTTTAATTAATCATCCAAACACTTTCAAAAATAATTTTTAACAGGCCCAATGTTTGGGAGACCAAATAAGCAATCCTGTTTCAACTATATAATCAAAACTGTTACACTTTCACAAACAACTTTTGGGATGTGTTTGACAATCTTATTCCAACTATATAGTTCAAACAGTCCTTTAACATGTACAGCTTAAACTACTATAGCTTAAACTCTCCATCCAAACATCACAGAAATGGTTCCTAGAAAAAAATATGAGAGAAAACAATTTTGATTAAAAAAAAAATCTTACTCTTTCATTGTGGAAATAATTCCCTTTTGTTCTACATTAATAAAAGAGTCCAAATAACTTCACATTCAACCAAAAAAAACGAAAGAGATTGAAAATAAAAACCCATGAATTAATTAAAGCTGTCGTTGACGAGAAAGAATAAAGTACTAACAAAAGACTCGTGGAAGGTGCTCGACAAAATGGAGGCTGTAGGCCTTCCAGAGGCGGTGCCTCCTAAGCTGAAATTGGAGTTCAATTCCGACTCCAAAATAATGGATGTCCATTTTGTTTTTTTTAAAAAATGTGTAAAAGTTAAGGGTGTTTTTGTCTTTTCATTGAAAATTATTAAAAAAAAGATATCAGTAACGCAAATTTCTCTTAATTTTGGTATTTTTAAACCTAAAAATTGAAATAATTTAACTTTTAATACAAATTTTTGGACCGATAAATCCATGTTTTGCAATGAAACATATCTTTAGAAGTAGCAGCAACAAACAACAAATCCACTAAAAAGCAAAACAAATGTCGAGGGTAGAAAATGAAAATAATCGTACAAGAACGATGTTATTGTCAAAAAACGACAATATTCTCGGGCTCTTTCTTCTGCTTGTTTGTCGCATGGAAGAAAATGAAAATAACTTTAAAACGACATTATCGTAACTAAACGACAATATTCTCAAGCCTTTTCTCTTTCTTTGTCGTATAAGACTAGTACGCCATTGATACTTCTCCTAAAAGAATGGCAAATATCTGTTTTCTCAGCTCTGTTTATACGACTTGTTGGCTAACCTGGCTCTTATATTAGCATGGGGTGATATTAGACCTATTCGTTCCTAAAAACTAGCTCAAAGGATATAGTTTTCTCTCTTACTTATAAACTAATCATGGATCAGTTCCACAACTGATGTGAAATTTTACCTTAAACAAATAAGATGATGAAGAAAAGTATCAATGTTAAAATTAGTAATTTGAAATTTCAAAATCGAAGTATATTACGATTTTTTAGGAACCCAAAAAGATAAGACTATTATTAGGAACCATTTTTAGAGCGGAAACGTAGTTGGAATTTAAAGTTAGAACAAAAATATTGTAGCATGTAAGAACTTTATACTGTAGCAAACTGTTGCTTTTACACTGTAGGATATGAGAGTTTTACATTATATATTATTAATTATTTGTCATTTATCTCTCTTTATTATAATTTTTTGAAGAGATTTTTGCAACGACAACGATGACCACAACAAGGAGAATTAATAGAACAAAAATAACCTTTTTTTTTTAAATAAGGATGTAATAAGGTACATTTTTGAGGGTTGAATCTAGTCAAATTTACAATTGTAGTACAAATTTAACAATTAAAAGGTAGAATTTTATAGGTAAGTTATTTTTTGGATAAATTTTACGAATTTCCTTTGAACTATATAATTTGTGTTAAAATATCCTCTAAACTTTAAGACATACATGTTGTACCCTTAAACTATAATAGCTCTCTATATTCACCCTTAACTTTGAAATGTGCTATTTTTTGTTCAAAATAATACTTGTTTCTCTTAATAAAAGGATAAATTTATTAACTTATTCAAAATCTCCAAAGAATTAACTTGAATTATGGTATTTCTCCACTTTTACTCTATTTTTGTCTCTTTTGAGTAGGTATTTTAAAAATGGAATATACAAGAGTTTAAAGTCCAACTCATTTATTTAAAATGAAAAGAACATTTGATAAGTTAGTTTTAGGCTACTTAATTAGATGATTTTCACTTAATATTTTTGTTAGTTTTGAGCAATTTATAAGGATTTGATAATGTTTTATGTTCTTTTACAGGTTTTGAAGGAAGATGATGCATAATGGCAAAACACAGGGTAAAGAGGACCGAAAATTAAGCAAAAATAGACTCGGGATGAAATGGAGCCTAGACGCCAGCGTATGGGCGCCTAGGCGCTCAAGCAGACAAGATTCCATACAAAAACCCGAGAGCAAAGCGCCTAGGCCTCATAACTTGGGCGACTAGGCGCCATTCTATGAGCAAAAGAGGCCGAGAGCAAAGGGCCAAGGCGCCATAACTTGAGCGCCTAGGCGCTATTCCATCATAAAGGCGAATTAACATTGTGGCGCCTAGGCGCCACAATCCTGGCGCCTAGGCGCCAGTTCGAAAAAGGGCATGTCGTATGTGTAGCGCCTAGGCGCTACAATCATGGCGCCTAGGCGCCGTAATGAAGCCTAGGCGCCAGAAAATCGAGCCTAGGCGCCATTGAGATCCCAGTTCAAATTTCAGTGTAATTTCGTTCCAAAATTACCCTTTCAAACCCTAGCCTATAAATAGAACATTATAGAGGGTTGGAACACGAATTCTAAGAAAGAAACTGCAGAAAAGAGGAGAGAAGACACACACTACTTTGGAGAAGAAGATCGATGCAACCCGGAGACGGAATCATCTTCCCATCCAAACATACAGTTCTTTCCTTCTACTCCTCATGTTTAAGAGATTGTTTAGGATGATTTTTGGTTTTATTAGGAACTAATTTTCTCTATTCTAGGGCTACGATGTAGCCGGATTATGAATGTTCACTTTTGTTTAATTTAATTCAATTCGATGTTTATTCATTATCTGTGCTGAGTATTTAATCTAATCTTAATGCTTGTAAAAGTTTGCGCACCCTTTGCATGATTTGTGATTTAATTTGAGGCTGAGAAGCGATAATTAAATTAGACCATGATTGAATGCCATGAGATTATCATAGGATAGAGATATCTATGAGACTTCTGTAACACTATGAATTTCTTGTTCTTAATGAATCTTGGTAAGTTTAGAGTTTCCACAGAGATGTAGGAAATTTGCTAACTATGATAAATTATTAATGCTTGAGAAAGATTAATGACTACTTAAGAGAAATTCGTTATCGGCATAGGAGTAAACATCATTTGATTAAATTAGATAATTTGAATATGATTAATTTAGGTGAAATCGGATGCCCTAGTCTTTTATTATTTAGATTTTCATTTATATTTTTTTTTGTTTTCTTATTTTTCTATTTTATATTTGATTGTTCAAATAATTGTAGGGTTTACCAATTTCGGTACTTAGCTAGATTAACGCAATCCTCGTGGGAACGATACTTTACTTACTCTTTATTACTTGTTAACGATACGTGCACTTGCGTTAGAAAATCCACAACAACATTCATATTAACTCTTAAAATATCTTATCTAATCTTAATTTAATAAAAAATTGAACAATTTCATAAAACAACAATATTTTTAAAGTTTAAGGGTATATTTAAAAAAATATTATACTTCAAAACTACAATATACATGTTTTGAAGTTTACAAGTATATCAACGCAAGTGAGAGAAAATTGGTGAAATTTATCTTTTTTTTTTTTTTTTTTGCTTGCTTTTGAAAAATCATCTAAGAATTTAAAAATAAATAAACAAAAAAATATGTCTTCGTAAATCCACGTGGCCTTTTCCGTACATGAGGCGTCAAACTATTTACCTCTCCCATTCCTCAATTTTCCCTCCGTCCTTTCCTTCTCTTCCCTGCGGCTGTGTCTCCTCTAATTTTCTACCCCCAATTTCCCAATTTTCCTTCACTTTCTCTCTCATTTTCTCGCTATTTCCGGCAATTCCTTTTCTTTCCCTTTCTCCCTCTTGTTGTTGCGACAATGGCGGAATCTTCCGCTACTCTCTGCTTCTCGGCCTTCTTCTTTTCCGCCCCATCATCCTTCTCTCTCTCCAAGGAATTCTTTCTCTCTCCTCTTCCTCCTCCTCCTCTCTCCACTTTTCCTTCCAATAGATCTCGGCCCCAAATTTCTCGACCTCTGCGATTCTCTCCGAAGGCTTCCTCCGATTACGGCAACTTTTTCACTGACGATTCTTCGGGTTCATTTCCATGGTCCGACGGTGACGCCGGTAACTTCTTAATTTCTCTCTCTCTCTTTATTCTCAAAAAATTGTTCTTATATATATATATATATATATGGCTGTATGTACATAGAGATTATACGCGACTGTGTAGGGCAATTATTGATTTGATCCCAAATTCGGATCCAACTAGCAGTCAGGTCAAAGTCGAAATCTTTATCTTTGGCTTTTGTTTCGATCAGTGGAATTTATATGCAGCTTAATCCAACGGTACATGATGGATAATTTCATGTTTTTATGAAAAAGTAAATGTGAAATGAAATGAAATTGCGTTCTAGAGCTTGCATATGGCAAGTTGTTAAAAAGAATAAATCTTTTTAAATAGGAATCTTAATAATAACAAATTATGGGTCCGTTTACCAAATGGATTCTTTGGTTTGAGTTAATGTTATTGAATTATGATTTGAATTAGTGATTTAAATTGTTATCTAAATTGATGTTAGAATGTGCATTTAAGTTTTAATCTGAGTATGAAATAAAATTAAAATTTGTGGTTGGAGAAGTAGTGGAAATAATTTTTGATTTGTCAATAAATTTAATAAAATTTTAATATTAATGATCCAAAAAATATGTAATATGAATTTTAATTTATTTCTCTCTTCATTAGAAACACAATAAAAAAAACCATCTTAATTGGATAAGAATGAAGAAGTTATAATTTTTTTCCTCAAATATAAAAGATAATTTTAGTTTTTACTCTAACATAATATCCGAGTATCAAAACTTTAAAGGGAAGTAAGAACTCTAAAAACTTTGCATTCTTGATACTTAAAGGGTTCAGATTTTGAGAAAAACAAACATATTAAATGATTCTTAATACTTAAATTTAAATTTGAGACCAAAAAATACAAAAAGTTCGCGAAACAAATAAGCTCTATATGAAGTGTGTTGTTTAATTGTAAATGAGCTCAATTTTATAAATGGGTACATTTTGCTGGTCAGATCAAGCTGTTATTTTTGCAAAAGAAAAACTTCTGTTGCTAAATTGTGCTTCATTTATATATGATTAGTTTTCAGGTTGGACATGCTAATCTCTATTTTATTGTTGTTCTTTATATAACATTATGTTATTTACTGAATATTTTGACTTCAAAATGCAGTCTTGAGTTCAAGTTTTACATCTTTCGCAGAAAGCCCTTTTCTCAGGGGAAAGTAACCATTAGTTTGTAGATCGGTGCATCTACGACGTGAAAAACTAACAAAACAAAAGTGTGGTATGGATAATGGAATGCGATTTTTTCTTTTGGTGGATATTTAAAAAAAAGTAAATAGTTTGGTTCATCCTTAACTTTTTAAAAAATGTATGATTTAATCTCTAATTTTTTTTATTTAACTGGGTCTAATCGTTTAAAAAAGGAACGATTTGATCCCAGCCTAATAGTTTGATGTTAAAAAATGTTTTAATTACCTTAGTACGGGTATTTTAGTAAAATACATAATGTGGTTTAAAGAAATTAAAATTAAAAGATTAGAAACATTAAAAAAGGTAAAAAACAATAAATATATATTATTAAAATTAAAATTTTTTTGGCTAAAAAAATCATATATTTTTTTTAAAAAATAAGATCAAATTTATTTCAAAAAAATAGAGTCTAATTCACTAAAAAAAATTCAGATCTTTTAAAAAATTTAAAATTACCCTAAAATAGTAAAAAAAAAAGAAAAAAAAATCAACAAAAATTAGACCCTTCCTGTTTCCGCGTTCACCCTCCCCTCCCATTTCTTCCTCCACCCACCACCAACTTGCAGCCACGAGGGGGATTTTGAGAAATGACTTTAAAAAAAAATTATTTTAGAGAAATGATTTTTTTTTCTTTTTTCATCAAAAAAACAAGCTTTTTGAATAGAAAAACAGTTTTAGTTTTTTTTCTATTCTATTAAGGTTTTTTTTTTCACTAAAATTTTTTCCTCTTTTTTTGTAAAAAAATGAAATTATTTTTCTGTTCAAAAAAAACCTATTTTTTAATGTAAAAAAAAAAAGAGTCATTTTTGCTATTGAAAATTTTTTTTTTGGCCCTTTTTTTCAAATTTCCCCGCCAGGGCCCACCACCCATATCCTTCGCGTCTCTCCCTCAAAACACAATTTACACATCTGAAAAAAAAAAACCCACCACGACCGAGGGAGGTCGTTGTTTTGACGGAGGAGATTCAGCGCAGGACTGGGCTCACGACGTGGGGGCGCTGCGGGGGTTGTCGGCACAATCTGGGCTTGCGGCTAAGGGGATTGCTTCGGGACGGATCAAGACGGAGTAGATCGCAGCGTTTGGGGCTCGCGACGCCTTGGTTTCCAGCAGAGGGCTTGCGACCCTCGGGGTGGGTCGCTACGGTCGTAGGTCGTCGTCTCCGACAACGACGCCACCAACCGAGAGAATATAAAGGAGACCAACCGGATCGTCGCCAAGATCTTTCCTACGGCAACCCCAATGATTCTGACGACCTCGTGGAGACCGAGATCACTGACACGCGGGAGGGGGGCCGACAGTGGGTCTCAATTTTTTTTTTTCAGATTTGTATTTTTTTTTTTAAAGTTGGTTTTTTTTTTGGAATTTTTTGAGGAATTTCTGAATGTAATTTAGTAATTTCGCTTAAAAATGACGTTTAATTTAGTAATTTTGCTTCAAAATGACGCTCAAAACTGTTTTTCATGCAAAATTTAACAGTTGAGGGCCAAATCGCGCGTTTTTTTTAAATGGTTAAACCTAATTAAATAAAAAAAAGAAAATTAGAGAACGTGAGCTATTTACCTTTAGAAAATTTGTGGAATGAGAAACCATTACATATGTACCAATGTTTTTCAGAAATTCAATGGGTTCCTGATGGAAAAGTCACGTTTTTCACTTCTGATGGGCTCATTCAGATCGGAGGCTCCATGTTCCCTAGACGTGAGTCTTCTTCAGACGTACGTCACCTTTAGCTTCAATGGAAAACTTCTAGTTCTGCATTATTTCTCAATGCGTGGTTTTGCTTTTATCTTTTTCGTGAGTTTTCATTGACGGAAAATATCAAAGCTTCCTGCCTGATATATGGTCATTGTTTCTGGTATTCATATGTGTACAACTTGTTCAGACATGCTTTCTGAAAATTGTATTTTGTGTTGGTAAAGGGGGCAGCGTGGCATTTGAGCTAGTAGCTATGACCCATGATGCTTGTATTTCTTCTGTGTTTTGGGCATCCAATATCTGTATTAAATCCTAAATTTACTTGACAGAAGCAAGGGAGATCAAAGACTGTTCCAAGATTTCAGCGTTTTCAAGAGAGTGATTACATGGACCCAAAGCAGAGCCTTTGTTTGGGTGCACTCTTTGATATTGCAGCAACAAATGTAGGGATCTTTTCTCAATTAAATTAACCGGCTCTTGATTTTTTTTTGCACTCTGCTTATGTATGTCTCCTTCTGAATTGTCAATTTAGGGACTTGATATGGGAAGAAGACTCTGTATTTTTGGGTTTTGTCGTTCCATCGAGATGCTGAGTGACGTTGTGGAAGACACTGTCTTGGAGCATGGTGGAGAGGTATGTCAGGTTGCACCAGTCATAGAAATTGAATGGGAAACTTACTTTCATATCCTCATCGATTATTGTAGACTTCACGTCTGTATTACCCATATACTTTGTAGTTAGAATCAAAATTCTTGCAATGTGTTTTGCGCTTAATATTTGTGAGTAGAAGAAGAACCAGCCAATTAATGGTTCAGGTGAATAAAGAGCAGGGAGCTTAAAGAACTTGTTTTGCCACATTTTGCATCAGCTTAATTCCTAAAACTTGTTAAATCTCACAAGGTGTGTTTCTTCAATGTGTAGGTTGTTTCTGCAGAGAAGGCCGTCAAAGGCGGTTTACACGAAAAGCTAACAATGACCGTCGCGGTTCCATTACTTTGGGGGTTTCCTCCTGCTTCTGAAACACTTCACCTTGCTGTTCAGAGCGGCGGGGGAATTGTAGACAAGTTTTATTGGCAGTGGGATTTCTTGTAAATAAATGATTATGATTACATTACACTCACCATTATTTGTGCATTCTGTACATAAAATTGTTACTTTTACCATGTACAAAACCCTAATCAATACTCCACTCTGTACAAAACGCAATTGTTGCATTCAATCTCAATGTCCTCTTCATTTCAATAACTTTTCTTTTTTTCCTTTCCGTATTAGAACTGCCTTGTGTTATAGCCTTTTTCATTTTCCGTAAACCAATTCAGATACGCAATCTTGTTGTATAACTTAAAAGTGGTGTTGAATATCTCTGTCCGACTCTGAGCTGAAAAGGGTGTTTGGAAGAGATGTTCAAACCATTGATTTGATCTGTAAACAATATAAAGCTTTCACATATTACAGTAAAAAAGCTATGGTGTAAGCTTTTAC